>JALAZF010000903.1:0-600000 GCA_022829125.1 Lathyrus tuberosus
TGTAGAGAGAGATAAAATTCTAAGTTTTTTATGGTTACCCCTTTTACAAGTTAACTCAATTTCTTTGATTTTTCTTGATGAATGATGATTCAAATCATATATTAACATTGTTTTAGGGTCAAAGAACCATAATTGTGAAAAATCTCAAAAAGTCAAACTTGACTTTATGCACAGTTGACTTTTTATCAAATGAAATCTAAACTATGCGATCCGTTGTGAAATCGAGCCCTTGACCTAAATCAAACATAATGGATATACTCCATAGGTGTTGTAGGGTGTATTGAATCATGTCCCAAGGTTTGGGAGCATGTCTTAGTCCAATGTCAAAGGTACAATTGACTTTTTTCCTCGAAACCCTAATTGTGGTCCAGATGAAATTGAAACTTGTGGGTCAAGCTTCTTGGATCAATCCATTGTTGCAAATGGATCAATGTAGTGTATTAGAGATCCTCAAATCATGTCTTGAGGTCTTGGCTCATGTTTTGTCCCAAAAGTCAACTTACGGGTGAATTAGGTCAAGAAACCCTAATTCCTGATTTTTTTATGAAGGCATCCCCTGAGGTAAATTGACTTGATGATTGGGTTCAGGAGGTCCCTTGGAGTATCTTGGGTTGTGCTTTGAAGCATTGGCTTATGCCCAGAATAAAATTTCCATCTGGAGGCCTCAGTCGACCAAAACCCTAATTTGGTGAGACTGACGATCTTGAGGCTCGATCCACTTGGAATGTTGCAACTTTGTGCTTGATTCTTGATGTTGGAGTCCTCTTGATCCTTTGTGTGTTTGAGAGGTTAGACAAGTTGAAGATCATGTCATTCCTTGATTGATCCTTTGTCTAAGAGCTCTGAGAGGGCTTGAAACCCTAATCCTTGATAGTGGTGAATGCTTAAACATCTCTGAGGATATTGATGAGGCATGAGGGTACATCCATATTGTGATGATGATTTGCACAATGATGGGAAATCTTGGTGGTCAAAATTTGGGGTATGACAGATGCCCCTATTTAATTTTCTTCGACCTGAAGGTGTGAATGGCGAAAGTATTCGGGCATTCGGGGTGCAAGAGGATTAAATATCAGAATACCCGAAATTTTGATGGTGGTTATGAACGGCAGTTTGCTCATTCATCTTCCTTTGCTAAGAAATGATGCTTAGAAAAGGTAAAAACTTCCCCTCGATCCTGGTCTTTAGCCAAGGAACTAGTCTTAGTTTCTGATATGAACTTTCCCTCGATCCTGGTCTTTAGCCACGGAACTGGTCTCAGTTTCTGAAATAAACTTCCCTTCGATCCTGGTTTTTAGCCAAGGAACTGGTCTCAGTTTCTGAAATAAACTTCCCCTCGATCCTGGTCTTCAGCCAAGGAACTGGTCTCAGTTTCTGAAATAAACTTCCCCTCGATCTTGGCCTTCAGCCAAGGAACTGGTCTTAGTTTCTTTTGTCAATAAAATTTCTTGACAAGAGACACTATTCGTAGCGGTTTTCCTCAAACTTCTCGCCGAATTTTCCTGGGGAGATGCCGTTTGATGGAAAAAGATTTGATGTCAGACTTGCTGGGGAACCCATTCGTCTGAGTTGTAGAGGTGTACAAACTTCTCCTAGAGACGCCATTTGTTGATTCTACTGGGGAAAACGAGTCTCTTGAGAGACTACTTTCCGCTTGGGGATATTACATCATACTTTTCCTCGAGATCCTTTTGAAGAAATTCCATGTGATGTAATCCAGTTTTGAGGTGCTGATGACCTTTTCGTCAGCGAATTTTCTGAAGAAGAACTGCTGTATTGCCGAATCTTTGATTAAGAGGCTTTCTCTAGGGATTTTCCTTAATCCGGGAAAGCGAAGATATCATCTTCAATGGCGAAGAATGACGTTTGTCGAGTTTTCTTGCTTTTCAGAGGTTCAAGTTATCAAAGTGGCCGACGACCGTCTCCATCCCAGAAATAAACTGGGGAAAGATTGTTCAGACACAACATTTCTCGATGAGGAAAGAACTGACAACTCGAGTGAGAGGACTTTTATCGATAAGGGATAAGACCGACCGGAGTGATAGTGATGCAATATGAATATGAGTATGAATAAATAATGCATGATGTATGTATGTATATGCTGACAAAACTGACACGACATACAGACTAGTGGATGAACATGAATGGATGCTAGGCCAATGCAGGGGACGAAGAAATACCATTTGTTCAAGATAGCAATTCTGCCTTGCTTAGGAGAAATAGTCCCTGTGGGGGAAACCGTTGGTCGGGCTTAGGAGGTAAGGACTCTGTCGGGGAAGTCGGACGGAATATTCGCATCTGACATAGTTGATCCTTCATCTAGGTGTACTGGTTTTAGAAGGAGTACTTTGATTCTGCACTTTGAAGGACAATTACTTCTGGGGAAGGGATCGATGCTCTTTCGATGTTCAACAATAAAAAAAAATTACCATCTTTATTTTAAAAGCAGAAAAAGTTTGACAAGTAAATTCATTTTTGTTTTATTTCAAGAATCGTTAATCATATTAAAAACATCATTCTGTAAAGCTAAAACAAATGAGAATTGCAAACAAAAGCACTAGGGCTCAAATTTTATTGATAGGATGGAAATCAGCCAAACGCGTGATTCCATGGAGTATTTACAAAGTTAGAAAATGGTAATTTAAAGGAAAAGGGCTACATTGAAACATAACGACCACTATCCTTCTACCAACTTTGAATTCTAGACATCATGAGCTTCTGTTGAAGATGACCCTTACTGGAGTTTTCCTGACGGATGGCATGAGTGCTGCTGAGGGATTTGCCCCTTTGTTGGATGTAGTTACTTGCCATTAATCCCTAACTTTTTCCTGGAATGTACTCTGAGGTTTCCAATCCATCGGGATGATTTTTGATTATGTCTCTAGTTTTTGCCTGGACCGCCCTTTCGGGTTTTCAATCCACCGAGACGTCTTTTTTATTTATTTAGGCGAAGTATTTCTTGACTACGTCAACATTCGTGGGGTAGGAAAATTCCTCTCCGTCCATGGTTGTGAGTCTCAAGGTGCCGCCTGAGAAAGCTTTCTTGACCACATAGGGGCCGTCATAATTCGGGGTCCACTTGCCCCGGGAATCAGTAATAAATGATTGTATCTTTTTTGGCACAAGGTCTCATTTCCTAAAGACGCGAGGTCGAACCTTTCTGTCAAACGCTTTCTTCATTCTTTGCTGATACAACTAACCGTGGCATAGAGCCACTATTCACTTTTCTTCGATCAGATTCAATTCGTCGTGTCGACTTTGACACCATTCAGCCTCTGTTAGCTTAGCTTCCATCAATACCCAGATTAATGGGATCTCTACTTCTATGGGGAGCATTGCCTCCATGCCATATGCTAGAGAGAAAGGGGTTGCCCCTGTTGAAGTGCGGACATATGTGCGGTAACCGTGAAGAGAAAAAGGTAGCATCTTGTGCCAGTCTTTGTAGGTCACAAACATCTTCTGAACAATCTTCTTGATGTTCTTGTTAGCCACTTCTACCTCTCAGTTCATCTTGGGTCGGTAGGGAGATGAGTTATGGCTTTCGATCTTGAACTCAGCACACAACTCTTTCATCATCTTGTTGTTCAAGTTGGATCCATTATCCGTAATGATCTGGCTTGGAACACCATAACGGCAGATGAGATTATTTTTTATAAAGTGGACTACCACTTGTCGGGTTACATTGGTGTATGACGCTGCTTCGACGCATTTGGTGAAGTAGTCAATGGCTACCAGGATGAACCGATGTCCGTTTGAAGCCTTGGGTTCAATCATGCCAATCATGTCGATTCCCCATATGGAAAAAGGCAATGGGGAAGAAAGAACTTTGAGATGATTTGGCGGTACATGGATTTTGTCTGAGTATATCTGACACTTGTGACATCGATTCTCCATTGTCAACCAATAGTACCCGAATCTTAGAATCTTCCTCGCTATTGTGTGTCCATTGGCATGAGTGCCAAATGATCCTTCATGAATCTCTTTCATCAACATGTTCGCTTCTGGTCTGTCTACGCATCGAAGCAGAACCATGTTGAAATTTCTCTTATAGAGTGTATTACCGCTTAGGAAGAAACTGTCAGCCTGTCTTCTGAAGGTCTTTCTGTCTTTTCTGGATGCCCCAGGTGGGTACTCCTGTTTCTGAAGGAAGCATTTGATATCGTGATACCAAGGTTTGTCGTCTATGACTACTTCGATCATGAAGATGTAAACGGGTCATTCAAGGCGCATTATGTCAATCTAAGGTATGTCATTCCATTGACCTACACTAATCATGGAAGAGAGAGTGACTAATGCATCAGCCATGTGATTCTCTTCACGAGGAATGTGATGAAACTCGATTCTGTTGAAGAAGGGTAACAACCTTCTTGCATAATCTTTGTAAGGAATTAGTCCTGATTGGTATGTGTTCCAATCTTCTTTGATCTGATTGATAACCAAGGCTGAGTCTCCATACACATCCAATTTCTTAATTCTCAAGTCAATCGCTTCTTCAAGACCCATGATACAAGCTTCATATTCGGCCTCGTTATTTGTACACTTGAATGTCAATCTGGCGGTGAAAGGATTGTGTGTACCCTGAGGTGTTATGATGATTGTCCCAATTTGGTTTCCATAATGATTGACAGCTCCGTCAAAGATTAGTCCCCATTGGGAACCTGGTTCTGGCCCTTCACTGTGTAGCGGTTCATCATAATCTTTCATTTTCAAGTACATGACATCTTCGTCTCGGAAGTCAAACTTGACTCATTCCTGATCGTCAATCGGTTGATAAGCCAAATGATCGGCTAAAACACTTCCTTTTATGGATTTCTGAGCATGGTACTCAATGTCGTATTCTGATAACAACATCTGCCAACGGGCGATCCTTCCCGTGAGAGCAGGTTTTTCAAAGACGTACTTGATTGGATCCATTTCGGAGATTAACCAAGTAGTGTGGCAAATCATATTGTGGCGAAGACGTTTGGCTACCTAAGCCAGAGCACAGCAAGTTTTCTTAAGCATAGTGTACCGAGTTTCACAGTCGGTAAATTTCTTGCTCAAATATTAAATGGCTGATTCTTTTCTTTTTGTTTCGTCTTGTTGGCCAAGTACACAATCCATGGAGTCTTCCAAGACTATTAAATAGATAATCAGTGGTCTTCCCTCCACTGGTGGTGACAGGATAAGTGGGTTCAATAGGTATTTCTTGATACGGTCGAAGGCGGTTTGGCAGTCTTCTATCCAAACGCAGTCCTTATTCTTTTTGAGTAATTTGAAGATTGGCGCACACGTCGCGATCATGAGGAATATAAATCTCGAGATGTAATTCAGACGTCCTAGGAATCCCCTGACTTGTTTTTCAGTCTTTGGAGAAGGCATTTCATGAATGGCCTTGTCCTTGTCAGGATCAACCTCAATTCCTTTATGGCTGACGATGAACCCTAGCAGTTTTCCTAAACGGACACCGAATGTGCACTTATTGGGATTCAAGCGGAGTTTGTACTTTCTCAGCCGCTCGAACAGTTTTAATAGGTGGGTCACATGCTCCGCCTCTGTTTTAGATTTAGAAATCATATCATCGACATACACTTCGATTTCTTTGTGTATCATGTCATGAAATAGAGTAGTCATGGCCCTTTGATAGGTTGCCCCGGCGATCTTCAAACCGAACGACATTACCTTGTAACAAAAGGTGCCCCATGGGGTGATTAATGAAGTTTTTTCCATGTCTTTCGGCGCCATTTTTATCTGATTATAGCTCGAGAATCCATCCATGAAGAAGAATACTTTAAACTTTGTTGTACTGTCTACGAGCATGTCAATGTGCGGTAAGGGGAAGTCATCCTTTGGACTGGCTTTGTTCAGATCCCTGTAGTCTACACACATAGTGACCTTTCCGTCCTTTTTTGGAACTGGTACTATGTTGGCTAACTATTGAGGATATTCTAATGTGGCGAGAAAACCCGCGTTAATCTGTTTCTGCACTTCCTCTTTGATTTTGATGGCCATGTCTGGGTGAGTCCGTCTTAATCTTTGTTTTACCGGGGGAAATTCTGATCTTAACTGTAGATGATGTTCCACGATGCTGGTATACAACCCTGGCATATCCTGATAGGACCAAGCGAATACATCGGGAAACTCTTTGAGAAGCTTTATCAAACTTTCTTTGATAGTTGGACTGAGCAGTGCCCCAATCTTGACTTCTTTTCTCTCTTCCTCTGAACCCAAGTTGACCGTTTCCAACGGCTCTTTGTGAGGTTCAATTGACCTTTCCTCTTGTCTGAGTAATTGAGAGATCTCTTCTGGAATTTCTTCGTCATTTTCTTCTTCAGCCCCAAATACCGGGAATTCGAAGTTTGAAGAAGGCATTGGATCATATGTTTCAATAGGGTTTAAAACAAGCAATCTGCATGACGTGATGATTGTTTTTAGAAGAGATAGAGAGAATGCGAGAGTGTGTGCAGTGTGATTTCTGAAAAATGCTTGTTTTTATTATTTGAGTTGTTTTTTAGGATTACCATTTTCTGAAAAAGCGAAAAGAGAAAACAACAATAAATGCAGAAATTACAGAACGACTTTATTTTATTTATGATTTGGTCGATTCTTGAAACTATGGCCCTATAAAACAAAACTCTGTCGCTTTGGGCAAAGCGAAGAGGTACATTTACAGAAAGTGAGGCCTATCAAAACATCTGTTTCACCTTGGCAGGGTGAAAGGTTAAAGTAAAGACGACAATTACTTCGACTTATGAACGACTTTCGGAATGTTGACTGCAACCAATTGGCGGCGAACTCCTCAGAGAATCACAAAGTCTAGTACCTTCCTTCTTGGCTTGTCTTCATAAATAACGCTGATTTTTGGTGGAGCATGATCGTTGGAATCTGTCTCCCAGGCAGAGTTGTCATAGGAGGATTTTTCAGCTGTATCTTGCACAATGTTTGCACTCTCAGGCAGATCTCCCCATCCAGTTGGCTGGATGTCTTTGAGCCTGATACGAGAGCTTTCAGGAGTGGTGTACTTGACCATGAAGTCGTATTTGCCACTTGGTTGTCCTAAAGTGTCCCACACTTCTTTGGAACTAGAGGAGTCATCCCTTTCGATGACGTTGACCTCGGGAAAAGAGTAGTTGATGAACAACTGTCCTGTAATCTTTGCAAATTCATCGTCGTACTGGATATTTTCTGAATGCCCTGAGTAATGATCCCATGATTTGGTGGGGACACATGTATTCTTTTCAATGATGTTCAGTTGATATGCATCGTTGGGCTGACTCTTTTGCCCCAAGTCTCCCGGGTAAGGCTGCCAGATAGGCAGGCCATCCATTGGGCCATAATAGTCGTGGTCATAGTTGTCTTTCATCAGAGTGTCCTCCTCTAATGATTTGGGTGGAGCACGACATCCTTCCGGATCACAATCTCCGTATATCATCTTGACATCTGACCTTGGTATATATCTCAGACTTTGTGCGGGATAGAAAAATGGTGTAGACACCTCTCCCTGAGACATAAAACTGTCCTTGTTAAGATAGGACTTCCACTCTTCATCTATGTCAGAGGAATCACCCTCGTTGATGGTATGGACTTCTTGAGACACTGGGTGAAGGAAACCTCCACTGTGGAAGAAATCTTGAATGGGATGAAAACTTTCATCGTTAGTGGCAGTCTGGGTACAGGTTGAGGAAAAACCAAGACCTTTCTTCGTCTTGTTATCCGTAGGAATGACAAGCTGTCCCCATTCTTTTGCGTTGTTACTTTTGATCACTTCGAGAGCATCTTTGTACGAGGAAATCGATGTTCCTTTTTCTGATTGATTGTCATTGCTTACCGAAAGTGCTTGGAACTGGGTTCCTACAACCTCCTCTGGTTCTAGACAAGGGGACGGCGATAAGTTGCTCACGATCAAGGCTTGTTCTTCGCAGACTGTGACTAGTTGGTCATTTTTGACAAACTTCAGCTTCTGGTGAAGTGTCGAAGTGACTGCCCCAGCCTCGTGTATCCAAGGTCTCCCTAACAAATAGCTGTATGCTGCTCGGATGTCCATGACCTGGAAAGTGACTTGGAAAGTATGAGGACCGATAGTTATGGGAATATCGACTTCGCCGATAACCATTTTTCAGGATCCGTCAAATGCTTTGACGATGACCTCACTGCCTCTCATCGGAGATCTTTTGAATGATAGTCGCATTAGAGTAGACTTTGGCATAACATTTAGAGTCGATCCGTTGTCTACCAGTACGCTGGCTAATGCATCGTCCTGGCAGTTGACAGTGATATTGAGTGCCATGTTATGACTTTTGCCTTCTTTCGGCAGTTCCTCATCACTGAATCCCAAGTTGTTGTAGGAAGTGATGTTGGAAATAATGCTATCGAATTGTCTTATTGTTACATCTTGTTCCACAAAGGCTTGCTCTAAGACTTTCTATAGAGCTTCCCTGTGAGCTTCGGAACTGAGTAAAAGAGATAGCACCGAGATTCTTGAAGGAGTTTGCAACAATTGATTAACAATGTTGTATTCACTGTTCTAGATGAGCTTCAGCATCTCAACGTTGTTCTTTGAAAGGTCAGGATCACAGGATTGACCGACTGGTTGATCAGGAACTTCCGTTTGAGGTTCCTTTTCTTTGCTGGGTTCTCCAACTCCTCGGTTGAAGATCTGACTGCTCCGTGTTACTCGAATGATTTCTGGAATATTCACGACGGAAGGTAATGGAGTTTCTTTTCCATTCTCAATTGTTTTTCCACCGTATTTATAAGGGATAACCTTATCGGACTTGTACGGTACTGGTCCCAACAGATAGATGACTACAGGGGCCTTTTGATTTTTCTGACTATCATAGCCGACCTCAATTGGTTCGAAGTTGAGAACCTTTCCATCATTAAGAGGAACCCTTGATTGATGGAGTAAAGGGATTATGGCGCACACATCTTTGGCCATTTCTCGCTTAGGGATCAAGACAACATTTTTGCCTTGATTAGGATAATAGTCCGACATTAAACCAGAGCTTGACCTTGGTTGAGTCTCCTTATGGTCCAACTGACTTTGAAGGGCTGCTCGCACGAGGTAGCATCCTTGATTATTTTCTGAGAAAACTCTACAGCGCTCATAGTTGTGTGGTGGCACCCTGCCTGTCACTTTGTATACAGTGTAAACTCACTAGGTATGTTTCCATTAATTGAACATCCTGACTCTGATGCCTAGTAGGGTTCCCGTTAGTCATACTGACTTATTGTGTGTCTTCATCTAGATAGATCAGAAGCCAACAGTGGTTTAATAAGTGTTGAAGTGTCCTCTGAACGAGTGCACATCCTTGGCCATTCCCACGGCACACCTTATAGTTTTGATAATCGTGCGAAGTCAGAAAACCGAGCTAGACTTGTGTAGCGTGTAATTCCACCAAGCTGGTATTCATCAAGCAAATATCAAATATTTGAATCATATTCACTTGATACTAACTTCTATCATGGTAATCCTAAATCCACCCAAGATCCATCTGACGCTGGAGGGTCTCTTGTACAAACGAGCATCCCTGATATATACCGAGCAGACCAGACAGGAATCGTAATCGTGTCGTGTCAGATTATGATGTTGGCTTTGCCTTGAGTGCATTGCCACCAAGTTGACATTCATTGAATGGATGTCGTGGTTTTGAATGATGTTGGAATTTGTATAAGTCATGTTGACTTCACGAATTCGGTGATCTTGGATCCATCAGAGATCCATTTGTTCCTGTAGAGCTAATTGCACCACAAAACATCCTTGATCGTTTTTAGAGCAGATATCACACTGGAAATAGTTGTGAGATGGTATATGACCATATTCGCTCTGTCTGCAATGCATCTTGACCAGGTTGGTTCCCAATAAGAGTACATCGTGAATTTGCTAGTTGTACTTAGACTCTTCCTCTATCAAATTTACCGCAGCTTTCTCAATTTGAGGCAACGAGTTCGTCTGAACATTTGGATTTGTATCCTTGAAGGATAAGACCATGTTCCTAACAAGTTTCTGCACATTGGATTTGAAGCTGAGATAGTTTTCTATGTTATACCCCGGTCCTCCTTGATGGTGAGGGCAAGTCTAATCCGCTTTGAACCAAAAAGGCGGATTTTCCAGTACTATAAGAGAAGCCCTAGTTTGGACGTGTCCCTTAACCAGTAATAGTTGAAATAGTTCTGCGTACAACATTGGTATAGGGTCGAACCCTGGCGGTTGCGTTGTATGGTTATTGTTGTACTGAGGACGAGCCTGCTGAAGAGGTTGTTGTGTCCTTTGCTGATATTGTTGTTGATTCGGTTGGCTCTGAGCAACTTGAGGTTGATACGTAGGAACAGGCGTAGGGTTGATAGTCGGAGTTACTGCTGCTACTGGTTGGTATCGTCGCCTTTGCTTTTCGAGGGAGATATTACCAATATCTTGCTCTTTTTCCGTAGGGAGAGCGCTACCGTATCTTTCGGTACTACTTGATGATCCAGCGTCTTTAACTAAACGTCCTTCTCGGACTTCTTCCTCAAGAGGAACTCCCATGCCCACCATCTCAGTGAAGTAACTGGGCGCACTGGCGACCACTCTGTCGTAGTAAAATGAGCTCAAGGTTTTCAAGAAGATTTTTGTCATCTCTTTTTCCTCAAGAGGTGGGCAAATCTAGGCGGCAATTTCAAGCCATCTCTGAGCGTATTCCTTGAAGGTTTCCTTATCCTTCTACAACATGGCTCTGAGTTGATCTCTGTCTGGTGACATGTCTAGATTATACTTATATTTTTGAACAAAGGCAGTGCCAATATCTCTGAAATTGATGATCTTAGTACGGTTTAAACCCATGTACCATTTGAGTGCGGCACCGGTTAAACTATCTTAGATATAGTGGATCAGTAGTTGTTGGTTCTCTGTCTGGGTTGACATCCTCTGAGCGTACATCACCAAGTGACTTTGAGGGCAAGAGTTACCCTTGTATTTTTCAAATTCGGGCACCTTGAATTTGTGCGGAACTTTCACATTAGGGACCAAACAAAGGTCTGCGGCGTCCTTTCCAAATAGATCTTGACCGCGAATGGCTTGCAATTCCTTCTGCATCTCCAGGAATTGTTCCTGGAACTCATTCATTCTGTCGTACATACTTTCGTTTCCACTAGAGGGTATCTGTGGAATCTGTCCTTCCGGGATAGTGTGTACCACAGGTGGTGGTATAGTCACTACGTCAATGACTCTTGATGCTTCCCGAAGTTTGTAACCTTCAGGAGTTGCTCCCCTGACATCTTCGCTTTCCCGAAGTTTGTAACCTTTAGGCCCAGCGGCTCCTGCTATAGTTTTCGGATCTTCCGTGATCGGCGGAATATATCCTTCTGGGATATAGTTGAGTGGCATGCCCATGGACGATCTTTAGGCATGTTATATTGAGGATCAGGCATTTCCACTATGGGCGTCGATGTGATCTCTGAGATCACAGTCCTTTGAATCTGAGCTGCTGCCAGAGCTTGCATGTCGTTGTGAAGTTTTCTCAGATCCTCTTTCAGAGTGTCGATCTCTTCTCTTCCTCGAGATCATCCATTTTCTTTTGTCGATTGGCCCGGGTATAGTACGAATGAGACAGTTTGACTCTAGAATCAAGACACAAACGTGATATTCGTAAGTAAGAAGAATGCGTTATGTGAGAATGATGAATGATATGCAATGATTTATATTAATTATTTATTTATTTTTTTGTTTAATCAAAAAGAAACTTCAACAATTAGATTGCAAATATCAAACAGTGGGGAAAACCCCGTTTTATTGAATTCAAAGATTGCAGAAATGGAAATATAGTAATTTACAAAGTACTGTAAAAGGAAATGTCTAAACTTATGGATCCTGAGTCCTCTCTGAGGAGGGCTCAGGTGCTGGTTCTGGTACTTTCCTCTTCTTTGACCGGGGCTCTTGAGCCGTTGTCGGGTTGTCATTCCTTTGCCAAGTGAAATGAGCAAGCAAATTCCTTTGGCCTTCTTGATTTTCTACAGCATGTTGCTCTAAAATCTCGATCAGAGCATCTTTTTCTTTTAACAGTTGTAGTATTTTGTTACACTTCACACTGAGAATACGATATTTGTTCTTCCAAGACCTCTTCTCCTGTTGAACCTTGTTGAGAGTAACCTGAAGTTTTTCTGTATCGGACATAAAATAAAGGACAGATTCCTTTAACGGAAGAACTTCCTGACGAGGGTAAGGCATCCTCAACTTAAGAGCTCTAGTTTGTACCAAGTGGAGATAAGGTTCCACAGAGACACAGTCTGGTTTTCCTAGAGACTCTCTTCCTTTCCTGTGAACATGTTTCCAGGCATGCACTATTTCTGTCTTGAGTGCCCTGTCATTTTCTCCTTCCTTGAAGAAAAGACCTTCCAGATGAACATTACGCGGGACATGTCTCATCGGGTATCCAAATTGACGACGAACTAAAACTGGATGATAATGGATTCCTCCTTTAATTCCTATGAGGGGTACATTAGGGAAGTTTCCACAACGGTCAATGATTCTTATCCCGTCATAGATTCGGTTGTACCAATCGATGTTTGAGTTGGTAAGAGACATGATTCTCTACGACCAATGCAAAGTACTCTTATGATCCCAAAATACAGCAGACTTGGGTAAGTGGGAAGTGAATCATTTGTATAGCAGAGGTACACAACATGTGGTCATTCCTCTGCTGTACAAATTCCTTAAGTGTACATAATGATAAGCATCTGTGATCAAGGTCGGTACAGGGTTTCCAATCAGAAAAATCCTAATAACATTGATATCAACGAAGTCATCAATGTTAGGAAACAAAAATAACCCGTAGGTAAGTAAGACAAAGATGCTCTCGAAAGCAGTCACGTTCCCTATACTAGCAAAGTACAGAGCCTTTTTTATCAAAAACTTGGTTGGCAAACCTTGGATTCCACCCTTAATGGTCATGTGATTCTTGACTTCTGACTCGTCCAAATAGATTGCTCTTGCAATGGTTTGATCCTTTGGAATTTCTTCCAGTCCAGAAAAGGGAGCCTGATCAGTGATAGGTAAACTAGTCTGATGAGAGTACTCCTCCAGCATTGGTGCAAGTTGATAATTCGGGAATGTGAAACAATGATAGACCGGATCATAAAACTGAATGAGCGTAGCCAGGATTCCCTCAATTACATGGACCCTTAACAGAGATAGCAGTCCTCCGTATTTAGCTCTGAAAGCATCAGGGTTGGTGATCATCCTTGCCAGCCCTCTTAAATCCCCTAGTTTTGGAACTTTGAAGGTGTACTTGTGAGTCTTCCTTCTACCGAAATCCATAACGCAATCTCTTTTATGATATTTACAATCATTGTCTTAGTTTAATTTGAAAAAGAGAGACTAGAAAAGAAGATTTTTTTTATTAATGTTTTTTAATGAAATGAATGTATGAATGCAGCACACAAAAACATAGAAAAAACATGGGGTCAAAGGTTCGGTGTCATGAAGTCATGGCTCTACCCATCTCCAAAGGTTGTACTGGTGATTTTTTGTACCTGTCCTCACAATCATCGACCCCCTCTTGGGATAACAACAGCAAGCTTGTTCATCCGAGCGAGCTGCAGTATCTTAGAGTAATCTCAAATGAGGGTAGTATCGCGTGACAACTATTTCTGATAGCTTTCGCACTACAAAATAGTAACACGGTCTCAGCCTACTAAATCCTCAGTTTCATAGACACCACAATCGAACAATCTGCTTTCAACAACCGAAGTCGTATAGGCATTGATTCCGCAATGGGTCTCTCCATTGATTCGATGGTCGACCGGGGCCTCTTATTCGGGAGTCACTCCCTGTAAGATTACCCGTCTAGTGCCATCACTTATCTTAGGTGTCACTCAAAATTTTCTAGATGCGACATCACCCGCAGTCCCATTAGCAGAAAAATAAACACGGATATTAAGTAGGAAAAGCGATATATATATTTATTCCTAAAACTAACATCCTAGACCTCTTAAGAGCTATAATCCTTGTCCTAACAGACAATGACTCCCCAGCAGAGTCGCCATTTTTCTGTAGCGAGCGATTTTTGTCGGTGACGCGACCACCTTATCGTTGGGTTTTCCTCACCGTAATGAGGAGGAGGGGATGCTACTTTCTGATTTCTTATTTATCCCATGAAGTTGAAAGGGAAAGGGAAGCTATCTAAAAGTAACCTTGCACGCGAATGTTTAAATGAACAAACGCTGAAAAGAGATTGGGGGGTCTGAGGTCAGGCTATACAATGGGGAGTTGTCAATTACCCATCCTATATGTGGTTATCCACAGGATATTAGCTTTAGGTTTCGCTTTATACTTGATGGTGTTTATCCGTTAATGGGTTGGGAAAGTTTCTTGGGAAATATGAATGAGAGAGTGAGTTGATGTTGATATTCGGGGTTTTCCCGATGTTTTTGGTAAGGTACTAGACCTAAGTTTTGATTGATGTGTGAAGGTACTAGACCTAGAGTTTTTTATTAGTATGCTCGCTAAGATTTCGCAATCTTATGCCTACGTATTCCCGTTTAAACGAAACGGGGAAATCAGAGCAATCGTAGTTTCTCCTATTCTAAGGGAGGAAAAAGATGTTTTGGTGTCTTGTTCAAAGCCCAAGGTTGAAGCTAAATGAGTATTTGTGTCTTGTTCAAAGCCCAAGATTGAAGCTAAAAGGTTTGACTGAGAGAGAACTTGTCATATCTAAAGAGGGATTGTTGATTTTTGTGTGCCTTGATCAAATCCTAAGGTTGAAGCTAAGAGGTTGATCGACCCCACTGGGGAAATCCTTATCCACAGCCTAAGAGGAGGCTGGATAAGACCGACTCAATAAGAGAGGGTATATATTGGTGTCTTGTACAAAGCTCAAGATTGAGGCAAAAAAGAGAGTGACTCTTCGGGGATATCATTATACAAAGCCTAAGAGGAGGCTAAAAGTTTGACATTTCTGGGGAAAATGTTATATCTGTCTTGTACAAAGCCCAAGATTGAGGCTAAAAAGGATTTTGACTCCGCCGGGGAGGTTTGTATGTGTCTTGTACTAAGCCCAAGATTGAGGCTGAAATGGGAAATTTAACTGACTCTAGTGAGGCTATTTTTATATGTCTTGTACAAAGCCCAAGATTGAGGCTGAAATGAGTTTGACTCTTGCTGGAGAGCATTATCTATCTTGTACAAAGCCCAAGATTGAGGCTGAAAAAGAGTTTAACTCTGCTTGGTAAATCATTCCTCAAAGCCTGAAAGAAGGCTGGGAAGAAATGACTTCGCTGGGGAAGATATCTATGATATCCCAAGCTTTAAGAGATGAAGATTTATGTCTTGTACGAAGACCAAGATTGAGGCTAAAAGGGTTTGACTCAATAAGAGAGTGCTTTTATCTGTCCTGTACCAAGCCCAGGATTGTGGCTGAACAAGCTGGAGAAATTATTCTACACAACTTGAGAGGAGGCTAGCTCCTGCTAGGGGATATCTTTATATCAGGCCTACGAGGAGCCTGGAAAAGATTAACTCAACAAGAGAGTGACTTTATCTATCTTGTACAAAGCCCAAGATTGAGGCTAAAAAGGTTGACTCAACAAGATAGTGCTAAAAGGTGATTGACTCAACAAGAGAGTCTGAAAAGTTTAATTGACTCAACAAGAGAGTCTGAAAGTGTGATTGACTCAACAAGAGAGTCTGAAAAGGTTAGCCCCGCCGGGGAGAATCATTGTACAAAGCCCAAGAGGAGGCTAACTTCGCTGAGGAAGGATCATTATACAAAGCCTAAGAGGAGGATAACTTTCTGGTGGGGATTATTGAGATCCCTAGGCAAGTCCAAGTGGAGAATTAACTCTTGCTAAGGTTTACAGAAGAGTTGAAGTATCATAGACCTCGAGGTTCTGATTTGGGATTTTTAGGAGAGGGACTGGGTTTTATCTCTGCTGGAGATTTATCCAGAGTGATCGGGGTTTCTCCTATGTTCGTAGGGAACTTGAGAATGTCTTTGAGACTCAAGGGGGTTTAGAATGTCCAAGTCTACTGGTGTAGAAAGAGTTTTATCTTTTTTATGATGCCCCCAGGGGAGGCAGGGGTATTAAGGGATGAGTATCAACCCAAAATTGGTCTGAGTTTTTGACACTGGAAAGACTGCTCTAGCAAAGGATGACTAAGTTCTGTCTTATACCTTTAAGAGGTTGTCAGGGTCCTTGTATTAAGCCCAAGAGAAGGCATAAGAACTTCTAAGAAGCCGAAGGGTCCTTGTACAAAGCCCAAGAGGAGGCGGGGATACTTTTGGGAAGCGTGTAGGTCCCAAACCAAGAGAAGTTCAAGAAATGCTATTCACTGAGAATAGATCATTTAGTGAAAGTTCTGTGATTTGAAGAAACTCAAGAGATGCTATTCACTGAGAATAGTTCAACTCCGGGGAGTAGCATTTCTTTGACAATTTCTAGGGGTGACAGTCTAAGAAAAGGTTCACGAAGAATACTGCCTTTCTCTTTGTTCCGTATTATTTAAGCCTAAGAGAAGGCAAGACTGTATCTGGAAATCCTATGGGGATCTAGTTTTGTTTGTATTTAAGAGTGACCAACATGGTTTTACTTAGTTCTAGACCTAGTTGCCGGGGAAAACTCTAAATAACTATACTAGTATATATACAATTGATATATGAAGAGTATTTAAAAGGATATGAAAGAAGACTTACCGTGCGCAGCTGTTGGTTGCGGAATAGGGCAAGCAAGCAAAAATATTTGGAAGTATTTTTCTGGGAATTTATCGTGTCCACAGAGATCGGTGCTACTGAATTGTCGTTCGACAATCTCTAAGTTTATGAGTTTGGGTTTAAATGGTTTAAAGCGTAAAAACAGAAAAGTAAATAAAAACATAAAAACAATTCATTCTTCAACAAGACGAACTTATCAAGCATACATATAATCCACTCGTCACAAACATAAATTTACCGACCAATTATACTCCACCAGCAATACTCATCAAAATCATCCAGCATCACTCACAACAGTGTCCATCTCTGGCACACTGAGTTGAGAGACAGCCGTATTACTCTCGTCATCACTCTCGCGCACGACGTCTCGAAACACGGAAGAAATTAAGTTCCGATACCCAAAAGATTATCATCTAAATCTATCTCTAGCATCTAGACAATAGATATCCATCCCTAATCAAGATTTGTGATGTTTATCTCTAACACAACACAAATCCAAACATAAATGCAAAAAGATCAAGGAAGACATCGATAATGATTTGTAAAGCAAGATTTACATATAATAATGAACAACAAAGATACATATGTTCATAGTAACTATACAAACACCCAACAAAAAGGAATTACAAAGAGAAGAGAGAAGAGGAACCAAACATTTCTTGGTTTGTCAACACCAATCGACGAGAGATTCGACTCTGGATCATCCAAATGCAAGCTCCAATGATATTTTCTAAGCTAATCTACAAGAAAAATGAAGTTTGATGGAGTTGGGAGCAAAAAATACCCAAAACCATCCCTATAAATGTGTTTTAACCCATATTTATTGCTGTCATCATCGCAGACCGCGCGGAGCGCGCCCTTATTAATGTTAAACCGCCTTACAAGCGCGTTCAGCGGGCTCGGAGAGTGCTCAGCGCGCTCCTCGCTGGAATTTGCTCCTTCCGTGGGCTAGGAGCGCGCTCCAAGCATGCTTCCTGGGCTAGGAGTGCGCTTCTAGCATGCTTGAAAATCCAAAGCTTGTTTTCTTCATAAGTTTTGAACCGTAATTCTGTTTTTCGTCCGGTTCGAAGCGTTGGAAAGCTTATTCAATGCTCTATACAACAATGGCAAAATCCCACTGCTTGAATACCTACAAAAATGAGATAAAATCAATTAAACTCAATGATATTTACACGAAACGCAATATATACACTAAAATGTAAACTATACGCAATTATAAATAAAACAGGGTTTATTCATATGATATTTAACAAAAAGCAACGATAAGTGCAACAAAACATATATACAAAAATAGGTACAATTTGCACTTATAAAACTCTCCCCAACTTACATAATTGTTTGTCCTCAAACAAAGCCAACATCTAAAGGAACAAAAGCGAAATCCAAGAAATCACGCAACAACAAGTTTTGAAAACCGAAAACAAATGCAATGGTTCAATCGAAAATGGTACACACAAAATAAATACTTACCACTAAACCACAACGATAACATAATCACGAAACAAATGCTAAATACAAAAGGCATGCCAAACATTCTAAAACAACACAACTTCAAATGTGAATCACACCTAGCAAAAACAATCATCGGTAGATGAAAAACATAAAATGAGGTACTTTCACTCACACAACAATCTTGCAAACAAAAGACTAAATTATGCATCCATCCAAAAATTCACATTGAACATACAAAGGCAAGAATCACAAGGACTTTTCAAGGTTGTAATGTGGTCGGGTAAACAAACAAGGGGCAATTTCTAAAGGTAATTGAAACAAAAACTTGCCTAAACCTAAGGGAGTGATCAACTCACAAAGTTTCAAACACCAAAATTTCAATCAAACTTCATACAAAATCCCAAGTGTTACACAAACACAATACTTATTTAGCACAATTATTAGAACTCTTTTTGTTTCCTTTCACAAAAAATTTCTTTTTCTTTTTCTTTTTTTTTTTTCTTTTTCTCTTTCACAAATTTTTCTCTTTTTTCTTTTCTTTTTCAATCCTCATAGAATCCAACTAATGAATACACAATCATTATCTCCCCACTTTGAATTCAACCGCACCATCATATGAATGCTCCCTACTTTCTAAGGCAAGGTAAAAATTCATACAACAACACAAAGTCGAGGGTTCAAGAAAAAATAATCAATCAAAATCCATACAAAAAGTAAATTTGACACTCATAGACAAGCATCAAACTCAAACAAAATGGATAATTACCAAAGGCTCAAAGGGGTTACAAATGATCACACACTCACAAGGTGAATTGACTATTTGGCTAAGGTAGTTGTGCTCAAAATGAAACAAAATGCCTTCATCCTTTTCATGCATTCATATAAGCAATACAAACAAAAGATTCAACATAATAAAATCCAGTAAAACAAAATTGTCGGTACTCCGAGCATATAACAATGGAAGGCTTCCTCACAAAAAGGGTAGGAACTAAAGTGATTCACATACGAACAAGTATATAAAAGAATGAATGGCATAGAAGTTGTAAAAAGCCTAAGTATCATGAATATGCTAAAGTCAAGAAAGCGATAAACACATACCTTGAACGTGTACAAAATTTTAAACACTATCATTACCACGCATTCGCAAGTTGAAATGATAAAAAATGGACAAACACCGAATGCGACTTCAAGCAATCGGGCAAAAATTTGAGTCCAAATAATCAACAAAAGAATTAGAAAAATTACTAATAATTACTAATATATAAGGCCTTGGTGGAAGTGGGAAAAAGGGGGAGCCAAGTGAACAATTAAAAGAAATCACTGGCTCAGCACAGCAGAGCACGCTGAGCACGCAGGCCCGCGCTAAGCGCGCTACACCAGAACCAGAAAAATCAGTACAACAACAGGGTTCTGGTATAGGCCTCCACTTAACACCTACACAATCTCATATACAAAATCTCATAATGAAAAAGTAATAACGAAACAAAAAATGATAAAACATGCTTGTTTTACGTCGTAAGCTCAACGCCTATTATTTATACACACTTCTCCAAGTTGCCTCTTTACACGGTTAGTGCTCACCGACGACGAAACCTAACCAAACACTTAGCAAACGTGAAGAGAAACAAACATATACACTAAATTTACAAGTATGCAAAACATGTAAAATTCACAAATATGGTAAACATATACAAGTATCAATATAAACAAGTGAAAATAGACAATATATACGATATCTACAAAACTAAAAAACAAAGAAACTATCACAATGCGATCCAATAAAAACACTAATCCCCGGCAACGGCGCCATTTTGTGGGTTGCGGAATAGGGCAAGCAAGCAAAAAGATTTGGAATTATTTTTTTGGGAATTTATCGTGTCCATAGAGATCGGTGCTACTGAATTGCCGTTCGACAATCTCTAAGTTTATGAGTTTGGGTTTAAATGGTTTAAAGCGTAAAAACAGAAAAGTAAATAAAAACATAAAAATAATTCATTCTTCAACAAGACGAACTTATCAAGCATACATATAATCCACTCGTCACAAACATAAATTTACCGACCAATAATACTCCACCAGCAATACTCGTCAAAATCATCCAGCATCACTCACAACAATGTCCATCTCTGGCACACTGAGCTGAGAGACAACCGTATTACTCTCGTCGTCACTCTCGCGCACGACGCCTCGAAACACGGAAGACATTAAATTCCGATACCCAAAAGATTATCATCTAAATCTATCTCTAGCATCTAGACAATAGATATCCATCCCTAATCAAGATTCGTGATGTTTATCTCTAACACAACACAAATCCAAACATAAATGCAAAAAGATCAAGGAAGACATCGATAATGATTTGTAAAGCAAGATTTACATATAATAATGAACAACAAAGATACATATGTTCATAGTAACTATACAAACACCCAACAAAAAGGAATTAAAAAGAGAAGAGAGAAGAGGAACCAAACATTTCTTGGTTTGTCAACACCAATCGACGAGAGATTCGACTCCGGATCATCCAAATGCAAGCTCCAATGATGTTTTCTAAGCTAATCTACAAGAAAAATGAAGTTTGATGGAGTTGGGAGCAAAAAATACCCAAAACCATCCCTAAAAATGTGTTTTTAAACCATATTTATTGTTGTCATCATCGCAGACCGCACTGAGCGCGCTTTTGGACGCTCAGCGCGCCCTTATTAATGTTAAACTGCCTTACAAGCGCGCTCAGCGGGCTCGGAGCACGCTCAGGGCGCTCCTCGCTAGAATTTGCTCCTTCCGTGGGCTAGGAGCGCGCTCCTAGCATGCTTGAAAATCCAAAGCTTGTTTTCTTCATAACTTTTGAACCGTAATTCCGTTTTTTGCCCGGTTTGAAGTGTTGAAATGCTTATTCAATGCTCTATACAACAATTGCAAAATACCACTACTTGAATACCTACAAAAATGAGATAAAATCAATTAAGCTCAATGATATTACACGAAACGCAATATATACACTAAAATGTAAACTATATGCAATTATAAACAAAACAGGGTTTATTCATATGATATTTAACAAAAAGTAACGATAAGTGCAGCAAAACATATATACAAAAATAGGTACAATTTGCACTTATCAGCAGCTTCCCACAATACAGTTATATATACGAAAGCGAATAAATGAAAGCTGTTAAAACTTATAGGTGAGCAAGCTTCCATGTTGTATTGTTATTTGTTCAGAGAAATTAAAGAAAGTTTTGATAATAACATATATTTGAACTTAAATCAAAAGAGAAGTTGTTTGTGAAAAGATTTTTGGGACTTATACTCGAGGAGAGGCCCAAGGTTTAACAATGATCGCACCGTTGTTCTGAAGATCGCATCAGGACTTATACAATGACTGAGGCCCAAAGAGGTTTATTTACAAAAGGGATGGGCCTTACAATTCAAGGATGGGCCCATAGTGTTTTAAGAGAAAAGAAACGGGACTTACAACACAAGGTTAGGCCCAAATGATTTTCGTTTTGAAATGGCGATCGCGCCGAGATTTTTTTTAACGCAGAGGGACTTATACAATGTCTGAGGCCCAAAAATGGTTTTGGTTAAAAAGGGATTGGGTCTTACACTCTATTAGAGGCCCATGAGTGTTTGAAATTTTTAAAATCGGGAAGAAACCCTAATTTTTGAATTCAAAAGGTATTTTTCAAAGGTAATTTAAATAATAAATGATAAAATATCAATTATATTCTAAAACAAGTTGTACACTTTGGAAAATATTTTGGAAAATCAAGTTTAATCATATGAAAGTTTAAAATCCAATTGATTTTGAAAGATCAAAGTGAGAATTCCATTTAAAAAATGTTAAAAACAATTAAAATGAAATTAATTACAAAAATTATAATTATTTTAAATAAATAATATAAAATGGAATTTTTTGTAAAATAAAATATTTTAACATTTTTGTGATTTTTTGCAAATAAAACCAATCAAAAATAATTAAAATTGAGAGAGAAATTAATTTTTCAAATCATTTAAAATAAAAATGAAAAATAGTAAAAAAATGGAAAAAGTGTTAAAAAAAGGGGTCTGGGGCGAGGGGGATTTGAACCCCAGACCTCTAGGTTGTAGCGTGCACCTTCTACCACTAGGGTGGTGATACATCCGTGTATCAAAGCCAACCTAGAAATACATAAGGCATGCCTTGTTTTAGACCTGGGCAAGGCAAGGCAAGGCAATGCAAGGTTTTGGGCTAAAAACGTAAAGGCCATAACTTTCTCATTTCTCCATGGATTGGGACAAAATTTAGGTCTATCCTGCCTAGAATTTCACAAGGAATCCAATGGTGGTGGTGGTTTTTTCAAATGAGGTCCCTATTTAAAAACTCGATAGTGTTTTTGAAATAGGCCTGTAATTGCATTTTCTATACTAACACATGGTACAATCAAGAATTACATGTCAAATTGGTTCAAACACAACATATATAATATGTATGAGATGTTTATGATCAGTGGACTTCAAAGCAATGCATAATTTAGAAAGTTCAAGTGATGATGCACTTACCTCCTTGTGCTATCTGTCAAGTTCCTTGTGCCAGAAGTAATTTGATGCTTTAGACACTCTCAATTGATCCCTTAGAAGCTTTTAGAATGGTTGGAACTAGCTGGAATCCTCAAGAACAAGTTTAAGCACTTTCTTGCAAAAGGGCAAAAGTGAGCAATATAGCAACTCTCTCAAATGGTGTTCCAGATGTGGGGAACAATTTGGGATAGTTCAAGGATGATATTTGGAGTGTGATTGAGGTTTTATCTGGTTTTGAAAGTGACTGAATCAAGACATGGCTTGAAAAATACAAAAAAGTCCAATTTTGAGGTTTTGAGAAGGGACTTTGTAATTTTGGTGTTACAGGTCACTTATGAGAGTTTGGACAGCTTAGATATGACATATTGGATGTGTTTGGATCATGACCTGTGATGGAAATTCTTTCTAACTCAAAAATTCAAAGTTACCTTGCAAAAGAAGGCATTTTGGCCTAAAGAGAGGGATTTTGAGGAATGCATCAGTTTGGTTGCTTTGGTGTACTCAAAATGAGCAGAAATGAGCTCTATTTATAGTAGAGCAGGTTTGTTTTGCAAGCAATAGTGAATGGTGGCTGCAGCAGGCCTTTGGCCAATGTTATGCAAAAGGAATCTCAAGTCTCCTCTAGCCATTAACTTGAGATTGGGGCACATGCCTATTGTTCTTTGATTCAGAGCTTATCCTTGACTCATTCAGTTGAGAATGTATCAGTCCATGCCACCTTGGTGTATCCATTAAATGCATTGCAACAAAATTGGAGTCTTGGCACCTTTTTAGCTCTTTTAGGTTTGGCATGCTATTTGTAGATTCTTGGACTTTGGAGGCTTGGAGATCAGATCATCCCCCTTAGATTTGATCCTCAGATATGTCCAAATTGATGACAAGGCTTGGATTGATCAGATTTAGTAAAATCGAGCAACATGCACAAAATCTGCAAAATCTGTCTTGGAAAAGTCAGTTCATGATGCCATGTTTCAAGGGCTGTATCTCCTTGCTCAAATTGAACGACAGTTTACTCATTCATCTTCTTTTGCTAAACATTGATGCTTAGAAAAGGTAAAAACTTCCCCTCGATCCTAGTCTTCATCCAAGGAACTGGTATCAGTTTCTGATATAACCTTCCCCTCGATCCTGGTCTTCAGCCACAGAACTGGTCTCAGTTTCTGAAATAAACTTCCCCTCGATCCTGGTTTTTAGCAAGGAACTGGTCTCAGTTTCTGAAATAAACTTCCCCTCGATCCTGGTCTTCAGCCAAGGAACTGGTCTCAGTTTCTGAAATAAACTTCCCCTCGATCCTGGCCTTCAGCCAAGGAACTGGTCTTAGTTTCTTTTGTCAATTAACTTTCTTGACAAGGGACGCTATTCGTAGCGGTTTTCCTCAAACTTCTCGCCGAATTTTCCTTGGGAGATGCCGTTTGACAGAAAAAGTTTCGATGTGAGACTTGCTGGGGAACCCATTTGTCTGAGTTGTAGAGGTGTACAAACTTCTCCGTTGGAGACGCCATTTGTTGATTCTACTGGGGGAAACAAGTCTCTTGAGAGATTGTTTTTCGTTTGGGGATATTACATCATACTTTTCCTCGAGATCCTTTCGAAGAAATGCCTTGTGATGTAATCCAGATTTGAGGTGTTGATGACCTTTTCGTCAGTGAATTTTTCGAAGAAGAACTGCTGTATTGCCGAATCTTTGATTAAGAGGCTTTCTCTGGGGATTTTCCTTAATCCGGGAAAGCGAAGATATCATCTTCAATGGCGAAGAATGACGTTTTTCGAGTTTTCTTGCTTTTCAGAGGTTCAAGTTATCAAAGTGGTCGAGGACTGTCTCCATCCAGAAATAAACAGGGGAGAGATTGTTCAGACACAACATTTCCTGATGAGGAAAGAACTGACAACTCGAGTGAGAGGACTTTTATCGATAAGGGATAAGACCGACCGGGGTGATAGTGATTCAATATAAATATGAGTATGAATCAATAATGCATAATGTATGTATGTATATGCTGACAAAACTGACTAATGGATGAACACGACTGGATACTCGGCCACTACAGGGGACGGATAAATACCATTTGTTCAAGATAGCAATTCTGCCTTGCTTAGGAGAAATAGTCCCTGTGGGGGAAACTGTTGGTCAGGCTTAGGTGGTAACGACTCTACCGGGGATGTCGGACGGAATATTCGCATCTGACATAGTTGATCCTTCATTCAGGTGTACTAGTTTTAGAAGGAGTACTTTGATTCTGCACTTTGAAGCCCAATTACTTCTGGGGAAGCAATCAATGCTCTTTCGATGTTCAACAGTCAAAAGAAATTGCCATCTTTATTTTAAAAGCAGAAAAAGTTTGACAAGTAAATTCATTTTTGTTTTATTTCAAGAATCGTTAATCATATTAAAAACATCATTCTGTAAAGTTAAAACAAATGAGAATTGCAAACAAAAGCATTAGGGCTCAAATTTTATTGATAGGATGGAATTCAGCTAAACGCGTGATTCCATGGAGTATTTACAAAGTTATAAAATGGTAATTTAAAGCAAAAGGTCTACATTGAAACATAACGACCGCTATCCTTCTACCAACTTTGAATTCTGGACATCATGAGCTTCTATCGAAGATGACCCTGACTGGAGTTTTCCTGAAGGATGTTGTTATCAGAATACGACATCGAGTACCATGCTCAGAAAGCCATAAAAGGAAGTGTTTTAGCCGATCATTTGGCTCATCAACCGATTGACGATCAGGAATCAGTCAAGTTTGACTTCCCAGACGAAGATGTCATGTACTTGAAAATGAAAGATTGTGATGAACCGCTATCCAATCAAGTACGTCTTTGGACATAGTTACTTGCCATTAATCCCTAACTTTTTCCTGGATTGTACTATGAGGTTTCCAATCCATCGGGATGATTTTTGATTATGTCTCTAGTTTTTCCTTGGACCTCCCTTTCGGGTTTTCAATCCACCGAGACGTTTTTATTTATTTATTTAGGCGATGTATTTCTTGACTACGTCAACATTCGTGGGGTAGGCAAATTCCTCTCCGTCCATGGTTACGAGTCTCAAGGCGCCGTCTGAGAAAGTTTTTTTGACCACATAGGGGTCGTCATAATTCGGAGTCCACTTGCCCCGGGAATCAGTAAGAAATGATTGTATCTTTTTTAGCACAAGATCTCCTTTCCTAAAGAAGCGAGGTCAAACCTTTCTGTCAAACGCTTTCTTCATTCTTTGCTGATACAACTGACCATGGCATAGAGCCGCTATTCACTTTTCTTCGATCAGATTCAATTCATCGTGTCGACTTTGACACCATTCAGCCTTTGTTAGCTTAGCTTCCAACAATACCCGGATTAATGGGATCTCTACTTCTATGGGGAGCAGTCCCTCCATGCAATATACTAGAGAGAAAGGGGTTGCCCCTGTTGAAGTGCAGACAGATGTACGGTAACCGTGAAGAGAAAAGGGTAGCATCTCGTTCCAGTTTTTGTAGGTCACAACCATCTTCTGAACAATCTTCTTGATGTTCTTGTTAGCCGCTTCTACCGCTCCGTTCATCTTAGGTCAGTAGGGAGATGAGTTATGGTGTTCGATCTTGAACTCAGCACATAACTCTTTCATCATCTTATTGTTCAAGTTGGATCCATTATCCGTAATGATCTGGCTTGGAACACCATAATGACATATGAGATTGTTTTTGATAAAGCGGACTACCACTTGTCAGGTTACATTGGTGTATGACACTTCTTCGACCCATTTGGTGAAGTAGTCAATGGCTACCTGGATAAACCGATGTCCGGTTGAAGCCTTGGGTTCAATCATGCCAATCATGTCGATTCCCCATATGAAAAAAGGCCTTGGGGAAGAAAGAACTTTGAGATGTGTTGGGGGTACATGAATTTTGTCTGAGTATATCTGACACTTGTGATATCTTCTCATGTACTTGTAGCAATCGGATTCAATTGTCAACCAATAGTACCCGGATCTTAGAATATTTCTCGCCATTGTGTGTCCATTGGCATGAGTGCCAAAGGACCCTTCGTGAATCTCTTTAATCAACATGTTCGCTTCTGGTCTGTCTCCGCATCAAAGCAAAACCATGTCGAAATATCTCTTATAAAGTGTATCACCACTTAGGAAGAAACTTCCAGTCAGTCTTCTGAGGGTCTTTCTGTCTTTTTTGGATGCCCCAGGTGGGTACTCCTGTTTCTGAAGGAAACATTTGATATCGTGATACCAAGGTTTGTCGTCTATGACTGCTTCGATCACGAAGATGTAAGCGGGTCATTCAAGGCGCATTATGTCAATCTTAGGTATATCATTCCATTGACCTACACTAATCATGGAAGAGAGAGTGGCTAATGCATCAGTCATGTGATTCTCTTCACGAGGAATGTGATGAAACTCGATTCTGTTGAAGAAGGGTAACAACCTTCTTGCATAATCTTTGTAAGGAATCAGTCCTGATTGGTATGTGTTCCAATTTCCTTTGATCTTATTGATAACTAGGGCTGAGTCGCCATACACATCCAATTTCTTAATTCTCAAGTCAATCGCTTCTTCAAGACCCATGATACAGGCTTCGTATTCGGCCTCGTTATTTATACACTTGAATGTCAATCTGGCGGTGAAAGGAATGTGGGTACCCTGAGGTGTTATGATGATTGCCCCAATTCGGTTTCCATAATGATTGACAGCTCCGTCAAAGATTAGTCCCCATTAAGAACCTGGTTCTGGCCCTTCACTGGGTAACGGTTCATCACAATCTTTCATTTTCAAGTACATGACATCTTCGTCTAGGAAGTCAAACTTGACTGATTCCTGATCGTCAATCGGTTGATGAGCCAAATGATCGGTTAAAACACTTCCTTTTATGGCTTTCTGAGCATGGTACTCGATGTCGTATTCTGATAACAACATCTGCCAACGGGTGATCCTTCCCGTGAAAGTAGGTTTTTCAAAGACGTACTTGATTGGATCCATTTCGGATATTAACCAAGTAGTGTAGCAAATCATATACTGGCGAAGACGATTGGCTGCCCAAGCTAGAGCACAGCAAGTTTTCTCAAGCATAATGTACCGAGTCTCACAGTCGGTAAATTTCTTGCTCAAATAGTAAATGGCCGATTCTTTTCTTTTTGTTTCGTCTTGTTGGCCAAGTACACAACCCATGGAGTCTTCAAAGATTGTTAAATAGATAATCAGTGGTCTTCCCTCCACTAGTGGTGACAGGATATGTGGGTTCAACAGGTATTCCTTGATACTGTCAAAGGGGGTTTGGCAGTCTTCTGTCCAAATGCAGTCTTGATTCTTTTTGAGTAATTTGAAGATTGGCGCACACGTCGCGGTCATGAGTAATATAAATCTCGAGATGTAATTCAGACGTCCCAGGAATCCCCTGACTTGTTTTTCAGTCTTTGGAGAAGGCATTTCTTGAATGGCCTTGACCTTGTCAGGATCAACCTCAATTACTTTCTGGCTGACGATGAACCCTAGCAGTTTTCCTGAACAGACACCGAATGTGCACTTATTGGGATTCAAGCGGAGTCCATATAATTATATACCAACTCATAAATATGTGTGATAACACCATAGAAGTCGTCCTCACCACCCTCCGTAACTCCTTTTACAACTACACCACTGTTTATTGTTTTCTTCCCTTCTGTCCACGTTTGAGTGTGAAATTTATATTTGTTTACAAAGTATGTGTGCCATTTGTTTGCACGCTGATGAGGGCCTTCAAGTAACTTCTCAAATGACTTATTTCAGGACTTGGTGCAATAATGCAATGTAATTGTTGCTTGAACCATGCAGGAAAGGAATTATAATATAACAATAATATTTACCTTTGTAGAATATTTGAAAGAAAAAAAAATTAGAGCTTTAATGATAATGTTATAATAGAAGATAAAAGAAGAAGGGTGGAAGAAACATGAAACACAACAAGCAAGAGAAAATTGAGAGAGAGAGAGAGAGAGGGAGAGAGAGAGAGAGAGAGAGAGAGAGAGAGAGAGAGAGAGAGAGATTATGTATGGAATGAGACAGAATTTGGGGTTTTAATAAGTGCAACTTGCGAGGGGAAACCCCATGCCTATGCTAACGGTAATATTTTGCGAGGGGCCACCCCTAGCTAAATATTGACGTGTCAGATGTGTAACTGCATGTGGGCCACGTGTACGCAATTAGCGAAGGGATACCCCACGCAATGAATGAGGGTAACATTTACGAGTGGCTATCCCTAGCTAGTAATAACATGTTGCAGTCCCCTTTCTGTCACGTAGCAGGCTCTTTACGCAGGAATAAATGCTTTTTCAGTTTAATTTGACTAAAGCCTTTACATTGGTGGGGGGAAGCCCCTCGCAAAAGGCATTTCATAAATTGGTGAGGGGTTGTCCCCTCGCAAATTGAACCCATTGTCAGCTTATTTTTTGTGCTGGCCCCTATCAAATGCCAGTTTCAAAATTCAAAATCTTTTCCCTCCTTCTTTGCGAGGGGTATTCCCTAGAAAATGCTTTACATTTTTTTTCTTTTTAATTTCTGCATTGCGAGGGGTTTAACCCCAAGCAACTTAGTTTTTTTAGTGAGGGGCTTTACCCATAGCAAATGCCCCTAGCTAATAACAGCTTTTCTTGTAGTGTATTAAATGAATTAAAATACAATAAATAAGGATAATTTAGTGGAAAAAAATAATAAATATCACATTAGTATTCTAAACGGACAAATAATTTGAAACAAATAAAAATAAGAAAGAATATATCTATTATGAGACGGAGAAAATATATTAGTACTTGCAAATGTGTTAGAAGAAAGTAATTGCTCTAAAAAAACTCCAATCTTTTCAAAATCCAAAACAATTATTTATTTCTCAAAATAAAAGATTAAAAAAAAAGATAGAGGCACGCAATAAGGGTGTTCGCGGGTTGGGTTAGGTTAGGTTTAATTTAATTAAATCAAATACCCGACCCGATCAATATTCTTTGGGTTGGGTTGAGCGTTCAATCCGTACTTTTAAGACTAAATCCGAACTAAATCAACTCGCTCATCAATGAGTTGGGTTGTGTTGGATTGGTGAGTCATTAACTAAAATAATTTTCAGATTCTAAATAAAATATATAAATTTAATTAAAACATTTATATTACAAAAACATTAAAAAAAACCATAAATTTTTAGTATTCAATTTGAATAAAATTGATTAGTTAATACCTAAAAACTCTTCTACGATTCATATAAAGTTAAAAAAACATAAAAATGGTGTAAAGTATAATTTAAAAGGTAAGATATATCTCTCTTTGAATAAATAAAGTTGATCTCTCATATTTGATTTAGATTTAAGCTTTTACAATTAATAAAGACTATAATTATATTTAAAAAAAATGAATTGTAAGAATTATGCTAGATAATTTATAAATAAATAAAAACAAAAATAGTGTGTCATATCAATGGGCTGAGTTCGCGGGTACGTGGATTTAAAACTTCAAATTCGTTACCTGAACAAAATACTAATGAATTTGAATGGGTTGGTTCGGGTTGAACCCACTCATGATTGTGTTGAGTAAAAATAAGAGTTTAATTGAATTGGATGAGTGAATTTACGGGTTCTCCCGTACCCATGAACACCCCTAACACAGAATCAGCTTCCCATATATCTCTATCTCCTTTGTCTTCGAGGCATTGAGATTAGAATTTTCCCATATAATCAATACTAATCAATATCAATTGTTTTTTTTTCTATACTTTAATTTTATGTATTCATTATTTGTTTTTCTTCTATCATTTTGATTATAACAATTTCTCATTTAACTTAATTAACATTTATATATCTATCAATCTTTTTATATAGAGTTTTTTTAAATAATTCATTTACAATATTTCTCTTTCAAGCATACATGTATTTTTTTTACTTTTAGATCTGTGAATTAATTTTTTTTTTCAATTTCAACTTTGTATTATACAACATATCTAAATGGTGGTATAATACACATATTACATGCATTATTTGGGTTGGAAAAATCAATTGCATGCAATTTACTTCTTAAAAAGGTAAAATTAAAGAGAAAATAAAATCAATTTAAGAGAAATTCGTAGTAAAAAATATTTTAAGATTCATGGATTTTTTTAAAGACTTGAATTATATGTAGTAAGTACTAACATTGAATAATCCTTGCATGCAGTTGAGAATATTCTTTTTCAATTGGAAAACTCGAGGACCACTTTTCTATTGAAATTGATCTTGGAGTTCTTTCCAAATCTCTGTAGCATTTACAGCATAAATGACACTAGCAAAGATCTCTTTGGAAATTGAGTTGAGAAGCCAAGAAGAAACAGTGTTGTTGCATATCCATGAACAATATTGAGGAAAATGATCTTCTGGTTTTGGAAGTGTGTCATCCACAAACAAGTTTTGTTAAGTTGAGATATAATATAATCCAAGTTGTGTGACTCAAGCCCAAAGTTAATTAGGGTTTAGGGTTTATTACTTAGTTTTTTTTTAAATATTTTTTACTTAGTAGTCAAGTCACTTAGGTGTATATAAATATATACTTTGTAATTCAGTTTTGTAACACAATCATTCAATAATATCAATCCTTATGTTCATTCTCTCTCTCTCATTCTTCCTCTTCTTACTAAAAATGACTCAAGCACTAACAAATTAGTATTTAGAGCTCGGGTTAGATTCTTGATCTTGGTTTCAATAATCACACGTCGGTGATCGTGTTTCTAGGATCGTGGGTTATTAATGAATCGCTATAAAGATGAATGGTACTAATGGCATTCCGAATTCTCTTCCAATTCTTGACGGCAAGAATTGGATCCGATGAAGAAAACAGATACCATCTCTGTTTGGCTTTCATGAAACCCTAGAAGTTGTTACTAATGGCGTCCTTGAGCTTGCTGAAAACACAACGGATGCCTAGAGAGTCGCAAACAAGGAGGCAAAGAAGAAAGACTGCAAGTTTGTGTTTTGCATTTAATCGGCGGTAGATTTAGAGATTTTTGACAAGATCTCTCATGCTGAATCGGTGAATGAGGCATAGGATATTCTTGTCAAGTACTATGAAGGAGGTGAAAAAGTCAAAGTCATCAAGTTGTAGACTTTACGATGGCAGTATGAATTACTGCAGATGGGAGAAGATGAAAAGATTGCAGGCTATGTGTCAAAGGTGCAGAATCTCATCCATCTCATGAAGGATTGTGGTGAAACCCAAACTAATAAGATGATAGTTGAGATGGTAATGCGTACGTTGACCTCTTACTTTGATAAAGTTATCATAGCTATTCAAGAATCCAAAATCTTGAAACCCTGAAACGGAAAGATTTGGTTGGTTCATTGGAGGCGCGTGAGATTAGGATTGTCGAAAGGAAAGGGGTTCAAGATTCGATACAAGCACTACAGGCTCAGGCTTGGAAGAAGCATGGTGGTTCCAACATATTCAAAGGTAAAGGAGATAAGACTTAGAGCAAGAAGTCTTGGTCGAACCCTCAAAAGCATAAGGTCGATGATAAGGCTTATGAATCCTCGAAAAGAGGAGAAGGAAACTCCTATCAGAAAAACAAAGAAAAAAAGATGTGTACTGCTATAACTGTGAAAAACGAGGTTACTCAGCCAAGTATTGTTTGTACAATAAAGATAAGGGATCGACAAAAGTTAAGGAGGAAGGAGCAAACCTTGCACGCCAAGATTCAAATGATTATGAAGATATATGGGTTATGGCTACAGTTGCAGATGACCATGTTGACTCCAAGATCTGGTTCATCAAATCGGGCTGCTCGAATCACATGACTGGTAAAAAAATGTGGTTATCAGATTTCTACTCGTCGAAAAAGAGCAAGGTCAAACTTGCTGATAATAGCTCGTTGCAAGCAGAAACTAACGACATAGTTATTCAAATGAGCAATGGAGGAAAAGCTATGATCAAAGATGTACTCTATGTACCTGAAATGAAATGCAGTATGCTAAGTGTTGGACAACTGGTCGAAAAAGGTTTCTCAGTGATTATGAAAGATGAAGCCTTGGAAATGTTTGACACTCATAATAATTTGGTCTTGAAATCTCCTTTGTCAAAGAATCAGACATTCAAGACCATGATCAGTTCGACTGATGTATAATGTCTAAAAACTATTGTCGACCACAAGAATAGTTGGTTGTGGCATTTGAGGTTTGGACATTTGAAATTTCAATCACTCAATCAACTTATTACTCAATATATGGTAATTGGTATACCAAGTCTTGAGATGCCTGACAAACTCTGTGAAGGTTGCTTAGTAGGAACGCAATCTAGAAAGTCTTTTGTTTCGAGTATGCCAATGAGATCCTCATACATACTCGAAGTTTTACATTCAGATGTATGTGGCCCTTTTGAGGAGCATACCATTGGTGGAAACATGTATTTTATTTTATTTTTTGATGAGTTTAGTCGAAAGTTATGGATATATGTGATAAAGAGAAAGGACGAAGTATTCGAAATCTTTAAGAGATTCAAGATGCTCGTCAAAAACCAAAGTGAGAAGAAGATAAAAGTTTTGCAGACAAATGGAGGTGGCGAATACACTTCCAAGATGTTTGAAAAGTTTTATGCAGAACATGGTGTCGATCATTAGGTAACTTCTCCTTACATACCTCAACATAATGGAATAGAAAAAAGAAGAAACAAGACAAAATTGAACATGGCGAGATGCATGCTGAAGCAGAAGATTTTTCCAAAATCCTTATGGGGAAAAGTTGTTTCCATTGCAGTCTATAATCTGAATAGGTTCCATACAAAGAAGCTAAAGAACAAGGTTCCTGAAGAAGTTTGGAGTGGAAAACGATCATCAGTGAGTCATCTAAAGGTGTTTGGCTCTATGTGTTACAAGCATGCTCCTGATGCTAGAAGAAGGAAGCTTGATGACAAGAGTGGACCTATGATTCTGATAGGATATCACAAAACAGGTGCATACAGGATTTTCAATCTAATTAATAAGAAAATCGTGATGAGTCGACATATTGTGATTGATGAAAAATTTGTCTGGGATTGGAATTCTAGTGATACATTTAACAAACGTTTAATGATCTATGATTTTGATGAAGCAAGTAATGATGTAGAAGTCGAAGATATTGTCGATATTCCAGTTGAAGTCGAAGTAGTTGCTAACATTCCCGACACAGTCGAAGTCAAAGAGGATATGGCTAGCACAAGCCAGAGAGACCTCAGAGAACTAGAGCTCGTCTAGCAAGACTTCAAGACTATGAAGTGAGTGGTGATGAAGAAGTCACACCAGATGGAGAATTAGTTCATTTTTCCTTACTTGCAGGTGTTGAACTAATCAACTATAGAGAAGCCTTAAATGATAAATAGTGGAAGTTAGCCATGGTAGAAGATTTACAAGAAATAGAAAGAAACAACACATGGGAGTTAGTCAAATTTCCAGCATATACAAAAGCTATTGAAGTGTAGTTGGAGTTCAAGCTAAAGCACAATGCTGATGGGTCAATAGCAAGGCATAAGGCGAGCTTGGTTGCTAGAGGTTTTCTTCAGAGAACACGAGTCGACTACTCTGAAGTATATGCATTGGTAGCAAGATTGGAGACTGTTCGACTAGTAGTCGCCTTGGCATGCAATCAAGGTTGGTCGACATTTCATTTAGATGTGAAATCAACATTTTTGAATGGTCCTCTATATGAAGAGGTGTATGTACCACAAGCTCCTGAGTTTTTGATTAAGGAGGAAGCTAGGAAAGTATACAAGTTGCACGATGCGTTCTACGGTTTCGATCAGGCACCTAGGGCATGGAACAAGAAGATTGATTCATACTTGGTCGAATTGGGTTTTATCAAATGCAAAGCTAAGTATGGTGTCTATGTTCGGGTTATGGCACAAGATATAACAATCATGTTCTTATATGTTGATGGCTTGTGAGTAACTGGAAATAGGTCAGAGAACTTCTCAAAGTTCAAAGAGCTGGTGAAGAAGGAATTTTGAAATGTAGAATATGGGAAATTTGTCGTACTTCCTAGACATGGAATTTCAAATGTAGAAGCAAGGTATGATGCTACTTAAAAGAAAGTATGTCAAAGAGATACTCTAGAGATTCATGATGGATGATTCGACTCTTGCATCTTCGCCTGTCGAACCAAATTTGAAGTTAGAGAAACATGGAGAGGAAGACAAAGTCGATGCAACTTTGCTTAAATAAATTGTTAGATCTCTAAGATATGTGTGCAATAATCGACCTGATATAGGTTTCTCAACCGACTTAGTGAGCAGATACATGAGTGAACCAAGGGTGTCAAACATAAAGGCTACAAGAAGAATCTTGAGATACTTAAAAGGATCGATAAACTATGGAATTCTATTTCGACGAGACTTTGAAAGTAAAGAAGCAATGGTTAATTGTTATTCAGAAGTTGATTGTTGTGGAGATAAGAAAGATTGAAAAAGCACAACTGGTTATTTCTTTCAAGTATTTGCTGTCCCAATCTCATAGTGCTAGAGAAAGCAACTTGTGGTGGCATTGTCTTTATGTTAGGTTGAATATATAGCAGAATCCTATGATGCGTGTCAAGTAATTTGGATCATATTTTTGCTTAAAGAAATGGAGGTCAAAGTAAAGAAACTACTGGTATTGTAGATCGATAACAAGTCAGCCATAAATCTTACGAAGAATCCAGTTTTGCATGGAAGGAGTAAACACATATGTCATACCCCAAATTTTACCCCTAGATTCCATCATCATTTGTATAGCATCCAACATCATTTTAGGTGTGTCATTCATGCATAACTAACCCTCCATATTATCAAAATATTGTCTTGCTTTACTTTGTTTGTAAATTAGGGTTTGCATCAAGGAGATTATTGATTGATCAGTCAAAGTCTTGGATTGATCATCAATATATCAATTTCTCATGATCAAGAGTTTCCTTATATCAACAATCAAGTGTATTGTGGCCTCATTACAAGTTTATCTAGTTTCAAATTCATCTGGTCCACTAATTAGGGTTTTTGAGCCAAAGTCAACTGCACCTTTGACTTTTGACCAAGACATGATCTTAAGCCTTGGGGAATGATTCAAGACACTCAAAGACACCTTTGGATTCCATCCATAGTTTTCAAATAGCTCAAGAGTTTAATTTCATTGAAGTATGCAATTTGGATTTCATCTGATACAAAAGTCAACCACTGATCAAAGTCAAGTTTGACTTTTGACTTTTTAGTTAAACATGGACTTCTCAAGTCAAAGATCATGAAAAAATGTGATTTGAATCATGAACAATCAATAAAATCAAAGAAAACATTCAAAGATCATGATTTGGGAAAATTAGGGTTTCTTTAATTTTTCTAAGTTATGGAATTCTATGATTTTTGCCCAACTTCTCAAGACCATAACTTCCTCATCAAGCAACCATTTTCTTTGCTCCAAAGACCAAATTGAAGAGCTTGCTACATACTACAACTTTTTCCTATGGGATGATTTTCAAAAGATGCATGGATTAAGAGATATGAGGCCATGAAGTGGAGGGTTCATCACTTTTTGAACAAGAACACTTAGAAAATTTTTCAACAAAATCTGCCTTGTCAAGTGACTCACTTGTTGACCATTTTTCACCATGATCCCTTTTGATTCAAGAAAAGTTGTTAACGTGAAAGTTGTAGAGTATGTTTCAAGCTTTGCAAAGAGTACAAGAACACAATTTTATTATATTTGAACTAGGAGTTTCGAAGAGATGAAGTTAGCCTTCAAAACCTAAATTTTGGATCATGTTCATGGAAAATTCTTGTTGCAAATCCTAGCCAAAGCTACATAATCTTGCTTTGCAGGTCACATTACTTGTAAATATCCCTATAATCAAAAGTTTACACAATTTTGTGATGCATTATCCAAAGATTTGATCCATTAACCAAGTTGTAATTCCATTTATGGATTGTTTTGCAAGAAAGTTCACAATGCCATTTGCATAAAGTGACTTTAATCAAGAAGTCAACTTGTCTTGAGCCCATACTTTGTTCCTTCTGCACACAAACTCTTCTTGGCACAGAAGCAACACCTCTAAACTTTTCAACCACTCTAGAAAGGCATGGTACTATGCCTTGGAACTACAAGAATTCATGAAACTACCACTTTGAATCCAACTAAGCCATTTGCACAAAGCTCGCATTCTATATAACCTCAATCCCTCAACCTTTCCCTATAAATAGAGACCATTTCCTCAGTCTAAAACACACAGAAAATACACAAAGAAACACTGAGAAACATCCCTCACGTCAGAACTTGCATCAAAACCTCATTTGTGCCAAAAACCTTCATTTTTTACATAACTTGTCAAACCTTCCATGATTAAAAAACCATCAAACCACCCATCCACATACACCATACAACACCTAACCAAGTTGTCTAAAACACCATCTTCATCAAAAACCCTCAAAATCAAAAAGTCAACTCTCAACACTCATTTTGCTGACTTTTTGCATAAAGCAATCCAACTCTTCATTTTGACCTTTTCCAATCCCTTTAGGCATTCGAACACTATCGATAAATTTTGAAATACAAATAGAGTCAGGATTTTGTTATCGATCCACAGAGATTGTTCGTGATATCGCAACCGTTCTACAGTTGTATACATTTTAAACTTCAAAGTAACAAGGGGGTTTGGTTGTTTTTAATCGGAACGTTTGCATTCAAATTTAAGTAATAGCGGTAAAAAGATTTATTTTAACGATTTATAAAAAGCATGTCAAGATTAGGGTTCGACAAACCATTTTACACGTATATAATCGATAAAGCTAATGAACTCGGTTAGACGGTAAATGCAATCACATATCCTCCCAATATGTTTATCTCTAACACATATTGTGAGTTTTACCATTTTGATCCTTTGATGATCTCTCACTCAAACTATCAAAATGACAACATTCAAGTTCAATATTTATGAACATCAACACTCATAACTATCTCTAGCCTATGTGCATTGATGGATGAAAAACCTAGATAAAGTGTAAGACCACATTTCTCAATCATGAACCAACACAAAGAATAAACCATAGAAACAAAGTTTTTCATCATACATTCATCATCCAAGAGTTCACAAGCTAGAGTTAATACATATACATGCAAAAGAAAGGTTTATCTACCATCTAACCTTGACACAAAAGGAATATTAGCTCTCCATTGTCATGGAAGCTAAACAAACAAGAAGATGAAGAAGAATATCAAGCATCAATGACGATCTCTCGACGAATGATGCTTCAAATCTTCCAAAATGAAATGCTACAATGCTTACAATGTATTTTGCTCTGAAATATATCAAAGATCCCAAGAAAAATACAGAAAAGTCTATTTATAAGGGGGCAGAGGACCGCAGAGCGCGCTGCACCGCGCTAAGCGCGGTATCATTTATTGCCAAACCTACCTAAAAGCGCACTTAGCGGGCTCAGGACCGCGCTAAGCGGGCTACTCTCTGTAACTAGCTTCATCCCCGCGCTAGGAGCGCGCTTAGCAGGCTCCAAGCATGCTCCAAAAATCGTTTTCTTTAAAAACTGCTTCTAGGGAGCCTTCCTTGCTCCAAGCTTCACCTTTCCGTGTAAAAACATTCAATTAAGACACAAAAGTTAAATAAATAAGTCTACTAATGTAATTAACTATACTATGGTTATTAACCGAAAACAATGGGAAAAAGCATCGATTATCAAATAATTATCATAAAAAGGTGCTAAAAACTAAACTATATATTAACACAATTTAGCACCTAACAACTCTCCCCAACCTGTTTCTTTGTTTGTCCTCAAACAAAGGTAAAATAGACTAGAAGCAAGAGGAAAATCGGATAAGCAAACACAAACAAAAATCAATGGTTCAAACCGAATTGATACGCCTGCAAGTAATACTCAGCTCTGACAGAATAAAAATATATATATGAACTAACTTCTAAACATAAATAACAAGCACTCATCATAAGCAAACAAATGTTCAAACGGGAATCACCTAATTTATTCAAATGAGCCAAGCTCAATATATACAAGGGACAAAACACACTCATAAGCAATTGTGCCACATCCAAAACAATTTATGCAATCATCTCACAATTTAATGAAAACAATGGAAACAAAGATCACAAAAGGACTTTTATAAGTTGAAACTTGGCCAGGGTTAAGAAACAAAGGTCATATGTACACGACCATTGAACAAGAAAGGGTAAAATTCATGAAGAGCATTTTTTTTCTAACAACCATTCTTGCTCAAACTTTCAAAATTATCTTCACAATGCATTCTATCTCCTTCTCTTTTGATTTCTAAAATTTTCTTTTTCTTTCTCTTTTGATTTTTCATTTATTTTTCCTTTTCTGTCTTTTTCAATCTATTTTTTATTTCATTTGGGAGCGCATTGCCCATAATTCCTTCTTCTCTTTTCACAATGAACCAATCTCCCCAACTTCAACAATACTAATACTTAAATAAAAAATGCACTTCAAAGCGGTTAAAGTTCGGGTTCATGCTTCACGGATACAAAATTTTTCGTTTTAGGCTCAAGAGAGGTTTCTAATGATCACACACTCACAAGGTGACTTGAAGTGATTTTTAGAAAAGTGGTTCTACTCATAGTACTCAAAATTTGCCTTGATCATTTCTAAGTTTCCAAAATTTCAAAACCAAAAGTAAGATTAAACATAAAAAATTTGAGTAAGCAACAACCACTTAAATCCCTCAATAATTTGTGAACAATGGAGGGAACACACATTTGTGGTTATGTCCTAATTGATTCCAATATAAACAAATATGCAAAATGAAGAAAAGCTTGAAAATTATGTACAGCAAAATGTTCATGTACGTATTAACATTCTACAAAGCACAAAACAGAGTACCTTTTTGTGCATCAATTCATAAATTTATCATTACCATCAATGTATGGTGAAGCACATCACTTTTGTACCAAGAAATTAACTTGCTTCATCCATTAATTACCTTAAAATAGAGAACAAACAACAACAAAAATTTGTACCAAAAATTATAAACATAGAACATCATCCGCCCGGATGGAAAATTCACTAATAACCAAAAAAATATTGTAACAATTATCCAAAATCAACATCCGCCAGGATGGAGAATACAATAATCCTAAACAAAAGTAGATAATAATAGAAACATACTAATCATAGAAAAATACAAACTACAAAAATAGACACATCAAACCCATCATCAATAAGAACTCGAGCTAGCCGCTCCATCACCCGCTCCATCATCACCATCGTCATCATCATCGCCTGCCCCCTCCAGAAAACCAGGCCTGCCCTCTGGCCATCTCGCATAAGCCATGAGGTCCTCTCGCAACCTCAAAGAATGATCAATATGTGGCTCTCAGATCTGGAGCTGCAGCTACATCATCGATTCATGCATGAATAAGAAGGCCCGCTGGTGAGCCTCGTGCATTGCCCAATTGGCATCAGCACTTGGATCACGAGCACGCCCTGCAGGGGCAGCAATAACTACAGGAACATCATCATCTAAATTAAGTGCCTGCAAACAATGACGAGTGATATAATTATCATCAAGAACAACCAACTTTACATTCCCATGAGTTGGCAAGGTGACACGCGCCCTATTGCACAAGGCCATAATAAGTCCAGGATATGTCAGAGTACAGGCCACCCTATCACCCAACGGTGTAGCACTCACATCTATCCTCTTAAGCTCATTGGAAATGATCCGTGCTAAGTCCACGGTTTTCTCGTCGTCTAGAATATAAGCAATAAGAGCTGATGTCCCCATAGGAATGGAAGAGGTATGGCTACGTGGCTTTAGGTTGTACAAAACAACCGACATTATAACCTGAGCAGCCGTAGTCAACACACTCCTCAAGAACTTGAGAGGCGCTCCATTAACGCTTAACTGGTATGTTTGCCCCCTCACACATAACACTTCCCTTAACTGCTCGGCATTCCAGCTACGCCGAGCCATCATCCTACCAAAATCACACAATTTATCCTCGGCCAGCTCAAGGTGGTTACCAAGGTATGTATTTATAGCATCCCTTGAGAAATTAATTTCCTTCCCCCTAACCCAAGTTTTAAAGTTGAAAGGCCTACCATCGGAGGGCAATGCATTCGCGAAGAATTCCCTCATGATGTCCAAGTGATACTCGGGGTAAGGTGAAGATAGCTTGTCCCAGCCTTCACCTTGAACAAAAGTAGCTATGTTGCGATAGCTTCCCTCAGGATCAATCAGAATAATCCAGTCTGCCCAAACCGTTCTCCTTTCAAGTTGTTGATATCGCTGTTGTTGTTCAAGACCAAGGAATCTGGTACTGTCAAACTGGCCGGATGGAGGGCGCCTAGGTGGGTTTGATGAAGAACCAACAAGACGTTGCTTCTTACGTCTAGACATCTGAAAAAAAAAAGAACAAACACAAAACAACAACACATGTTAATGAAAACAGCAACACATACTAAGAATAACCTAAGGAAAGCAAAACAGAATTAAGAAAAGGGGAATTTTTCTGCAAATCCCAGACCGCGCTAAGCGCGCAGGAGCGCGCTAAGCGGACTATGCGAAATGCAGAAAAAACCCCCTCTGTAACAGATGGTTTCCATGGATTCTCCTACTTCCTAAAAACAGCCCTATTCACAGAGATATGCACAGTCACGAATTCACACAATCAAAACCCTAATTTACACACAAAACCTAATTTCTAAATCACACTCCCTAAATTCTACACATGCAATCAATATAAAACAAACAATAATGGAGATTGACAAACAAACAATAGAAAACAATGAATAAGAACATTGAACAACAAAGGTTCAAAGAAACACAACCCAAAATGGCAGTTGAAGAAAAATTAAAAAGAAAAATGAAAAACTTACAGTTGATGAAGATGCTTAGCAAGAAATGACAGAAACAAAGTTAGGGCACAAGAAATTCCAAGGAACTTTTGAAAAATTTTGAAGGAGAAGAGAGCAAAAGAGTTTTGTGGTGAGAAAGGGTGAAATGAGGCACAAACCTCAGAACCCTAACTCATAAAACACATTCTGGGCCGGGTCAGCATTAGTGGGCCCAGAAAAAATCATATTTTTTTTCAAAAATTCGCAGACCGCGCTAAGCGGGCTCTGGGTCGCACTAAGCGCGCTGCCTACTGGAAGTGGAAGGTCATTTTTCTCCAGACCGCGCTAAGCGCGCGTCTGCGCTCTAAGCGCTCACTGTAATGCTCAAACAATTTCCAGCAGCACAAATCCAACTTCCAGCAGTCCAAAGCATCATTTATAGCAGCAAAAAACATCAACTGTACAAAAAAATGATTTAAACAGCAAATGGACTAGAAAACGGTAAAAACTTACAAAATTGGGGTGCCTCCCAACGAGCGCTTGTTTAACGTCGGATAAGCTCAATGGTCCAAGACGATCAATGAAGAACGTCTAGGAGAACGGAACAATTGTCACGATCAAAGTTACCACCAAGGTAGATTTTTAAGCGTTGACCATTTATGGTCCAACAGTCTTTCTTCTCCAAATCTTCGATCACAATTGCTCCAAAACTTTTCACCTCCTTCACACGAAATGGTCCGGACCATTTTGATTTTAATATTCCCGAAAAAAGTTTCAACCGAGAATTAAACAGCAGTACCAAATGGCCGACCTTGAAGTCTTTTTGCCGGATCTTCTTGTCGTGATAATTTTTTACCTTCTCCTTATACAACCAACTAGAATGATAGGCGGCATTCCGCATTTCTTCCAATTCTTGAAGTTGTATTTTTCTCTTTTCTCCGGCCAAGTTCGTATCAAAATTTAACAGCTTAAGGGCCCGTAGTGCTTTGTGCTCCATTTCAACTGGTAAATGGCATGTTTTACCATAAACCATTTGAAATGGAGTTAAGCCAATTGGAGCTTTGTAAGCAGTACGGTATGCCCACAAAGCTTCGTCCAATTTCTGCGACCAATCTTTTCTAGAACTTGACACAATTTTTTCTAAAATCCTTTTCACTTCACGGTTCAACACCTCTGCTTGACCGTTCGATTGTGGGTGGTAAGGGGTCGCCACTTTATGCGATACACCACAATGTTTTAAAACATTTTCAAGAGATGCATTGCAAAAGTGTGACCCGCCATCACTAATAAGAACTCGAGGAGTGCCAAAATGGGAAAAGATGTTTTTCTTTAAAAATTTGATCACCGTCTTGCCATCAGCCTTAGGTGAAGCAATCGCTTCAACCCACTTCTACACATAGTCAACCGCCACCAACATGTACTCATTTCCAAAAGAAGGTGGAAATGGACCAACAAAATTAATGCCCCAACAATCAAAAATTTCAACTTCTTGTATATTTTGAAGGGGCATTTCATCTCTTTTTCCATTTCCCCCACTTCTTTGACAAGTGTCACAACTTTGCGCATGAAGATTTGCGTCTTTAAATAGAGTAGGACAATAAAAGCTTGATTGTAAGACTTTCGTAGCCGTCCTCGAACCATCGAAATGGCCGCCATAAGGCGAGTTGTGACAATGCCAAAGAATACTTTGAGCTTCTTCACTTGTGACACACCTTCTCAAAAGGTTGTCACCTCCTAATTTGAATAAATACGGGTCATCCCACACATAGTAATTTGCATCCGACATGAACTTCCTTTTTTGGTTCCAAGTTAGGTCTTGGGGCACCCAACCAGATGCTTTGTGGTTAGCAATATCCGCAAACCAAGGCCTAACTTAGACTTTAAACAATTTTTCATCGGGAAATTCCTCTCGGATTTCCTTTTCAGCTGTGGTAACCTCAACATTGACAAGGAGAGATAAGTGATCCGCCACCAAATTCTCAGATCCTTTCTTGTCACGAATTTCTAGATCAAATTCTTGTAACAAGAGGATCCAACGAATAAGCCTTTGTTTTGAATCTGGCTTGGTGAGCAAATACTTAATCGCCGAGTGATCTGTATAAACTATGACTCTAGACCCAATCAAATAAGAACGAAATTTTTCCAATGCATACACTATTGCAAGCAACTCCTTTTCGGTTGTTGCATAATTAACTTGAGCTTCATTCAAGACTTTGCACGCATAGTGTATAGCATGAAATTTTTTTGTTTTTCTTTGACACAATACCGCACCGACCGCATAATCACTCGCGTCACACATGAGTTCAAAATTAATTTTCCAATCGGGCGCGATGATTATGGGTGCGGTAGTCAAACTTTGCTTTAAATAATTAAAAGCGACCATACAAGACTCATCAAAATCAAAAGACTTATCTTTATTGAGCAAATTACTCAATGGCCTTGCAACTTTGGCGAAGTCCTTGACGAACCTCCGATAGAATCCCGCGTGGCCAAGAAAACTTCGGATGCCTTTGACATTTGTTGGAGGAGGCAACTTTTCAATCACTTAAATTTTTGCTTGATCAACCTCAAGACCTTTAGAGGAGACTTTGTGGCCAAACACAATCCCCTCCGTCACCATAAACTTACACTTTTCCCAATTTAAAACTAAGTTTGTCTCAACACACCGTTCAAGAAAGGCCTCCAAATTCCTCAAACAAAGATCAAAAGATGCTCCAAAAACGGAGAAGTCATCCATGAATACCTCCATCATTTTTTCAATGAGATCGGAGAAAATTGCTTGAACACAACATTGAAACGTCGTCGGTGCGTTGCATAAACCAAAAGGCATCTTACGGTAGGCAAAAATCCCAAAAGGACAAGTGAATGTCGTCTTCTCATGGTCTTCCGGGTCAACCGCAATTTGGTTATAACCAGAGTAACCATCCAAGAAGCAATAGAATTGTTGTCCCGACAATCTTTCCAACATTTGATCCATAAACAGAAGTGGAAAATGGTCTTTCCTTGTAGCGGTGTTTAGCCTTCTATAATCTATACACATCCTCCAACCCGTTACCGTTCTTGTAGGAATCAACTCATTTTTTTCATTTCGGATCACGGTCATTCCTCCTTTCTTAGGTACAACTTGGACCGGACTTACCCAAGGACTATCGAAAATTGGGTAAATCATGCCGGCATCCAAGAGCTTAACAACTTCTTTTCTCACTACCTCTTTCATTGTTGGATTCAAGCGGCGTTGTGGTTGGGCGACCGCCTTGAAATCTTCTTCCATCAAGATACGATGCATGCAATAAGCCGGACTAATTCCTTTTAGATCGGAAAGGACCCAACCTATAGCATCTTGATATTTCTTCAAAACTTGAATTAAACGGTCTTCCTCGTTTTTGGACAAAACGTTACTAATGATAACCGGCTTGTTACCACCGTCATCAAGAAATGCATATTTTAAATTGGAAGGCAAGACCTTCAGTTCAAGTGGTGACTTCTCATCTTTCACATCCTTCTTTAACTCTTCCGTTTCTACTTCCCACGGTTGCAACTCTTTGAGAGATTCAAGCTCTTTTAAACATTCTTCAAGAGCTTTTTCTTCTTCATCAGAAAATACTTCAAAAGATTCATCAAGAGCCATTTCCAAAGGAGATACTATATGAACATGCTTTGAAACCTCCAAAGTTGCTTCTTCAATTGCATCGATACGAAAGCTATCATGCTTGTCTTGAGAATGTTTCATTGCTTCAAAAAGATCAAAGCATACTTCTTCGTTTTGAACCCTCACTTTCATTAAACCATCATCCACATCAATCATCATTCGTGCGGTTTTCATGAAAGGTCGCCCAAGAAATAAAGGCGCATCCTCATCTTCCTCCATATCGATAACAACAAAATCAACCGGAAAGAAAAACTTGTCAACTTTTACCAAGACATCTTGAGCCAACCCATGAGGATGAGTTGTGGACTTGTTGGCCAATTGTAACGTCATCCGAATTGCTTTAATCTCAATGTTCCCAAGCCTCTTTATAATGGACAATGGAATTAGATTAATGCTTGAGCCCAAATCGATTAAGCCTTTGCCAACATAGACATCACCAATGGTTACCGACAAAGTAACATGCCTCGGGTCAACTTCTTTTTTCGGGAGAGTTCTTTGGATGATGGCACTACAACTTGCGTCAAGGATAATAGTTTCCGGTTCCGAATACCTCCGCTTATTTGTGAGAATGTCTTTCATAAACTTAGCATATTTTGGCATTTGCTCCAAAGCTTCGGCAAAAGGAATGTTAATTTACAATTGTTTAAAAATATCCATGAAACGAGCGTAATGACGTTCATTTTCTTTCTTTGAAGGAGCATGAGGGTATGGTAAATGTTGGATAGGAATAGTGCTCACTACTTCCTTTCCCTTCTTCGCTCTCCTAAGTCTCTCTTTTTTCTTCACCTCCTCACCACTCTCAATTTCAACTTCAACAATTTCATCATTTTTCTTTTCAACTACACCTTCATTTTCAATTTTATTTTCAACTACTTCCTCATCACTATCCTCCTCCACAATACCATCAATTATTGCGTCTTCCACCTTTTTCTCATTTTCTTTTTCCAACTCCTCCCCACTTCTAGTAACGACTGCTTTGCAATGCTCCTTAGGATTCACTTGAGTATTTGCGGAGAATGAAGGACCCGATTGTTGCTCAGCAATTTGCTTGGCAAGTTGCCCCACTTGATTTTCTAGATTCTTTATCGCCGCATCACTACTCTTTTGATTGGCCATAGACATTTACATGAATTGGGTCAAAGTGTCTTCCAACTTAGAGTTAGCAACCGGAGGTGGTGGAGGTTGATAAGGATTTTGCCGGCTTGAAGAACCGCCACCATAACCTTGACTATTTTGATAGTCCCCCCTCGGTGGATATCCTTGATTGCCTTGGTAATGTTGTTGAGGATTGTGTTGTTGATAAGGTTGTTGTTGTTGTTGTCTTCCTTGATAGTCGCGTTGATTATTCATGTAGTTCACTTCTTCAAATCCCGGAGGAGGACAAAATCCGGTGTCATGCTCTCCTTTGCAAAGTTCACAAAAAGCAACTTGTTTACTCTTGCTAGGTTCCTTCATTTCCTTAATTTGTTAAGTCAAAAGTTCCACTTGTTGAGATATAAACTTGTTTTGTGCTAGGATTGCATCATTAGTTCCCAATTCAAGTACCCGGGCTTCTTTTGCGAGTTGTTACGGCTTTGACTTTGAAGATCATTGAGAGCCATTCTATTGATGATATCCGTAGCTTCTTCGGCACTCTTTGATAACAAAGATCCTCCATAAGTGGCATCCAATAATGTCTTACAATTTGGTTGGAGACCATTCTTGAAGATGTGAATTTATGTTAACTCGTCAAACCCGTGGCCTTTGCATTTTCGAAGCATGGATTTGAATCGTTCCCATGCTTCATTAAGAGATTCATTAGTGCCCTGAGAGAACACAGAAATTGTAGTTTTTGATTCCATAAAATGGTTGTGAGAAAAGAACCTTTCTATAAATTTTTCCTCCAGAACATTCCAATCGGTCATCATAGCGGGAGTTTGATCAAGATACCAATCCTTAGCCTTGCCAAGAAAAGCATGAGGAAATAGTCTCTTGAAAAGAGGTAACTCTTGCGCTTGATCGACTCCGGCCGCTAACGCTATCTCATAAAATTTGGTGAGAAAAGCGAAAGGGTCTTCATGATCCATTCCCGTGAATGTACTTCCATACAACAAGTTCAAAGTTCCAGTTTTCATCTCAGCTTACCTTCCTTGATTATTGTTAGAAAACTGAGCAGTGTGACGCGGACTATTCACACATGGTGTGGAAGTGGGTGGTGGTGGTGGTGGATGCTCCATGATTAGCGTGAACTGTGGAATTGGTGGTGGTGTAGAAGTCGAACCTTCTCCTTGTTCTGGCCTTTGTCTAGCTAGTTGCCTCCTCCGTCTAGTTCTGCTATTGAGTCTACGAGCGGTTCTTTCAATCTCGGGATCGAATAGAAGTTGGTCTCGCATAAACAAAGTTTGCACACTAAACAAAACAAATCAACAAGCACAAGAAATTTTTTTAACAAGTCTAAAACTTCACAACTATTGCAATGCTTGCAATATCAATTAACAATCCCCGACAACGGCGCCAATTTGTTGAAATACAAATAGAGTTAGGGTTTTGTTATCGATCCACAGAGATTGTTCGTGATATCGCAGTCGTTCTACAGTTGTATACGTTTTAAACTTCAAAGTAACAAGGGGTTTTGGTTGTTTTTAATCAGAACGTTTGCATTCAAATTTAAGTAATAGCGGTAAAAATATTTGTTTTAACGATTTATAAAAAGCATGTCAAGATTAGGGTTCAAAAAACCATTTTACACGTATATAATCGATAAAGCTAATGAACTCGGTTAGACGGTAAATGCAATCACATATCCTCCCAATATGTTTATCTCTAACACATATTGTGAGTTTTACCATTTTGATCCTTTGATGATCTCTCACTCAAACTATCAAAATGACAACATTCAAGTTCAATATTTATGAACATCAACACTCATAACTATCTCTAGCCTATGTGCATTGATGAATGAAAAACCTAGATAAAGTGTAAGAACACATTTCTCAATCATGAACCAACACAAAGAATAAACCATAGAAACAAAGTTTTTCATCATACATCCATCATTCAAGAGTTCACAAGCTAGAGTCAATACATATACATGCAAAAGAAAGGTTTATCTACCATCTAACCTTGACACAAAAGGAAAATTAGCTCTCCATTGTCATGGAAGCTAAACAAACAAGAAGATGAAGAAGAATATCAAGCATCAATGACGATCTCTCGACGAATGATGCTTCCAATCTTCCAAAATGAGATGCTACAGTGCTTACAATGTATTTTGCTCTGAAATATATCAAAGATCCAAAAAAAATACAGAAAAGTCTATTTATAAGGGGATAGAGGATCGCAGAGCGCGCTAAGCGCGCTGCAACGCACTAAGCGCGGTCTCATTTATTGCCAAACCGACCTAAAAGCGCGCTTAGCGGGCTCAGGACCGCGCTAAGCGAGCTACTCTCTGTAACTAGCTTCATCCCCGCGCTTAGTGGGCTCCAAGCATGCTCCAAAAATCATTTTCTTCAAAAACTGCTTCTAGGGAGCCTTCCTTGCTCCAAGTTTCACCTTTCCATGTAAAAACTTTCAATTAAAACACAAAAGTTAAATAAATAAGTCTACTAATGTAATTAACTATACTACAGTTATTAACCAAAAACAATGGGAAAAAGCATCGATTATCAAATAAATATCACAAAAAGGTGCTAAAAACTAAACTATATATTAACACAATTTAGCATCTAACAATAAACATCCCACAAACTGTTTATAACATCATTTTGCAACTGTAACTTCATTTCCATAAGAATCAAATTCACATTTGGCCATCTTGCAAGAGGATTCATGCAGAATGTTTGAGGTTGTTCCAAAGCAATTCAAGCATCCCAAGAGCATCAAAGGAGGTCATAGAAGCTTCTTGGATCAAGAGACAACTTTTGTAACCAGTAGAAGAAGGAATTGGACCTTGCTCTAATAGGTAAGTACACCCTAACTTGGAATAATGTGATTCTGTTGTCATACTCATTCATGTGGATTACCAACTTGTTTGCCATCATGTGAAGGTCATTTGCCCTTTATCAATTGATTAAAATCTATTCTATGTGTGATTTCATTATGGTTTTTTAGTTTAGGGTTTATTATGGTTATGGATTGATTACTTCTTGTTTGATGAAAATTAATACAATTAATTGATATCATTGTGTTCCTCATGAAAATCCAAACAAGTATCATGTTTACATTAATGCATTTCATTGGGAAACGAAGGAGATAACATTTTGAGAAAATTCAAAAATGGAGGTTGAAGATGATGATCAGATGGCGTGCATTATTTCATATTGGGTCTTGTTTTAATATTTATTTTTTAGCTTCCACATTATTGTTGACTTGGGCATTGCGCCACTGTGGTAAGTGTGTTTGTGTGTGAAGCTTAGGTCTGGGGTTTGAATCCCCCTTGCCCCAGACCTTTTGGTTTTTTTATTTTATTTTGCATACTTTACATGTTAGTATCACATATAATATAACGCGTGTGTATCTTGACAAGCCCAAACAATTGGCCCAGTGGCTAGTCTTTTAAGCTGCAAACCAGAGGGTGTGGGCTCAACCCATGCGTGGACCATTTCCTTTCTTTTTTTATTACTTGTGTGATTCATGTATTTTTTTCCAATTTTATTTTGATCATATCTCTATTTATTTATTTATTATTTTGAGCTGATTTTTTGCACACCCATTATTTGTCATGCCTATTTTATGAATATGTGAAAGATTCCAAAAAAATATATTATTTTCAATCATTTTTATTTAGCCAAAGTGAATGACTTTTTAATGTCTGTTTAGGACATTAATTGAATTTCTTTGGCTTATTTCTTGGTTCCACTTGATCTTGAAGATTGTTGTGAATATGACACACCTTGTTTGAACCTTGTTTGATGTTGTTAATATTTTTCAATTGGTTTTTCCCAAGTTTGGCACACTTTAATACTTGATTTTATGTGTATATGCCTTGAACTTTTAATGTTTAACCATGAACATTTACCTTACCCTTGACATGAACCCTTGGTTGTTGCCCTTATGTCTTGAACCATGTCTAACTTGTTTTCATTATTGAGTGGTATTTTAAACTTGTCCATGGTTGTTTGAAATCTTAACTTGTATTCATGATTAAGTGGTGTTAATGTCAACCCTAAACCATGTCACAATCTTGACCTTAGTTCATGCTTACTCTAGTTGTTCATACTTGAACTTCTCATTCATGATTCACATGTTGATTTGAACATTTGTTTGATATTTATTATATCCATGACCTATATGTTTGATATTGTTATATCCTCGCTTTATGATTGATATTGTAATATCCTTCATATCCATGATGAGGTTGTTAATGTTGTTACATTCATGTCCATGCTCTTATGTTGATACATATGTGTTCCATGCTCATATGTTATTGTTATGAACATGCTATGATATGCCATACTTGTGTTGTTACTTTGGTCTTGTTAGAACCATGTCTCATGTATGCTTTGACTATGCATCATCCATGTTTATGTGTTCATCCTTGGTTGTTACCATGATTATTTATGACTTTGTTAAGTCTTGTCTTGGATGTTGTCACATCTACCTTCATGTATTGGTTGTTACCATGTTCATTCACTACTACAAAAAAGCTATTTAATAACGTTTTTTTTTTGCTTTTTGATAGCGCTTAAAAGCGCTATTAACAAGGCTGCTATTGTAAATATTTTTGTTTGATAGCACTTTAAAAGCACTATTATAGTATTGGTAATTAATAGCATTTTTCCAAAAGCGCTATTATAGTACTGGTATTTAATAGCGTTTTTCCAAAAGTGCTACAGAAGTATACATTTTGCGTATTATAAAATGTATTTTGCTTTGATTTTGATAGCACTTTCATACAAAGCGCTATTATAAGGCACATGTTAGATAGCGCTTTACCATAAAAGTGCTATTACAGTATGTTTCATTAATAACACTCTCTCTTCAAAACGCTATTGTAGTACAGTTTTTTTTACTGTTAACCATAACCAAAACATATTATTATTATTATTATCATGCAAGCTAAACTTCATTTTACAATGATTTTGACTGTTAACCATAAGCGGAACATATTATTATTATCAAGCTAAACTTCATATAGATAAATCGAATATTTGATTTTTCTGATTTTACAATGATTTTGACACACACAAACGATTTTACAAGGTTGATCAAATCAAATTCCCTTAGATTTTGTGCAGAACCAATTGAACCGGTGAATGTAATCTAATTTTTAAAATACTAATCAAACTAATATAAAAATGGTACAACTAATTCAAACTTTTAATATGCAAGTAAGGTATTAAGTATCTATATATTGTAGGCTTTAAAAAACTCACAGAAAACATCATCCCCCATATAAGTAGCCCAATCCGTAACACCCAAATTCCCATCGCGAATAAATAATACATAAATAAATCAGAGTGAATAAAATTTTATCCTTAGACAAAAACAAGGATACCACATCTTACTATATAAGAAAAGTTGAGGCTCTGAAAATGCCTCAACTGCCCTTCCTTCTAATGTTGCCACCTCACTAAAATGAGGGTAATTTTAGTCTACAATTTACTTTTTCTAACTTGTGATGTCATATCTTTATTTTCCAACTACATGGTTATTACATTGTGCCTTTGTTTGTTAACTTTGAATCAAATGATGATGTCACATGCTATTTTGGTTACAAACAAACTAATTTAATATTACAATTTTTCTGCTGCTTTTCCCTACTCTCAATGTCTGATACACGTCCATCACTTTTCAACTTTACTGTTTTCGTCTTTCTCTCTCTCTCGATGCTCATCTCACTGTTTTTCTTCTTCGAACTTCTCTGTTTCTCTTCTTTCTTCATGGTCGTCTTCTATGGTGTCTGGTATAACAGCAATGGTATACCTGTGTTGGAGGCAACGCGTTTTCGGCGGCGAGGGTTGTGGTGGTTGGAATCGGAATAGCTGATGAGTTTTACCGAAATCGTAGCTTCAAACTTGTCTTTTCTCTTCTGAAAGTTGTGCCTTCTTTTCGTTCCGTTGTTGGAAGCTATGGCCATTGTTGAAACGTATATCCATTTTTGAATTGTTTGTGGACAGTGTAACTTCATTGTAGATCCAGCTCTGTTGCAGGTATATAGAAGAGGGTTTATCAAAGTTTGTTGTTGTATTTTATACTGCTAGATCCCTCCATTATATTTTTTAATGTTTTCCTTTTTTATGTTTTGTAGGTTGGACTGAATTCTTATGATATTTTTTGGGGTTTCTTCACACCAGTAATGGTTAGGGTTGGAAACTCATTATATGTTTTTTTAATGTTTTCATCTTCATATGAAGTTTAAAATTTTATGCTATTACTATTTGTTCATATTATCGTGATACAACTGAATATATTTGTGCCGGACTGATTCTTTTCAAAATTGGTTGAAGGTTGTAATTATTGGAGCAACATGAATTCCTTACCAGGATAGTCTTTACTTTATCGATCTTTATGGAAATGAAATTTAGGTCAGTACTGAATATGAGCCTTTATTAATGTTTGATCTGTAGTGTTTTGCAAACTCTGTTGATTTCTCTCATTGTCGGTGTTTGAGTGCAGGTTGGGGCTGGAAGTAGACTCTACAGGATTCAGGGTTCATCAAACATGGTTGGTGCTGTTACAGCTGCTATTAAGGCTTCTGCTTTATCCATTCAACCAAAGGTATTGTTTCTTATCATCTTGTGTATAACAGAGTCGTTCCTTATGGTGTTGGACATGGTTTACGTGCTGGTCCTATGAATCTAAGAATCAAAATTAATTGCTATGAATCAAAGATGATCTGTTTAGATTTTTTAACTGATACTGAACTAATTGTTATGGTTCTTATTAGTTTATGTTTGGTTTGTAAAATACTTGCAGGTTCTACTTAATACTATATTTCCCTTTTTTAAGTATTGACCCTTATATTTTTCCCTCAATAGATTCAATACACGTTCGATTATATGAATGAAATACGAATTTCATGAAGGTTTTAATTATTGGAGCAGAATGGACTCCTTACCACGAAGGTCTTTTGTTTTCCAATATTTATGGAAATGAAATTTAGGCAAGTATTCAATATGAGGCTTTATCAATGTCTGTTATTGGCCTTTCAGTACGTCTGTTATTGGAAGTGAGTCAGTGCCTTCCATCAGTGATGGCCTTTCATGTATATCACTATTTTGAAGTGTTTCACATATGACACAATTTGTGTGCTTAGTTTCTATTTCATGAAAATCGAATCGAATTTGGTATGGACCTTGGGTTCTGTGATAGCATGAACTATTGAAGAGGCATGGTTTGATTCAGCTATAGTGTTTGAGCAGGTCCTTAGTATCATTTTTTATTCCACTGGTGCAATATATTATTTTTGAGGAATGTGATTCAAATACGTGTTTCTTTAAAATCGGTAGTGTTTCTATAATCTGTTAATCCATCTCATTATCGTTGTTTGAGTGCAGGTTGGGGCTGGAAGCAGAGTCTAAAGGATTCAGGGTTCATGATACATGGTTGGTGCTGTTACAGCTGCTATTGAGGCTTCTGCTTTATTCATTCAACCTAAGGTATTGTTTCTTATCATGTTGCGTATAACAAAGTTGTTCTTTATGGTGCTGGACATGAACATATCGTTGGACTCTGTAAATCATAATTTAGTCCGACAACTTGCAGGTTCTACGGGCTACAGGCAATAATTTACTCAGGTAAAATAACATCGTGCAAGAATAGACTTTCATTTTGGTTTTAAGGACTTATCTTGTTGTGGTTTCATTTTTTTTTATAATCAAACAATTAACAATCATTAAATGGTCCTTAACTTTTAGTTTCTAGGCTACAGGCAACAAAGTTTATCTTTCAGTGTATATTGTTGACCCATGGTAAATTGTTGTTATTTCAGCCTTCAAATTGTTGGGCTTGCTGTAGGTTACCACATGCACATTCTCTCCCTCTTTTGAGAACGGTATGGACTCAATTTGATTTCGTTAAAAAATAGACACATGTATGCTATGAAACTTTGACACACACACAGACACCTCACACGTGTTGGTATCAGCATCTGACGTGTGTTGGTGCTAAAGAGCATGTTTGTACTTTTATGGACCATTCGATTTTAATGGTTACAGGTGACAATGGTGATTCAAGAAGTGCTAAGATTATATCCACCAGCAGCCTTTGCACAGAGATCCTGAAATAAGGGGACAACATTCAAATGAGTTTAAACCAAAAAGGAGAAGTCACGGTGTTTCTAAGGCAATCAGGTTTCCATAAGCGTATGGCCTATTTGAAATAGGCACTTGATTGTGTGTTGGGATGAACTTTGCAATGGTTGAACTAAAGGTGGTGTTAGCACTTCTAGGCGTGAGTAATCCGACCGTGCTACTCTTTTTTATATTTTATTTGCATTGAATTTCACTTGTATTGATATTTTGTTTCTCAAATATTTTTTCTTACTCATGTTCTTCTGATGTTTATAGTCAAGGATGATTTTGTACAACTGCATAACTAACAATGCTGATATGGATATATCTTCAATTTGAACTTGGTTATTGTTGCTAATTTTAGCCGCATCAATGCATAAATGCTACAGGTTATGACTTGGCTTGCTTTTTATCTCACTTCCATGGCTTGCTTTTTATCACTTGAATTTGTTTTATTGTATGATATTTCCCACTGATCTTCAGTTATTATAGATATTGTCATCGTTGTATCTAAAATTCTACATATTCATATGTTAGATGGTATATGACTGTACGGCATATATCTATGAACTGTGGCACTGTGCATAATCAGATTTGTATTCTGTGAAACTGTTAGATGAACATTAGAGGATCCATGTTCTGGTTTTTGTAAATTAGATCTAAAATGCTTAGTAAGAACATAAGTTGTTTGATCTTGACAGAACTATTTTGAATGATGATTGTGTGAATGCAAAGAAACAGACTATCAGAGGTGATGAAAGCTGAGAGACGTGATATGGTGATGGAACTGATAGTCAGAAGGGATGTTACTAAACTAAAGCATCCACCTATACATTTTGTTTCAACCACGGTTATTTTGTTTTTACTTTTAGATTACATTAACCTATCACATCTGTTAATTTGAGTATTCTTATGTTTTTAACTCAACAATCATACTATGTTTGTCAAATTGTTTATCTAAACAGATCACATTTGTTATTCATATCTCATGTAACATTATAAATTATTTCAGAAGTGGATGCTTTTCATTTCATTTATTGACCAATAATTCTATACATTGTATTAGCCAATAACATGGTACACTTAATAATCATGCCTCATTATTAATTTGCCTCTCAATCTTCCTACTTTACAGTTTCTAAAGTATTAACTCATTTTCATTTCCAATGTAGGGGGAAGGTTGAGAGTCAAAAACCTCACTATATATTCGTGCCTCCTATATTCTATATAACACACCAAAGTTCAAGAAAACTGCAGAATTTCAATGGCATCCAACCAGATTATCAATTCACCGGACCAAACTGATGTCCAGACACCCCCACCAGACCCTTCTCATGTCCAGACACCACCTCACCAGCAACCTTCACCCCATTTGCAACTACCAGATGGTGGTAATCAGTCTGTCAACGACCAACCGGCTCTACAGGTTTGACCTTTTCATATTCTGCAGGTTTTGTTCATCAACATCTCTTTCTCTGCATTTCTTTATCAATAAGTCTTTTTGTACATAACATGAACAGACCCAACAACATATTCAACCTTCGGTCGACAATGAACCCCTTCCTGACAACCAGCCACCTAGGGATTCCCCCCCCCCTCCCCCCCGCGCTGAACCCGACCAACAGCCTCCCCAGTTTCTACCACTTTTGCAGTTTCGACCGGAACCGATTTCTTCTCACTAAGCGTTAATTTTGATGTTAGCCGACAGTCCATTGTTTTTTGACTGTTTACAAATTTGATAAACTTTTTTTCTTCTTAAGGTACATGCCCCTCGTGTGGTACGTAACAGACGAAAGAGGAAAAGAAAAACAAAAGCATCCAGATATCTGAGGAAATGTACATTTCATGATTCTGATGAAGCCGAAGAACGCAACTACGAACCGGTTGATTCTGACGATGACGATGAGCGGGACTATACATGGGAGAACTCTATGTCTGCCTGGAGATTTAGAGATTCTGATTAAGTTTGCAATATAATTTTCAATTTCTTTGATGCTATTTTCTATCAATTTTGTGTTTGCAATGTGATTTAAAACCATAGTTGATACTTCCGATACATCTTTAAGCTGTGGAAAAACCAGAGTTGTTTTTTATGAACTTTAGCAGCCATGGTTGATTGTTTTTTATAAATTGTTGATTAAGATATATTTATATACAGATGAAGACTTAGCAGCATTTTAATTTTCTCTTTTATAAATAATACTATATTTTATTAAGAACTCAACTCTTAACTATATTTTATTAAGAATTTGACTTTCTTTTATAAATATATATTTTATTAATAAATTGATTTTCTTTTATACATAATTAATAATTTTTGTAAATTATTTTTACTTTTCTTTTTATCAATTTAATTATATTTTCAAAACACAAGCGTCCGTACCGGATTTACACGTATCGTGCGAAGGACCGGGTCACACCTGTATCGTATGAGCGCACGGGTAACCAGACTAAAATAACTGTTAACGCACGGGTAACACACCGGTACCGTGTCAACGCACGAATAATATACCAATATCGTGTGAACGCACGGGTATCCAGACCAAATGCATGGGTAACACATCAGTACCGTGTCGTAATGCACGGGTTCCCAGGGCAAATTTTTTGTGAACGCATGGGTAATACACGAGTACCGTGTAAATGCGGTGATGACCGGGGAAAAATCGGTGTAAACGCATTGATATCTAATATTGTTTTTTTGAAATTATTTTTAATTTAACATTCAATTTTATTAAACATAATATATGAATAATTGAAATATATATTAATGATCTCTTTCTTTTAAAAATTGGAAATTTGATACAATTTATTATTTTTTTATAAATATGTCTTTCATTTCAATATTTCTCTTTGATTCACTTATATTTTTATCTTTTACTACTTTATGTTAATTTTGTTTTACATTACATTTAAATTTTTTGTATTTATTATTTGAGTTTCATAATCTAACTGGTAAAAAATCCCTCACTCCACTATTCTTTTATGACGTAACAATATTTTATATTACTTTTTTTTATTAACACATAATTTTAAAAATTTGGAATTTACATTTTTCTCTGTCAACATATATTATTCCAATTTCAAAGGTCTGCAGCGGAACCCGTGCGTCCGCACGGGTATCCCACTAGTTTAAAGAAAGAAAACACAATCCCTGCTCATAAATTTGATACATAACACAAAATGGAATAAACCTAAAAGGGAAACTTTTTCCATACAAAAGGAAAGTTCAATTATGAAATAAAGCGGAAAGACCCATAACTGACTTGTTTTACAAAGTAAATTGTTTTATAACATCAAAATATTCATACAAAGGTAATACAAAATAGATCCAACAAATGTATACATATAACAAAAGCGTTCCCCGACTCCCGTGTTACGTATCAGAGCAGACAGACCGACAAAAGGATGGAGAACTAATCTTCACAAAAGCCTCCAAGACACAAATCTGCAATTGCCTCATAGAGCAACAAACCACAGCGGAAGGGTGAGAAATAACAACTAAATCAAGATTGCATAATAATATGCAAACACATATAAATTCACATGCATAATTATTCTCACCACAAGCATCACATACTAATACATATAGCATGCCACAGATACATAACATATTCCTAATAATCCAACCACATAGCATATATCAATTATACCAACATAATCACATATTCACACATAAGGCATACCAAAGTTATGACATATGGAAACACACCACCACATCACATATATTCATATATAGCATATCATTGATAATTAATACAATCATTGTAAGGTACAACATCCCCACAAAACATAGCATAATGTCTATACATAAAACATATCATCCATAACTAATGCATTCATCACAAATTCATATCAAATCACCAATGCTATCACGAGCTCAACACATAATCAATCAGTTCACAATTTCCCACACATAATCAATCCATTCATGATTTATGCAAATGCACAAAGACCGACACAACGACTCTATGCAATGCAATGTGGTACCAATCCATCCATCATTCTCATCATCATTAATTCACTCAGGAATTATTGGAATCATCGTTTGTTACTTAGTGTAACTCCCCGTCGGGCAAACGATGTTCCCCGTCGTTTTAGGTCCTCTTTGTATAAGGCACACAACGTTTATGGATCGCTTTAGGTCCTCTTTGTATAAGGCACACGATCCGATCATTTTACGTCCTCTTTGTATAAGGCACACGATCGTCTATAATGTCGCTTTAGGTCCTCTTTGTATAAGGCATACGACCGTTACAGCAGATTCCCTCTGGAATTGTTTCGTCGCTCACAGCCCACAAGGGCACACGACATCACAAGATGCATATCATGATGCTTGGCATACAAATGACTCATGACAATCAAATTCATATTCACAAATCAACAATATGAATTATCTCATCATCATTATTCATGCATTGGAAATCAATTCAAACAATGCTCTTACTTGCCATAAGGCCACCAAATAACACACATTGAATTTCACATAAACAATGCATTTCATCATAATCCACAAACCACAACCATTAGCATTTTAGCATATACACTCATATCAATTCACATCAATAATTACTCATCATCAGCCACAACAATCCTGCAATCATACAATGATACTCACAACACTAGGATTCACGCCACGAAGGCTACCCACAACAACATACATTAATACCATACATTTGTATTCAATTCAACAAAGTATTTTGCCATAAGGCCACAACAATTACAACAACTTATCATATGCTTCAACATCATATAAAGCACATAAAAGCTCCATGTCATATAACAATAGCACAACACACTGTAAAACACTGACTGCACGCATTTAACGCAATAAAAACCCGACAACCCAACACTTTTACACAAACACGACTTAAATAAATCATCTACTACCCTCCAAACCATTTTTAATAGAAATAATATTTCATTAGCTTTCCAACGCTTCGAACGACGGTCAAAACGGACTTACGGTTCAAAAGTTATGAAGAAAATAAAATCTGACATTTTGGAAAAATTCTGTGATCATGAGCCGACGTATGGTTCTATGAGTTGACGCATAAACCTGGAGATTTCGCCCAGGTCAGCGCACGTAGATCATGAGTCGACGCATAATCCTGGGGTTCGGCGCATAATGCGCAGGTTCAGCTAAAAACTCAGTTTTTGACCGTTAAATGCCTTCCGGACCTCTGATTTCGATTCCGTAAAAAGCCCCGGTCTCAGAATTTGAAATACTACAATATTTTCACCATTAAAAAGCCATCCAACAAATTTTCCATTTTTGAAATATTTTGAAACATAATTTTATCAGTTTATCCCAATTCCAAACTCGATCAAAACCACTCGAAAACACACAAACAACCATTCCCGGTTAATTCCTATCCTCACCCGACTATACTACACAACTTATTCCGCATTCCAACCGTGAAAACATCGATTTCTCACTATTCCATCATTATTGCCCTAACTCTCACAAACTATATAACTTAATCCAAAACTCCCTAAATCATACCAACGAGTATTCCCGATTAAACCCAAACATTACTCGACTATTCTACACAATCTATTCCAAATTCTAACTGTTAAAACATCGATTCTATCGAAATGATCACAATTCCAATCAAGTGGAAAACATATATTTTTCAACCAAACATTCAAACAAATACATACATATACATATACAAGCAAGATATAATCGAAACTTCTCACCCTTACCCGATTAATCGAAGATCAAGCTTTGTCTTGATGATTTTCTCTTCTTCCCCTTCTTCTCTCTTTTCTTTCTCTTCTTTCTCTTTTCTTTCTCTTCTTTCTCCTTTTCTCTCTATTTCTCTCTTTTCTCTTTTTATAACAAAATATCTAACTACCAAAAATGACCATTTTACCCCTCAGCTCAAATATCTCGCAAACGCTCTCAAAATGCGATAAAACATAATAACGATGAAAAATAATATATTGTCAAATAAAAGTCAAGAATAAAATAATATAAAAAACAAAAATAATTAAATCGACTCAATTAAATAAATCGGACAAAATGGGGTGTTACAATTCTCCCCCACTTAGACATTTTCGTCCTCGAAAATACACTTGGTGCAAACAACTCCGGATACGACTCTCGTATCCGACTAACCCACTCTCATGCCAATAAAGGCAACACCACGAATAACACAAACCGACAAAACACCTCGCTCACAGAAACTACAACAACGACACAACAACGACGATAACAACAACGACAAGATGCAAAGCCCATACAATGCACTTGACGACCAACCCACGACTCAAAGAATACCCAAGTTACGAACACACAGGTTCACTCTTGAACCGAAACACAACAAGATCGTTACCCTCACCATAGGTAACACTCCCCTAATTCCTCACAAGGAATTAGCTACTTGCATTCGAACCATCACGATAGAAACGAGGGAACAACACAAACAAGAACATAAAGTTTCACGACCCAACATTGTTTCAACAACCTCTTCAAAACCAGAATACCAAACATAACATCAATACAACAACGTTGTGATTTACCCATCAAACATGTAACTAATACATCCATTTACATATTAGTACACGATTAATATTGAAACCTTCCACCTATCACTTCCATTATAGAACATCCCACGGTCTCATCATTCCTACCGTTTTCCACTATTCAACCTATGAACTCTTACCAGTCACACACGCATATACGAATTGTGCCACATCACGCTTTCGATGCGCACTCTGATTATTCGCAACAATCAAATCTACCACTTCTATATCCAACTTCTGACTCTCTCTAATATTCACCAGAAAAAGCATAGTTCATTTCTAATAGACCCAACCTTACACTCCACTGAGTTATCTCCCACACCAGACACAAGTCTCTGAACTGCTCAAATAATTCTAATCCTCTGACCATCAAAACAGACATGCATAAAAGCTTTCGACTTAACTCATCAGGCACGACATTAACTTCACCAATAGGATAATTCCAGCTAAAGTCATAACTCATCACAAATTCCAACCATCCTCGCTGTCTCATACTATATTCCTTCTGACCAAACAGGTACTCAATATTCTTGTGATTACTAAACACTTCGAACCTAGAACCATAAAGATAATACCTACAAATTTTTCGAAACAATACAACCGCAACCAATTCCAAATCCTGAATAGTATAGATCCTTTTATGAATCCACAATTATCGTAAAGCATAAACTATGACTTTACCATCTTGCATTAACACACTGACTAAAACAATCAAAGACGCATCGCAATACCTCACAAATAGTTTATCAGGATCGCGCAGAATCAAAACTGGAGCCGTAGACAACTTATACTTCAGCTCTCTGAAACTTTCCTTACAACGAACATCCAAAATAATTGATTTACCTTTTGCAAGTCAACTGAGATAACAGAAGCACTAACTTAGCAAAGTCTTCCATAACCTGCAGTAACAACCAACTAAGCCCAAAAGTTTCTAATCTCTTTAACCGACTTCGGAGTCTCTCAATGTAGAACTGCATCTATTTTGGATGGATACACAACAATACCATCATCGGAAATAACATAACCAAGAAACTAACCTCTTTCAATCAAAATTCTCACTTTGATAATTTAACATAAAAATTCCTTCCTTTTTAACACTTGCAACTTGATTCTCAAACACCCTACATACTCTCCTTATGAGTTTATAATAGATCAGAATATCCCTAAAGAACACCACTCCAAACTTATCCATCAAATATGGAGGATACGAGTCATATACTTCACAACCATAACATATACAACCTTCAAAATTCATTCTGAGCTCGAAACAATTTGTCCAAAATAGCTTAACAATCTCTGGTTACCATATTCCATATCAAATCTTCTTACGGGGTTCCAACTCACTCAAGGTTTCTGTTGACACGAGATCTCAACCCATAACAAAAGTAATACCATCAAGGAACTTCAAATCGTCCGCAATTCGTCACAATTCAAAACTCAAGCTATCCAGAACACAACCGCAAGTTTCCATACTACTCACTGATTAACACGCAACCTCATGCTATCATCCTTTTCCTTACCAGCCATGCTGGACCTCTTCAAGTTGACACACTAATGTTTCATCCAAAAACACATCTGAAACCATGCACAACTGGCAGTCCTTCACTGTGGCTTTCCTGTCAATTCCAGAACTGTTATCACAAGCATGACAAATATCTGAGTTTCACTTCCTAAAAGTTCTTCTACTTACTTAGCAGATCCAAACCTCAAATCTTCATCTTCGTCAAATTTGAGTTCACACTCTACTCTCTGATAACAACCATTAACAATACCCAATCGTTCTCTCTCAATGACTTCCCAACTGGACCAACATACTCAAAACCTCTAATCCGTCTCATCTTCCGATATAAAAATCTTCATCGACCAGTCAAAACAATCTGTAAACACTTTGCTTAATTCCAAACAATCCATTGCACACACTATCAAAGCCGAAAAGACATGTTTATTCCATCCAACATAATTTCATCTACTATCAACAAGAGATTAAGGGTGATCAGTTCCTCAATTTTTCAATAGACAGCCGACAATCATGATGGGGCATAAACCGTATTTACCAAACTATAATAGCATTTCTTGCATCTTGTGCACAAAACTACCTAAGGCACAAATCCTTAGTTGACATAAACCTTACCTCCGCATTCCCTTCTGAATCGGGAGCAACACTGTCCAAACAACACTTACAATCTTGTAATCTACAACACACTGAGCGAACGCTCCACACCTGAAGCAACTTGGAGAAGCACAAGCTTCTCCCCCACTTATCTCATTCTAACTCCTGCAGACAAAGGATTAGAAAAATCAGAAAGTACTGACAGTGTTTCACACACATATCACGTACTAAGGGACAAACAACATCGACAGTATTCGACTGTCATGCCACACAAACTCAACAACTTGGCCAGACAGACCGACATTCTCTGATACCACTAATGTAACACCCCAATTCCCATCGCAAATAAATAATACATAAATAAATCAGAGTGGATAAAATTTTATTCTTAGACAGAAACAAGTATGCCACATTTAAAGAAAGAAAACACAATCCCTGCTCATAAATTTGATACATAACACAAAATGGAATAAACCTAAAAGGGAAACTTTTTCCAGACAAAAGGAAAGTACAATTATGGAATAAAGCGGAAAGATCCATAACTGACTTGTTTTACAAAGTAAATTGTTTTATAACATCAAAATATTCATACAAAGGTAATACAAAATAAATCCAACAAATGTATACATATAACAATAGCGTTCCCCGACTCCCGTGTTACGTATCAGAGCAGACAGACCGACAAAAGGATGGAGAACTAATCTTCACAAAAGCCTCCAAGACACAAATCTGCAATTGCCTCATAGAGCAACAAACCATAGCAGAAGGGTGAGAAATAACAACTAAATCAAGATTGCATAATAATATGCAAACACATATAAATTCACATGCATAATTATTCTCACCACAAGCATCACATACTAATACATATAGCGTGCCACAGATACATAACATATTCCTAATAATCCAACCACATAGCATATATCAATTATACCAACATAATCACATATTCACACATAAGGCATACCAAAGTTATGACATATGGAAACACACCACCACATCACATATATTCATATATAGCATATCATAGTTAATTAATACAATCATTGTAAGGTACAACATCCCCACAAAACATAGCATATGTCTATACATAAAACATATCATCCATAACCAATGCATTCATCACAAATGCATATCAAATCACAAATGCTATCACGAGCTCAACACATAATCAATCAATTCACAATTTCCCACACATAATCAATCCATTCATGATTTCCCACACATAATCAATCCATTCATGATTTATGCAAATGCACAGAGACCGACACAACGACTCTATGCAATGCAATACCGTACCAATCCATCCATCATTCTCATCATCATTAATTCACTCAGGAATTATTGGAACCATCGCTTGTTACTTAGTGTAACTCCCCGTCGGGCAAACGATGTTCCCCGTCGCTTTAGGTCCTCTTTGTATAAGGCACGACGTTTATGGATCGCTTTAGATCCTCTTTGTATAAGGCACACGATCCGATCGCTTTAGGTCCTCTTTGTATAAGGCACACGATCATCTATAACGTCTCTTTAGGTCCTCTTTGTATAAGGCACACGGCCGTTACAGCAGATTCCCTCGGGAATCATTTCGTCGCTCATACCCCACAAGGGCACACGACATCACAAGATGCATATCATGATGCTTGGCATACAAATGACTCATGACAATCAAATGCATATTCACAAATCAACAATATGAATTATCTCATCATCATTATTCATGCATTGGAAATCAATTCAAACAATGCCTTTACTTGCCATAAGGCCACCAAATAACACACATTGAATTCCACATAAACAGTGTATTTCATCATAATACACAAACCACAACCATTAGTATTTTAGCATATACACTCATATCAATTCACATCAAGAATTACTCACCATCAGCCACAACAATCCTGCAATCATACAATGATACTCACAACACTAGGATTCACGCCACGAAGGCTACCCACAACAACATACATTAATACCATACATTTGTATTCAATTCAACAAAGTATTTTGCCATAAGGCCACAACAATTACAACAACTTATCACATGCTTCAACATCATATAAACCACATAAAAGCTCCATGTCATATAACAATAGCACAACACACTGTAAAACACCGACTGCACGCATTTAACGCGATAAAAACCCGACAATCCAACACTTTTACACAAACACGACTTAAATAAATCATCTACTTCCCTCCAAACCATTTTTAATAGAAATAATATTTCATTAGCTTTCCAACGCTTTGAACGGCGGCCAAAACGGACTTACGGTTCAAAAGTTATGAAGAAAACAAAATCTGACATTTTGGGAAAATACTGTGATCATGAGCCGACGCATGGTTCTATGAGTCGACGCATAAACCTGGAGATTTCACCCTGGTCAGCGCACGCAGATCATGATTCGACGCATAATCCTGGGGGTCGGCGCATAATGCGCAGATTCTGCTAAAAACTCAGTTTTCGACCGTTAAATGCCTTCCGGACCTCCGATTTCGATTCTGTAAAAAGTCTCGGTCTCAGAATTCGACATACTACAATATTTTCACCATTAAAAATCCATCCAACAAATTTTCCATTTTTGAAATATTTTGAAACATAATTTTATCAGTTTATCCCAATTCCAAACTCGATCATAACCCCTCGAAAACACAAACAACCATTCTCGATTAATTCCTATCCTCACCCGACTATACTACACAACTTATTCTGCATTCCAACCGTGAAAACATCGATTTCTCACTATTCCATCATTATTGCCCTAACTCTCACAAACTATATAACTCAATCCAAAACTCCCTAAATCATACCAACGAGTATTCCCGATTAAACCCAAACATTACTCGGCTATTCTACACAATCTATTCCAAATTCTAACCATTAAAACATCGATTCTATCGAAATGATCACAATTCCAATCAAGTGGAAAACTTATATTTTTCAACCAAACATTCAAACAAATACATACATATACATATACAAGCAAGATATAATCGAAACTTCTCACCCTTACCCGATTAATCGAAGATCAAGCTTTGTCTTGATGATTTTCTCTTCTTCCCCTTCTTCTCTCTTTTCTTTCTCTTCTTTCTCCTTTTCTCTCTATTTCTCTCTTTTCTCTTTTTATAACAAAATATCTAACTACCCAAAATGACCATTTTACCCTTCAGCTCAAATATCTCGCAAACGCTCTCAAAATGCGATAAAACATAATAACGATGAAAAATAATATATTGTCAAATAAAAGTCAAGAATAAAATAATATAAAAAACAAAAATAATTAAATCGACTCGATTAAATAAATCGGACAAAACGGGGCGTTACACAATCCTCCTTGACCTCAGTTAACTTATCCTTAGAGTAGGTACGACATTTGTGGTCAGGAAAGTACTTCAAATATAAAAATATCAACAATTGTATTAGAACTAAATTACATTAATTTACAAATTAATAACAATTTAAAATCACGTACATTTACGGGGATCATAATTTCATTTTCCATGATGACCTCTTTCATAAACCGCATTACAAAATATCCACAGTCAATGCTGTTAATTTGACGGGGACACTGCAAAAAAACATTTACATATATTACTTCTACTTTACATAATTGTTTAAAAACAACATTAATTTGGACATACCCGAATTTTTGACCATGAAATTTTGTTTGACTTGGAGACTTTAGGCACTTTAGAATTACTATTAGCACGATAAATTTGCAACGCACTAACAAAATGAAATTAACTTCAAATGAGTAATTATTATAACTAAGAATACTTATATAAATGTTAAATTAAAAGAGTCTATACTCACTTCTCAAACTTGGTTTTTAAATTTTGATGTTTAGTTGGCTCACCATTTAACGGATCCATGTAATATATCACCTCGGCATCGAGATTGATGACAAGTAACACCCAATGTTTCCTGTACCCAACATTTGAATATTGCAATAAAAATTTACATTGAATATAGTTTGTTCTCGTATATTTAATAATATTTTGAATAGAAATCTCACCCTAGATTGCAAGGTGCAAGAATCATCTTATCCTTGAAGGACTCCTCATCTTTCAAGAGTATTTTTGCTATAACATTTTCTTGATTATCCTCCCGTGATACATGTGGGGATATGAAGGAGAACTTATTTATTATTCCATTTGGACTAATAAACTTGTCATACAAATACCTAACAATGAACATCAACAATTTGTATAAATATATTTGTCAACAATGTAAATATTAATATATTTGTCAGATTAGAGAACATTTGTAATAATAGAGGTACCTGGAAAATACAGTGATAATAGAGGCACTTAACCCGTTGTGATCAAGAATCTCTTTTATACTCTCTACACGTAGATGCTCTAAAAACTCCTCACCAAATATACTTTCCTTCATTTTTATTTGAATTAACAATCCAACCCTCGTTATCTTTTTCACATACATATCAACGAAAGGTAAATTTACAATACCGGTTGAACCGCCAGCTCTAGGAGACTCTTCAATTTTGAATTTTTTTGTTGCTTTTGTTAGGTGACGAAACAGAATCAACACTTTGTTGGGTATTCTTAACTTTGTTTTGGGATTGATCAGGATTCTAAAAAGTTGTATTAATTAAGGTTAGTGATCAAATAATAAAACAAATAGCGATCAAGCAAGTTGATAATAAGTAATTTACCTTTTCACATTCAGCAACAAATTCAAGAAGTTTCATTGGCCATGGCACAATTGTTCCTATTTCCTGACAAACCATCGATACATCTCCACCTTCAATAGATATAGGCAATGGAGCATTTGGCACAATAGCAACTTCGATATTAACCTTGACATATCCAGGTGGTAACGCCATGGTGTGCACTGTGTTACCTTTGGTGTTATATAGTTCGCCACGAGCAACCAAACACCGACTCGGGGATGATAAATATATATTAACAGGAAAGAGACCCTAAACCAATGCGATTTGAATAAAAACATTAATATCATTATTTACAAAACAAGCATATATGAACTGCTTTGAATTTATGGATTCTACACATATTTTATACTATGTTGGTTGCATTATCATAACCAAACTTCAAATTAATTGGAACCAATATAGTCAGTACTGCACCAAATTCAAATAATAGATAGAAAAGCACTGACACATAAAACACATGGCAATACACAATATAACCTACCAGTACTGCAATATTTACACAATTTTCACATGGCAATACACAATAGTTGATAAGCTATGTTGTATCCGAGCTTCCAATTTTTACACAATTCCTTATATTACTGATACTTACTGTTGCTTTGAAGTATGAGACCATTTCAAGTGCTCAACTTAAAAGCGGTAATATATATAGTAATGAATAAAAGGCCAACAAGAAACACTATTGACTTGAAATTCATGTCTAACTGCTATTTATATGTAGATTATGGTTGCACATAGAATTGGTAATGGAAGAAATTTCATAAATATTATATGTTCTACTCACACTCTGTTTAGTCATGGAATTGCCCCTGACATATACGAACTGCATTTTTATACTTTTATACCATCAAACTATTAAAATGACTCAAACTCTTTTGATTCTTGGCCCTTATAGTTTTTTCCTATGTTACAAACTCATACTAACAACTCAATAAACATTCAACCATTCCATATTTCACTAACTGTCCAATTTTTTTTATCCAAGCTCATTCTAACCTTATTAGAAGTCCACTAACTAACTTAATATTCAAACAGTTTAATAATAGTTCCATGACAATCCAACATAGCTAGTTCATGACTAATTTCATAACAGATCAAATTTACTTCAGTGATTCATTAACTAACTCCACAAATTAACATTGGCCACTTCATTCTAACAACCACGTTTGTCTCTAACATTCAATAACCAAAAAGTTTTGCAACGCCTTAGTGGATGTGAAGATGTTTCCGGTTAGTTATGCGCTTTTTCTTTTCTTCAATAATTACTTGCATTTTCTCTATTGTTTTATCATTTGTAATCCTATTATAATATTTGTCTTTTTGCATGAGTAGGTGAGATAGCTTTATTGGTGGAGGGTCTTGGAAACGGGGGTAATACATCCATAAAAGAGTACATAATTGGTCCTGCCTACAAATTAGAGGATGAAGAGGATCCATCTAAGGCTAAAAATCATATCAAGTTGTATGGGGCCGAACAAGGTCAGTCCTGGATTGCCAGACCTCTCACTGGACATAGTTCCCTTGCCCGTATATCTAGGAAAGGAAGCATGGAAAATCCAAGTTCTCTAGTGGACCCTTTGGTGACCCTATTTGGTAGTGTCCATGAGAAGGTCCCGAAAAATGGAAGAATGGGGAGTGCTCTTTTTCCACACTTTGGAAGCATGTTCAGTGTTGGGGGAAATCATCCTAGGAATGAAGAAAGCATTGCTAGAGAGGGTGATGACTATATATCGGATGCTGCTGCCGGTGATTCTGATGACAATTTGCATAGTCCTTTGATATCATGTCAAGAGACTAGTATGGATAAGGACCTGCCTCATCAGGCACATGGTAGCCTTTCAAACATCAGGCAAGGTAGTCTTTTACAAGCGAATGCAGGAGAGCCTGTTGGGAGTGCTGGAATTGGTAGTCTTTTATAATTGAGTTTTGTATAACATATAATATAAATTATTTAAAGAAACTAATAATCTCAGGAATATTACCAAATGATCCAGTGTTGCAAGAACCTTTATCACTTAACTCTTGCCTTTGTGTCCCTTTTTCAGGCTGTTGTAAGCTCTTTGACACTTTTCAGGTTGTTGCCTCTCTGCCACTTCTTCAAGCTGTTGCAAGCTCTGTGTCACTTTTTCAGATTGTTCTTTCTCAACCACTTCTTCGGTTTTTTGCCTCTCTATCTTCTCTCTATCCAACTTATCTCTCTCCAGCTTCTCTCTCTCTAGCACCTCCAATCTACTTTTGAGTGTGTTACAAAAGCCATACAATTTTTGAAAGTCCATTTGTGTGGGGCAAATTTGGCGTGGTAATATGTCCCTAGAACATACCCCAAAACTGTAACTCCTAACACACCCAGAGTATTTTGGGAGATTTAGAGCCTCGAATGATATGTCCGTAGGACCAAGGTCTTGTCTCTCTTCTTCAGTTAGAGCTTCTGTTAACTTCTCCTGAAATTAATAACTATAAAAGACTTGTTACAAGAAAATCAATTTGAACATTTTCATTAAGATTAACATAGATCCAAAATATTTTCATTGATCCAAAACATTAACATTCGACTTACACATTGATCCACAACTCTTTGAACACTCTCATTTTCAATCACCCCGTCCTTATTGACGTGGGCAACCTTCCACACTTGACTACGGTTTATCTCAGCAGCTCCCGACTCTTCTACCTATATATACATTTTGACAAATTAACATAACAATTAAAAAAATAATTTATAATCTTGTACACTACTTTTATACAAATACCTACCATATCAGCTTCAAGACGAGCACACCCTAAATGTGACTTTCTATAGGGATGTTGAGGATTTAATGCTCTTTCTTGATTTTCACTACTAACTGTTTGCATTAATTAAAAATAATAACTTGATATGGTTGAGCACACATATTTTAAAAAAATATATTAATATACATTAGTGTAAACCCTGCTCTAGTCATATGTAATTGAATAACAGCACTATAAGATACATAGTATAGGCACACAACTATGTTTCAGGTTTGTTTAATCTCTTTTGTATTCTGAATGTAGCCAAAAAAAATTATTTTGAGGGAGAAAAACTCAATATATAGTTACAAGGTGTGTTTAGTTCTAATGTTACTTGTCATACTTCTGCAGTGATGTTCAGTTGCAAGAAAGGCTCGAGTCTTCTATGATTTTGATCTCAAAATTGTTTTTAGTGGACAGGGTCACTAGTCTGCATCCTTTGATTATAAAAATCCATGTTTTGGTTATAATTTCATTGTTTTATTCTATCCCTGTAACATGTATTGTTCTTTTTTATTGAGTATTTTGTTTCAATGTGAATTTTATGTGTTGGGGGTTCAGATTATACTTATAATGAGTTTCTTTTGGCATTGTTTCTTGCAGCCAGTTTCTCAGTTGAGCTTGGGTTTTTCTGGTTTAAACTGGAGCTTGATTAATATATTACTATGAGAGGGAAAAAACAACATATAGAAGATAGATTAATATGGTGAGTTAGTTGAGTATTTTGTGAATATGATGTGTTGCAAATCTGACGTTAAGTCATGTGCTATCATCAACCTGATCATGCATATCAAATTCTAAGTAACTTTCCAGCTTCTTTATATATAAATGCACGATGTTCTTCGCCAATTACAAAAGCTTTCTGTAAACATTTCAATTTATTAAAACACGGTTCAGTTTATTTAAACATCCAAACAGATAATTTATGGAATTAAAATTTTACAACAAGCTTGAGTTAGTGTGTTACTTCAATTTCATCTCAAATGTTTTGTGTATAAACCCCTACAGCCTCTTTATTTTTTTCGTACTCCAATTGTCCAAACTAATTGGAACTAACCGACGAGCTGTGACACCGATATAACTAGCAAAACTCTTGCTATTATGCTTGATTGGTTGACCTCTTGCATTCCATTGAACCTATAACAAAATTAAAGTACCATTAAAGAATCGTCAATCTCACTAATATTCTAAGAGAATCAGCTCTATCACAAAATCTAGCTATTTTATCTCAATCCTCTATCCATTGCTTTTAGCTTTGTGAATTTTTTGCAACCGGGTCACACCACATTTACCAACTGTTTTCGTACTAGACGAACCACCTTCATCATTAGTAGAAACCATATTTATCCTGTAAAAAGTGTAAAAGTATTAGATTTGTGGCTGCGGTTACATTGTCTTTTTTCCTTTATTTTCTTTGACGCTATATATTGTTCTGGTCATACAAATATAAGGTTCCAACCTATGATAAAGAGTCTTCCCGACAGATATTTAAGCAAGACCAAAACAGCAAAACCATAACATGGGCCACTGTAGGCCAGCAAACAAGATATTCCAGACAAAGTCTTGGTAGGACTTAATCAAGATATGTATCAACAATTAGTGCTTCTTTCTTTGTAGGACCACCATTATTTTCTCTCTTCAATTTTCTTATTCTTTCCGTACATGCAGAACAATATCTACACTTATATATCTCTTTTAGTTTCAAGATTAAGATTGAGATTGAGATTTCACAACTCTGCACAGTACTAATTATTTCAGGTGTTTTATTGAAAACAATAAATCCCATTGGCTTGGGATTTGAAATTCTTTATCACTACTTTCATACACTTATTCTAAACTTGTCTTCATAGATATAGCATAAGATTAAGAATCATATGTATGAGATTTTGAGTATCCACATGACACATCTTTTATGTTGCATAAGTTTGATCTCAAAATGTAGAAGAAAAAGAAATTTTGTATCAACTTTGAATAAAGAAGTGAAATTTTAACCTATAGTTTTGAAATTCTATTTATTAAAGCCTAGAGGAGTAAGGTGAAATTAAATAATACAATGATTGAAAATGGGAAAGACTTTTAGAATTTTGATGTGTTTGATAAAGGAGTTAATGTTTATTTAATGTATGAACTAGAAAAGAACAATTTTATTCACCCACATTAAAGACAATTTTCAAGTGATGTCACTAAGAGAACTGTAACACCCACATATAACAACATACGTCAAGCATATATATTATACATGAATCCAAGTATTTGGTACTGAAATACCATAAGTTCCTAGTAACACATTATATAACACGGAGAATATTTTGCCTCTTCCTCATCCGACTGAGGGGTGTATTCCGGCTCCTCCTTGCTTTCAACCAGTGAAGTACATTTTGAGCTTTGGGTCGAAACTACGCCCTTGTCTCCTGACGCGTCCACGGTTACTGCCATGGTTGGATTTGTCACTACACTGTCTTTTTCTACCCATTTTCCTCTTGGGTGTTTCCGCTTTTGTCCAGAAGTTCCGACAGGCTTCAACTGTGGAGTAGCAGCTTCTTTCTCAGCTTTCTTGTTACGCTGATAGCGTCTCCACTGAGTCCTGGTCATGCGGTTTTTCCCTCATAGTCGGGGGACACCACATAGCCCCTTGATTCGACTCTCTTGTCAGAGACATTCGCCTCTTTTTCCAAGTCCAAGACCTTCCATTTTGGTCTTTTACTTCCTTTCTGGCTGACTGGTGCCATCCATCTCTCTTGTGGGGTGTCCGAAGGAGGCACAAAAGTTTTAGGTCGTGCCTCTTGGAATGGCTTCATGTATTCGTCTTTTCGACGAGGGGCACCAATTCTGTCAAACATAAACCTTGGGACAGGTGGCTTATTTTCTTGCAGCATTTCCTTCTTGCTTGCCTCATATCTCTCAGCAGCTTTTTCATCGAACACCCATTGCGCCTAGGGCATAATGCGGCCTTCGACCCATTATCCTAAACTTTTCTTGGAAATCCGCCAAGCTTTCGCCAGCTTGGGGTAAACTGCTTCGAGTTTTCCCTTAGCTCTCTTGTCGGAACCCTCAGTGGTTTCGACCATCATGCATTTCACAACTTCAGTCGTTGGTTGTCTGTCGAGACCCTCAGTAGCCTCGACCATCGTGCACTCATACAGCTCTGAATATAAAGCTTTTTCGACCTTCAGTGGGTCGGTGTCTACCTGCATCTTTGGCCTTTCGCCAAATTGAAGTCGGCCCTCCTTCAACGCCTTCTACACCAAATCCCTGAAAAGAACACATTGAGCTGTTTTATGACCAAGGAAATTATGAAATTTACAAAATCCCTTTTTTTTCTTTTGCTCTAAAGGGGGGTCTTTCAACCCAGGAGGCACAATTATCTGACCATCTTTAACTAATAAGTCAAATATTTCGTCACATTTAGAAACATCAAAAGTATAAGTTTTAGCAATGTATTTATCCGTTTTTTCCAGTTTCGACGGGATTTTTCTCGTTTGATGGTTTCAGCAGTTTGCATGTGTATGGGGGCCCTGGCTTGAGTTCAGCCACATTGACCTCACTTTCATCGACGAATTCTTCATCGTCGGAGGAATACTCGTCGGCCGCCACATACGACACTTTTTCTTTCTTACGATACCTGTTAGTCTGAGTTTTCTCAGCCTTCAACCGTTCGACCTGTCAGACTCGGTCAACCAGCTATGCCATATCTCTAAGATATTGCGTATCCAGCTTCTTCCTGATGGAATAATCTAAACCACCGGCTGCCATTTCGACTAACTCATGTTCAGGGACTTGAGTAAAGCATCGTGCTTTCAAGTCTAAACCTGTTCAGATACTGGTCCACTGACTCCGTGGCCTTCCGTTTGACGCTGGCCAACTCTTTCAAACTAATTTTCGACTGCCCCATGTAAAACTGCTCGTGAAACAATCTTTCCAATTGTGCCCACGTGTAGACGGACTGAGGGGGCAACGTAGTAAACCATGTAAACGCATTCTTCTTGAGGGAACTTGGGAAATATTTCATTTTCAAGTCCTCATTATTTGCTATGTCGCCAGCTTCGGTTTGATACCTAGCGACGTGCTCGACGGTGGATTCCTCGGTCTCACCAGCGAATTTGGTGAACTTTGGCACCTTCCAACCCCTGGGTAATTCTGTCTGTAAGATAAAATCTGGTAATGAGGACGTGTACGTTGGCCGTCGGAGGCCTGGATTTGCTCCATTACGGACCATAATGCGTTCGACCATGGCCTCTAAATTTGGTTCCCCAGTCAAGGCATCATGTCAAACTTGTCTGACCACATAGTCCGGATCTTGGTTCTTATGGACTATCACAGGAGGCCTTTGGGCCACTCTAGGGATATGTTCAAACTCTGGGGTTGTTCAATTGTTTCGTCGAAGACCTCATCTTGACGGACGGGTGTCTCCGAACGAGGCGGAGGGGTCTGTCGACCCTGTGCCCTAGGAGCGCCTAGGAAGTCACCTATCCGTGTCATCTGAGTTGCCAATTTCTGGTAACTCTGGGTCGAATCTTGTATTAATGACCTCAATATGGTGCCCATTTGTTGAGTCAACATACGAACCATCTCATGATTACTCTCATCCATCTGCTGCCTCATTACCGCAACAGAACTTGACGTGAATGTGGGTATTGACTGGGAAAACAGGTTGAAACCCGGGGGTCGAGTAACCTGATTCGCCAAAGGCCCTAATCCTTGGTATGGGGAGAACACCGGGATGAACTTTCCCCAAACAAAGGGCCGCTAAAGTGCAAACTCGACATAAACTCTGTCGGCATCCCATAAGATCGAGGGATGGGCATTGTGATACAAGGAACCAACTGTCCTGTATTCCCTGCCATTGTTGGCCTCGGGTCGTGTCAACGTGACGTCGCGGTCGGCCCACTAGGGGTAGTCGAAACCGCTTACACGGTTCCAGTGCCAACATCAGTCGTTTGCATTACAACTCTACTTTCCGTCGAAGACGGTTCTACATCCGGAGGTGGTGTTACCATCTTACCACCACGTAATTGCATACACTCAACTCACACGGGTCCCACTGGGTGTGCCAATTTGTTCGCACGAGCGAACAACGGCTGGCCTCCTGTCGCAGGTTTACTTACGGGATTAGCCATGGAAATCCCAGAACTCTCGGGTTGGAAGTGTATGCTCGTTTGATGTGGTAGTTTTGTTCTTGGAGGAGTTTTAAAGAAATTGAATGAATAAGACAAGGCTTTGGATTGATTGATAAATGAAACAAAGTAAAAAGATAAAAAAAAACAAGTAAATTACGATAATTTAAACTCTGACTGTAAATTGCATTAAAAAAGTGTGGACGCCATCATACATTCTTGCGGGAGTGAAATCGTTTCTCTCTAAGCTTGGTACTTTGAGTGTTTTCCCTTTGCAATGTTACAAATGCGGCCACCAAAATGGAAATAACTATTGCCTTATATAGACTAACAAAATAACTATTCATCTATCCAGATGGATTCTAGCTCTGACAGCTTTCAAATTTTCCCGCTCAAAAGTGTTTATCCTTGTGTCGATTTTGTCCATCGCTTAGCATCTTCCAACACCATTGCCTTCAAGCTTCCTTCCGACGCGCCCCTTGGCTATGTTAGACCAACGTCTTAACTTCCCATTGGCTTTAATTGGCCTTGGGTTTCATCTTCTTCGTTTTCTTCACCTTGTCGAAATCTCTTCGCCAACACCCACCAACTCCCCAAATTATTCATAACCTTAAACCACGTCTCATCCTACTGCTTCCAAAAACTCCCCCAAAATCTCACAATTTGATAATTACAAAAGAATAATAGAGACAATGTTTACATAAAGCAAGCAACACATGTAACTAAAAGTGAAAAGTTTAAGCATAACTCAATAGCAAAAAATCAGCAATGCAAACATCGATAGTAATATCGAATATAAGTAAGCTAATTAAATCAATTTTAAAAATAATTAGGGTTCCAGAGCTCAGTAGTTAATTAACTTAGAAGATGTCAATTTAAGGAGTCAAATCCAAAATTAAAGAAACAAGATTCATCACAAATACCAGATACCTAATTCGAATCCCTAATTTTATAAATTTACAACACAAAGCAATAATCTGAGAAAAGAAAGATTGCAAGATACCAATGAAGAGAGGGATGACAGTGGTGAGTTGACGAAGGGCCGAGTTCGACGGAGAATGTGTTTCCTTAGTTCTTTCTTTCCGATGTTTCCTCTTTCTGTTCGAAGTTGAATCTGAATAGATAGTGTTTCCTATTTTCGGTGGTGAATCAATGGTGAATCGCAGGAATCGCAGGAAGAAGAAGGGGTGGCTGGGTCGACGACGTGAATACTCTGTGTTTACACTGTGTTTGAAGGAGGTTTGAAGGAAGAAGGAAGTGAATACTCAATGTTTTGTTTTTTTGGTGTAGTGGCCCTAATTGTGTGCCAAAACGAAAAAGATTCTGCCAAAATTGTGTTATTTAATTATTTTATTATGTATTATATATATTATAATAAAATAGCGTTTAAAAATAAACGTTAATGTATATGTAGTCAAATAATAGCACTTTTTCAAAAAGTGTTATCTTAGTGAAAAATATTAATAGCGTTTTAGGAAAAGTGTTATCTTAGTGAAGATCAATAATAGCGTTTTTTATAAAGTGCTATCAAAATCACATTGTCTGCACCATATAATAGCGCCCGACCATAAAGTGCTATTATAGATGTGTTTATTGCCATTTTAATAGCACTTTTTAAAAATGCTATTAAATTAGGTGATACAAAATGTCAATTTTGGTGTAGTGGATACTTGAACCATGTAAGTCTCATGTTATGTGCTTGAGCAATGAAATTCTTAATAAAGTGGATTGATTGAGCAGAAGTCTTATGTCTTGGGGATATAAGCAAGTAAGTCTTGGGCCAGTGTGGCTTGAGCAGGTAGGCTCGGTTCATGAAATTTGGAGCAGTAAGTCTTGAACCTGGGGGATTTAAGCAGGGAGTCTCGTTTCATGGAACTTGGAGCAGAAGTCTTGAGTTTGTAGGACTTACGCAAGAAGTCTTGGACCTAAGGTCTGAGCAGTGTAAAAGACTTATTCATAATCCATAAGTGATTGTAATAATGATTTGGTTATAGTGAAAATCTCTTGTAAAGTAAGGGGACTGGACTACTCTCAGTTGGGAGGAACCAATATAAATCTTTGTGTCTTCTGTTATTATTTACTTGCTTCTGTTAACATCTGTTGCTAAGTATAATCAGAATCTGAACACCAGTTCAGATTCTGAACTCTGATCAGACGCAGATTTAAGAAAACGGAAAACACAATTCAACCTCACCCCTTCTTCTGTACTTTTCTCACCTTCAAATATGAATGATTCGAAATAAGAATGAGTTATGGGGACTTGTATTATAGATAAAAATAGCTTCTTTGGTAAATGGGCTCTTATTTAGAGCAAGACCTTGTGTTTAAACCCTGCCAAGGGCATAATTGTGTTAGTTTTTATTTTTTTTAAATATTAATGGTTAAAAATAATTAAAAATAAAATAGTGGCATTTAAAAAAAAAGTCAATTAAGTAGTCTATATTATTTAAAAAATATATATTAACATGACCACAAGACATTAAATAATTTTTGGTTGTTTGCAAGCAACACTTGCTTAAGATTTTTTCCTTCCTATCCCTATTGATGATTAAGGCTAACATATATCTTTGGTAGAGTACTTTACTATCCTTAAATATTGTCTTATGATTCCCTTATTTCTCATTGATGAGGTTTGTCCTGTTTGCCGCAAGGTCATGTGCTTTACATTTGGGAAACACGTCATTCATCATAAGGAGCTTCCATGATTCAAATACTGAAATGACTTTGTTAGGGATGTCTTATTTGATATATTTCGGCGTACCGGGGTATCTGTGAAAAAAGGCGCATGTGAATATTTTGACGGATCCACAAGGGGGAAGATTAAAACTCAAGCCATCAAATGTTCAGGAGTACGGACGGGTAGGAGGAAAACATGCACGTGTATACTTGCCTGATGTTTTCCCTCTGATAGGACTGAAGGCTAGAGGTTTTACTCTGGGATAAACAACTCTCAAAGCCACTTCAAGTAAAGTGGACAAACATGAGAAAATGTGTTTCGATAATCAATATGCTTTCATACTATTTGTCTTTGACACTTTTGGTTTTCTAGAACTAGAAGCAGAAGATCTTTTACAGCGAATGCAAAGCCTCATGCATAACAATATTGTGTCTCATAGGACAATGAATGTAATTTTTAAGAAGATTAATTTTTTTATCCAAAAAGGAATAATGGGCAATTTGTTGTTCATTTACCTGCTATTTATATATAATATTGATTTCCTATAGTTTCATTATTAATGATAAACAATTAGTAAAAAAGCCACAACTTCATTTTATCTTGTTATTGCATTTATTGAGGGGGCAAAAACAAGAATTTTTATAAGATCGGGAGAAAATTCAAACTTTTTTGCTGGTGGCAAATAAATATTATCCCTTAATTTAATTAAACACAAATTAACTCAATGTCAATTAATACTTAAATAATCAAGATAAATAATGATTTTAGCTTTAAAAAATGATTTTTTTTTTTGTATTTTTAAAAATGGATTTTATAAAATCATTTTTTAAAATATTACAAGTTTATTATTATTTTTTTAAATTTAAAGATTAATTTTGACATCCTATAACATAAACATACATTATTGAAGATTAAAACACACTTAAAATCACATTTTTTTTTTCTAAAAAGTCGTATCTCAAGAATGATTTTTATGAAAAGTTATTTATAATAGTTTTAAAATTAGCTGATTTTTTAAAATTTTGATAAAAAATAGTTTTAATAAAATGATGAAATATCTAAAATAATATTTTAAAAATAAATATTCAAACCAAATTTTTATTTAAAATTTTTATAACAAAATTTATTTAAATATTTTACACAAAATTATATAAAAATTATTTAAAAAAAAATCAAAATAAACTGGTCCAATATCACAAACAATTAGCAAATTTTTATTGAGAGGGTGTGATTTTGGTAACGGAAATTTTAATTGTGTTTTTTACGGTAATTGTAGTGAGACGGCAGATCATTTATTCTTGAATTGCTGCGTTTTGAAGTTAGTTTGGAGAGAAATGGCGGAGTGGATTGGTTTGAAAGAGTTTGATTCCATTAATTTGAAACATAGTTTTTTGACTTGGAGTGGTTTTGGTAGGCGGCCGGGAATGAGGAGGGGGAGAGAGGGTTGTGTTTGGCTTGCCGCTTTTTGGTCTATTTGGTTGTTGAGAAATTGCATTATTTTTAGAGGCGATACTTGGAACGTTTTGGACTTGGTGTGGAGTATTAAAGCGTGGGTATGCACTACAAGAAAAATTGTATTTAGCTAGGGGTTTAACCCCTCACTAAAGCAAAAAACTCATCACAAAACATAAATTTGCGAGGGGATATGACCCCTAGCTAATCAGGGCATCGCAAATTTATGGCTAGGGGATAAACCCCTCGCAAATTTAGCTAGGGGGTAAGCCCCTCGCAAATTGTATGTCATAAAATTCAGTCTGCTACACAACAGGCATAGGAGCAGACTAGTGACACAGACATGTCAGGTAATTTGCTAGGGGATAAACCCCTAGCTAAAGCATATGTGTTTTGCATTTGGTGAGGGGTAAAGCCCCTAGCTAATTATGTAAGACATTTGCGAGGGGTAAAACCCCTAGCAAATTGATTTACGTTTTGAACTTTGTGAGGGGTTTAACCCCTAGCTAAAGTTTATAATATTATAAAAAAAATTATAATTATATACTTATACAATTTAATTCATATTTCCTATAAATATATTACTAAAATATATTAATATTTTAAAAAGTTTATACTTTTTAAATAAAAAGTGTATATTAATATATAACAAAACTATATTACAAATTATGTACTTTCTAAAATGTGCATACTGCTAAATATATTACAAATTATATATTTTTATGATTTAATTCATACTTTCTAAATAAAAAGTGTATATTAATATATAATATATTCTTTTATAAAAATATATAATATCTTTTTTAAACTAATTTTATAAATATTCTTTTATAAAAATATTTAATATATATTTAATGTTTTCAAAATAAATATATACGTTTTTCTTACAAATTTACATATTTTCTAAATATATATTAAATATAATCTTATTTTTATAAGATTTAATTCATATTTTCTATAAATATATTTCTAAAATATATTACATATTTTATAAATAATATTAAAATATATTACTAAAATACATAAACAATATTATTTTTTATAAATATATTACTAAAATACATAAAAAATATTATTTTTTATATTTATACACTAAATAATATAAACAACATATACATATTTTTATAAATAACACATATAAACAACATATACATATATTTATAAACAATACTTATAAACAACATATACATATTTATATTGTAAATAATATAAACAAGAAAAACATATCTATACTATTTTTTTCAATTTTATTCTAACAAATATTTTACAAATATTATAATATAAATCCTTAAAATTTAAGAAATAAGAATTTAAGAAAATTAACACCTTCATATGAATATATTTATACATGCAACACAGAAAATAAAATAAAATAAATTAGTAAATATAAATTATAAATTCATAAAAATTATAGTAAAACAACAAGATTTACCTAATTTTAAATTGGTAGAATATTTGAAAGAAGAAGAAAGGGGATGCTTGATGGAAGTTGTTTTGACTGAAAAAAATGAGAGAATGAGAAAGATGGCTAATGAGAAGAAAAATGAGAGAGAGTAGAAAAATGAGAGAGTAGAAAAAAGAGAGAGAGGATAACGAGTCTGGGAAAGAAGAATGAACATGCATTTATGATATGTAATTGGTGAGGGGCTGCCCCTAGCTAAATGAGTGGATATAATTGGTGAGGGGTTGCCCCTAGCAAATGGTATGCACTTTTCTGTCACGCAGCAGGCTTTAACAGCTAGAATAAATGCTTTTATGACAGATTTGACTTAAGCATAACAATTGGTGAGGGGTTGCCCCTAGCTAAATGAAGGAATTTAATTGGTGAGGGGTTATCCCCTCGCAAATGACAATATTTGTCAGCACATTTTAGTGCTATTTCTTTTTTGCGAGGGGTAACCCCTAACAATTTCCAATTTCAAAATTCAAAATTTTTTCTCCCATATTTGCGAGGAGCTGCCCCACGTGTTTGATTTAAATTTTTTTTTTTAATATTTTGTGTATTGCGAGGGGTTTAACCCCAAGCAATGTTGTTTTTTTAGTGAGGGGGTTTACCCCTAGCAAAATCCCCTAGCTATACAAGGTTTTTCTTGTAGTGATGGAGATGGTCGTTCATCAGGAAGATTACACAATCCAAATGTAATTTTTATGAATTTAGCAAATGTCCTATGTTGTATTTGTCGTAAGTCTCATTTGGGGTGTAATTTTCTTTGCCGAGCTTTGTTCTCGCTTTTGTAAGAACGTTAGAGAACTTTAGTTCTCTTTTATCAATATATTCTTTGCTTACAAAAAAAAACAAACAATTAGATTCCATCTTAACAGCTATCATTTTTTATAAGCATCTTAACAGCTATCATTAAATGCTTTAAACTTTGTGGTTATTAAGATTATTTCTAGTAGTATAATATTTAAAAAAAAAAAAAAAATATCATATTTTATTAACATTTATCAGTCATTGGATAGTGTATATATTTGAAATTTTTTACATTTGATTTACATTTACTTCAATTTTAAAAATAAATTGTCACTAATTTAATGCATTTATTCTACAATTTTTTTTTATCATTCATCCATATTATTTTTCATTTAATATACTTTGTAGGATATCAAAAGTGAAATAAATAATATATACTCCCTTAGTCTCAAAATAAAGAAAATTGTTTCACACATTAAGAAAATTAAAAATTAATGTTTAAAAATATAACAATTTTACAAAAATACCATTATTTATTATTGGTTATTATAAGTTATTATAAATGAATTGTGAGATTTATAGACTTGAAAGTAGTGTAGGAAAACATTAATTAAAAGTAAAATTGAAATAAATTATTTAATATTACAATGAAAAAATAAAACAATTTTTGTTTTGAGATAATTTTTATTTTATTAAAGTAACACTTGTTTTGAGACAGATAAAGTATTAATAGCAAATTGACTAGTTAAATGATATAGACACAAACACTACACTTTCGCTTACTTTAGAGACATTTTACAACAATTTTAAATTTATTATTGGTTTCTTCTAACTCTTAAAGGATAAAAACTATTTAACTGAAGTTAATTAAGCATCAATTTTTTTTATTATAAAGTAGTAAAAATATCATATTTTATTACATGTAAAAGATAAAAAAAGATGACTCCAATCCGATATTTTTGTTTTGCTTTGATCATCTTTCTTGCTCTAGTCCTTGTCTCAACAGAAAAAAGTAAGTTAGTTTTTATAATATTTTCAAATATTCAATTTATCTTTATATAAAAATTTGATGGCTTTTTAATAACATTTATTTTGTTTATAAACATTACAGCTACACATCCATGCATATCAAACGAAGATTGTCCAGAAAAGTTGTGTGAATATCCTCTATTTCCTAGATGCGTCGATTATTTTTGTGAGTGTATATAAGTGTAACAATTAAAGCTTATCAAAATAATGTTGTTACATGTACATTATAAAATTATTTGTACGTTGTAATTTGGTACTCTTATACTTTCCCTCAATTTTATTTATGTTACAAACTCAATAATTTATAATAGTTGAGTGTGAATAGTGTAAGAATGTTTCACATTAGTTATAAATGTGGAGACTTTAATATTTATAAATGAGAAAATCCACAATCTATTTTCTTAATATTTTGAGTGAATATATGTTGTGCCTTTCACAAAAAATGTGTTGCTCATAAAAAATAAAGTCTCAACCTAAATATGTTCCATCGTGTTGACCCCCCGAATTATCTTTGACAAAAATATATCGAACACAACCACTTAATAAGTAATGATGACAATGGGTACCCATGGAGAAGGGTACTAGCCCGCTACCTGTTCCGTTTAGTAAATATGATACTTATATGCGACCTATATCCATGCAAGTATCTGTCAAACAAACATCCGTGAATTTTGAGATACCCATGGATAAGGGTACTAATTTTTTTATATGATGTAAATAGAAAATTGTGTGTATAACTTTTGAAGAAGATGCAAAGTAAGAAGAATACGCAAAAGAAAAATGTACAGATATTTAGTTTAAAGTGAAAAACAGATTATAAAGTTAAATTAAATGATTGTTAAAAAAGAAATTTATCAAGTCCAATAATTTTAAAGAATATTTAAATAATTTTTGTAATTATTACTAGATACGAATACTAAAAGGTATGAGTATCATCAAATCCATATTCATGCCCATAAGAAAACGAGTAGTTAAATATCCATTTATTTTATCCCATAAATACTCATAAAGCTATCAAACTCGTGCATGTGACGGATTTTCCCAACGCATATTCATGTATACAATTTTTTTGTCATCCCTAATCATAAATATAATATGTTTATAACATCATTTTGCAACTGTAAATTCATTTCCATAAGAATCAAATTCACATTTGGCCATCTTGCAATAGGATTCATGCATAATGTTTGAGGTTGTTCCAAAGCAATTCAAGCATCCCAAGAGCATCAAAGGAGGTCATAGAAGCTTCTTGGATCAAGAGACAACTTTTGTAACCAGTAGAAGAATAATTGGACCTTGCTCTAATAGGTAAGTGCACCCTAACTTGGAACAATGTGATTCTGTTGTCATACTCATTCATGTGGATTACCAACTTGTTTGCCATCATGTGAAGGTCATTTGCCCTTTATCAATTGATTGAAATCTGTTCTATATGTGATTTCATTATGATTTTTTAGTTTAGGGTTTGTTATGGTTATGGATTGATTACTTCTTGTTTGATGAAAATTAATACAATTAATTGATATCATTGTGTTCCTCATGAAAATCCAAACAAGTTTCATGTTTACATCAATGCATTTCATTGAGAAACGAAGGAGATAACATTTTGAGAAAATTAAAAAATGGAGGTTGAAGATGATGATCAGATGGCGCGCATTATTTCATTCTGGGTCTTGTTTTAATATTTATTTTTTAGCTTCCACATTATTTTTTATTTTATTTTGCATACTTTACATGTTAGTATCACATATAATATAACGCGTGTGTATCATAACAAGCCCAAGCAATTGGCCCAGTGGCTAGTCTTTTAAGCTGCAAACCAGAGGGCATGGGCTCAACCCATGCGTGGACCATTTCCTTTCTTTTTTTATCACTTGTGTGATTCATGTTTTTTTCTTTCAATTTTCATTTGATCATATCTCTATTTATTTATTATTTTGAGCTGATTTTTTGCACACCCATTATTTGTCATGCCTATTTTATGAATATGTGAAAGATTCTAAAAAAATATATTATTTTCAATCATTTTTATTTAGCCAAAGTGAATGACTTTTTAATGTCTGTTTAGGACTTTAATTGAATTTCTTTGGCTTATTTCTTGGTTCCACTTGATCTTGAAGATTGTTGTGAATATGATACACCTTGTTTGAACCTTGTTTGATGTTGTTAATATTTTTCTATTGGTTTTTCCCAAGTTTGGCACACTTTAATACTTGATTTTATGTGTATATGCCTTGAACTTTTAATGTTTAACCATGAACATTTACCTTACCCTTGACATGAACCCTTGGTTGTTGCCCTTATGTCTTGAACCATGTCTAACTTGTTTTCATTATTGAGTGGTATTTTAAACTTGTCCATGATTGTTTGAAATCTTAACTTGTATTCATAAATAAGTGGTGTTAATGGCAATCATAAACCATGTCACAATCTTGACCTTAGTTCATACTTACTTTAGTTGTTCATACTTGAACTTCTCATTCATGATTCACATGTTGATTTGAACCTTTGTTTGATATTTATTATATCCATGACCTATATGTTTGATATTGTTATATCCTCCCTTTATGATTGATATTGTAACATCCTTCATGTCCATGATGAGGTTGTTAATGTTGTTACATTCATGTCCATGCTCATATGTTGATACATATGTGTTCCATGCTCACATGTTATTGTTATGAACATGCTATGATATGCCATACTTGTGTTGTTACTTTGATCTTGTTAGAAACATGTCTCATGTATGCATTGACTATGCATCATCCATGTTTATGTGTTCATCCTCGGTTGTTACCATGATTATTTATGACTTTGTTAAGTCTTGTATTAGATGTTGTAATACCCCGTAATTTTGTGAACGTTTTGGATAATATTATTATGATCAACTGGGTTCCGGGGTACTCTGAGCAATTATTGGAAAAAGTAATTGGAGTAAACCAACGAACTCGGAATTCGATTAAATTAATATTATTTAATTTGGGATTTTATTAATTGGTGCAGTAGAGATAATTTGGATAGTTAGTAGTATTACCAATTAATTGTTCTTGTATATTTTCTTTTCCTTGCCTTATTTGGAAATAGATAGAAAGATAGAGAAAAGAAAAGTAAAGGAAGGAAAAGGAAGGAAAGGAAAGAGAAGAGAAGAGAAATTCTCCCAAGAGCTCTAGATCATCAATCATCAACCAATTTTCATTTGTTCATCCTCAGCTTCAACCTCCTCATCTTGTAATCCAGGTGGGTTCTAGTTAGACTCTTTAGATTAAGGTTTTATTGAGTTTTAGAGTTAGTTGATATGGTTAGGAAAGGTGGAATTTTACCATAGAATCTTAATTTAATTGCGGAAATTCGATCTTTGATTGTATGTTATACTGGTTGTTATGATTATATCATGTTTTGATGCTTGGTGGTTGTGGAAAAATGGATTTTGGGGAACCCGTAGCAGAAAAATTCTGCAGGAAATTCTGTAGATTTCCACTGCCCATACGCGTATGGGGCATGGCCTTACGCGTATGGGGCAAGGCCTTACGCGTATAGCATGAATGGTACGCGTAATGGAGGAAAAATGGAAACTTTCAAGGGGAAAATAGCTCTGCCCATACGCGTATCACCATGGGCAATACGCGTATGGCCGGGCGAGCCAGATGGACGGTACGCGTATGGCACAAGGCAATACGCGTACGGTCAGGAAAATGGTAAACTTGTGTTTTTCTCGCGATACTATTTCTCGTTATGTCCATAACTTTTGACTCGGTTATCTGTTTTTAATATTCTTGATATCATCAGAAAGCTAACAGAATGTACTCTTATGAAAATGGTTTTAAAGTTGTTGGCCGATTTAATTATGTCGGGTTTTTTGGAATAGTGTCCATTTTGCCGACTTTTATCCTTATTGGTGTGTAATTGTTGTTGAATAGGTATGCATGTTAAAATAAGGAATTAGGTAGAGTGAGGACTTACCCTAAACAATGTTGTGTGTAATGGAATAGTGACAACGCTCGTGCAAGTAAGGCCGAGGCGTGTGTACTATGTAATCGTAACCGGTTATTTTTGATAGTGCGTTTCATGGGTCTCGAGCTCCGCTGAAACATATGCACCATTACTTGGCAGGTTTGATTCCCATGTTTAGTACGAATGGAACCTAAGGGTAGAGACTTGTGATGGTTAACAGGCCATGAGAAGTGACGGTTCACGGCTAACAGGCCGTTGTTCCCGAATCCATTTCGTATGCAAAGTAATTTCGAGGATCCATGACTCGGGTCTTCTTCTAGACGTAGAAGCGGATGGGAAAAGGGGATGCCTTGGTATGGTTACTGATTGTGAGATTCTTGAGCTAACAGGCTCAGGACGTACTTCGGTACTAGCGTGAGTTAACAGGCTCACCAGGTGTGGATATTTATTTAGTGTGTGTGTACTCAAAGTCACTTCCCTTCCCTTTTGACTTGAGTTAGGTTTGTTAGAACCTTGTAGAGCCGAGAGGACTTTAAGATAGGGAACTCACTGAGATTTGATGTATCTCACCCCACTGTTGTTGTTTACATCACAGGTACTGCAGGTTCCGCGAAGGGTAAGGATAAGGCCGTGTGATTATCCTTACTTATCGGATGGCTTTGCTTCCGTTGTGGAGTTTTGAGATCATTAGTGATCTAGTTCTTAGTGTTTTGTCTTTTGAAACATCTTGTAGATATACTATGCCATAGTTTTTTTGTATTAGGCTTTTTGGGCATGTATATGTATAATGTGTTTACTAAGAACTTATTGTATATTTTAGTACCAAACGTACTTTTCATGTATAGTATATGATTTGATGCATATATATATATATATATATATATATATATATATATATATATATATATATGTGAGCTTTACAGTTGGTATCAGAGCAGGTCGTATCCTCGACCTAGCCATGAAATAGAATAAGCTTTCTTTCCGTTTCATATGCGGCGTGTCGCCATGGGTCTTGTCTGTTATATTTATAGTATTGAGCCTGATCAACTTAATCATATCTGTATGAAATTCAGGAACATGGCTGACAGGTGCAGAAACAACCGTGGTAGACCAAGAACCACTCCAGCAGGGACTAATCTGCCGGGTGACGAGGGAAATGCACCTTTGTACCAATTTATGCAACAGATGCAACAGCAGCAGAATCAGTTTGTGCAACAAATGGTACAACAAATGGCTGGTGGTGTGCATCCTCCAGTTGTGGTACCAGAAGCTGCAGGGGGAACCTTTAGGGATTTCATCGTATGAATCCTCCAGAATTTCAGGGAGGGTTAGACCCAGTAAAGGCTCATGAATGGATATCAGGTATGGAACGGATTTTCATAATAATTCAATGCAGTGAGGAAAACAAGGTGGTTTTTGCCTCTCACTTGTTGAAGGGTTCTGCCATGAGGTGGTGGGAAAGTGCTTCAGCTTTGATGACAATTCAGGAGGTACCAAAGGTATGGGAGCAGTTTAAGGTAATTTTTATGGAGAAATACTTTCCAAGTTCCTTGAGGTCTCAGAAGGAATTTGAGTTTCAACAACTGAGGCAAGGTAACGTGACTGTGGCTTCTTATGCTGAAAAATTTGAAGATATGGCTGCTTATTCTAGACAAGCTACATATGCTCCTGATGAGAGGTGGAAGATTGATCAGTTTCTGTTTGGTTTAAGGGCTGAAATTTCACACAGTGTATCTCAGAGAGAATTTACTAGCTATGCTGAATTGTTACGACAGTGTTATGTTGCTGAGCATAGTTTGAAAAAGGTACAAATGGAAGGAGATTTGAGTAGGATGAATCAAAGTGATCGAGGGAGACCGAATCAATAGGTTAGGCCAAGGCAACAATCCTTTAAAGGGAAGCAAGCTCAGGGTTCTCGAACTAGTGTGCCTCCGGTATGTCGTATGTGTGGACGGAATCATTATGGTAGGTGTAGTTTGGAGGGAATGAGATGTTATCAGTGTAATAAGGTCGGCCACATGGCGAAGGATTGTCCTCAGGGTAGGAATCAAGCACAAGGGAGCTGAGTGTATACCTTGGATGCAAGAAAAGCAAAGAATGATAACTCCTTGATTGCGGGTACGTGTTTCGTAAATGGACATCCTTGTTTTATTTTATTTGATTGTGGGGCAACGTACTCTTTTGTGTTCACGCATTGCATGAAGCAACTTGGGTTGCAAGCTGTTCCTTTGTTTCCTCCTATGGTGGTTACTACTGCCATAGATGAGATTGTAGAGACACCGTTGATGTGTGAAAATTGTGTTTTGTCGGTGAATGAAAGAGTTTTCCAGATTGAACTTATCTGTTTATCGCTTAAGAAAGTGGATGTCGTTCTGGGAATGGATTGGCTTTCGGCTAATTCGGTTTTTATCGGTTATGAAGAGAAGTTAATTATTATCCCATCTACCGAAGCTACTCCGAAGGATGTGTTAACCACTATTTTAGAAGGTACAGTTGGAATGATTAATTTCTTGTTTGAGGAAGAAAAATTTGTTCTTATGATTCTTACTAAAGAGGAGAGTAGTAGCATTCCAGCTTTGAGTATTCCGGTAGTTTGTGACTTTCCTGAAGTTTTTCCAGAGGATATCACTTCTCTCCCTCTGGAGAGGGAAGTGGAATTCTCTATTGATCTGATACTGGGAACGACTCCAATATCCGTTTCTCCGTATCGGATGGCACCACTTGAATTAAGAGAACTAAAGAATTAGTTGGAAGAACTATTGGCTAAGCATTTTGTTCGACCCAGTGTTCCACCCTGGGGAGCTCCAGTGTTATTGGTAAAGAAAAAAGATGGTGGAATACGATTGTGTATTGATTACCGTCAGTTGAATAAGGTCACCATCAAGAATAAATACCCATTACCAAGGATAGACGACCTTGAGATCAATTGAAAGGAGCCTGTGTGTTCTCGAAGATTGATTTACGATCGGGTTATCATCAGATTCGGGTGAAGAGTGCAGATGTACCAAAGACCGCGTTCAAAACCCGTTATGGTCATTATGAATTCTTGGTAATGCCTTTTGGTGTGACGAATGCTCCAGCAGTTTTCATGGATTATATGAATCGGATATTTCAACCTTACTTGGACCAATTTGTGGTGATTTTCATTGATGACATTCTTATTTATTCTCGTGATCCTCAAGAGCACGATGAACATCTAAGGATCGTTTTATCCATCTTGCAAGAGAAGCAACTATTTGCTAAATTAAGTAAGTGTGAGTTTTGGATGTCTGAGGTTAATTTCCTTGGTCATGTGATATCCCAGGGAGGTGTAGCAGTTGATCCATCAAAAGTTGAAGCAGTAATTAATTGGGAGAGACCGAAGAATGCTTCTGAAGTGAGGAGTTTCTTGGGATTAGCAGGTTATTACAGACGGTTTATCAAAGGATTTTCACAATTGGCTTTACCATTGACCAGACTTACTAGGAAGGATTATTTGTATGAGTGGGATTCGGCTTGTGAAAGGAGTTTTAGGAGTTTGAAGGAGAGGTTGACGACTGCTCCTGTTTTGGTTATTCTCGATCCTAGCAAGTCCTATGAGGTATATTGTGATGCATCGAAGAAGGGTTTAGGCGGAGTGTTAATGCAGGATGGACATGTAGTGGCTTACGCTTCGCGACAGTTGAAAGTACATGAAGAGAATTACCCGATGCATGATTTAGAGTTGGCAGCAGTTGTTTTTACGTTGAAGGTGTGGCGTCACTATTTGTATGGTGTACGTTTTGAGATGTTTAGTGACCATAAGAGCTTAAAGTACTTATTTGATCAGAAAGAATTGAATATGCGTCAAAGGAGGTGGATGGAATATTTGAAAGATTATGATTTGGAACTAAAGTACCATCCGGGTAAAGCGAACAAGGTAGCGGATGCTTTAAGCAGGAAATAGTTACATAGTGCCGAGTTGATGATGTTAGAGTATGCCTTAATGGAAAAGTTTAGAGATCTAAATCTTCAATTTAATTGGACTCCTGATTGTGTGGTTATGGGAAATTTGAATATCGTCTCTACTCTCAGAGAAGAAATCCAACAGGAGCAAGGGTCGGATGAGAGGTTACAGGAATTGTTGACTCAACCGGGTTTTGTGCTAACTACCGACGGAGTCATTTCGTTTAACCAAAGGATTTGTGTTCCGGGCAACACGGGGTTAAAACGAAGGATTTTGGAGGAAGCGCATAAGGGTACTTTTACTATACATCCTGGTGCTTCAAAGATGTATCAAGAATTAAAGAGGGACTATTGGTGGTCCGGGATGAAAAGAGATATTGCGGTATATGTGTCGGAATGTGCGGTGTGCCAACAAGTGAAGATTGAGCACCAAAGGCCGGGTGGCTTGTTGCAACCTTTAGAAATTCCGATGTGGAAATGGGATAGTGTTTCGATGGACTTCGGAGTGGGATTACCTCGTACGCAAGGTGGGTATGACTCGATTTGGGTAATTGTGGACTGATTAACGAAATCCGCGTATTTCTTAGTTGTGAAGTCTACCTACAAGGCGAGTCATCTCGCAAGGTTGTTTATTTCAGAGATAGTGAGATTGCATGGTATTCCTACTAGTATTGTTTCGGATAGAGATCCAAAATTTACTTCCAGATTTTGGAGAGCTTTTCAACAAGCCATGGGAACGAGGTTGTGTTTGAGTACGTCGAACCATCCGCAAACGGACGGTCAGACGGAACGGACAATACAAACCATGGAAGACATGTTAAGAGCTTGTGTGCTTGGAAGTGGGAGAAATTGGAGAGAACTGTTGCCGTTGATCGAATTCTCTTATAATAACAGTTATCATGCGAGCATTGGTATGGCACCTTATGAGGCGTTGTATGGTAGAAAATGTAGAACGCCATTGTGTTGGACGGAGGTTGGCGATGATAGGATTTTGGGACCCGAGATTATTCACGAGACTATGGAAAAGATTAGAATGATTCGGGAAAAGATCAAACAAGCCCAAGATCGTCAGAAAAGCTATATGGACAACCGTAGGAGACCGTTGGAGTTTGATGAGGGTGATCATGTATTTTTGAAGGTTACTCCGAGATTGATATTGAAAGGACCTTTTAAATCGAGGAAATTAAGCCCCAGATACGTAGGACCGTATCAGATTTTGGAAAGAATTTGGGAAGTAGCTTACAGATTAGCCTTACCGCCTTCTCTGTCAGAAATGCATGATGTTTTTCATGTGTCTCATCTCTGGAGATTTGTTCCAGATCCTCTCCAGCCGATTTTTCCGGATACAATTGAGATAGAAGCTGATTTGACGTTTGAGCCTAAGCCGAGTCGTATCACAGGAAGAGAAACTAAAGTGCTACGAAATAAAGAGATTCCTCTTGTTAAGGTCCAGTGGGACGAGACGCATGCAACTTGGGAATTGGAATCAGAAATGCTGGAGGTTTATCCTCATCTTTTCAGGTAATTGTTTTAAATTCGTGGGCGAATTTCTGTTTAAGGGGGGGAGGATGTAATACCCCGTAATTTTGTGAACGTTTTGGATAATATTATTATGATCAACTGGGTTCCGGGATACTCTGAGCAATTATTGGAAAAAGTAATTGGAGTAAACCGACGAACTCGGAATTCGATTAAATTAATATTATTTTATTTGGGATTTTATTAATTGGTGCAGTAGAGATAATTTGGATAGTTAGTAGTATTACCAATTAATTGTTCTTGTATATTTTCTTTTCCTTGCCTTATTTGGAAATAGATAGAAAGATAGAGAAAAGAAAAGTAAAGGAAGGAAAAGGAAGGAAAGGAAAGAGAAGAGAAGAGAAATTCTCCCAAGAGCTCTAAATCATCAATCATCAACCAATTTTCATCTGTTCATCCTCAGCTTCAACCTCCTTATCTTGTAATCCAGGTGGGTTCTAATTAGACTCTTTAGATTAAGGTTTTATTGAGATTTAGAGTTAGTTGATATGGTTAGGAAAGGTGGAATTTTACCATAGAATCTTAATTTAATTGCGGAAATTCGATCTTTGATTGTATGTTATATTGGTTGTTATGATTATATCATGTTTTGATGCTTGGTGGTTGTGGAAAAATGGATTTTGGGGTTGATTTTGAGGAACCCGTAGCAGAAAAATTCTGCAGGAAATTCTGCAGATTTCCACTGCCCATACGCGTATGGGGCATGGCCTTACGCGTATGGGGCAAGGCCTTACGCGTATAGCATGAATGGTACACGTAATGGAGGAAAAATGGAAAATTTCAAGGGGAAAACAGCTCTGCCCATACGCGTATCACCATGGGCAATACGCGTATGGTCGGGCGAGCCAGATGGGCGGTACGCGTATGGCACAAGGCAATACGCGTACGGTCAGGAAAATGGTAAACTTGTGTTTTTCTTGCGATACTATTTCTCGTTATGTCCATGATTTTTGACTCGGTTATCCGTTTTTAATATTCTTGATATCATCGGAAAGCTAACAGAATGTACTCTCTTATGAAAATGGTTTTGAAGTTGTTGGCCGATTTAATTATGTCGGGTTTTTTGGAATAGTGTCCATTTTGCCGACTTTTATCCTTATTGGTGTGTAATTGTTGTTGAATAGGTATGCATGTTAAAATAAGGAATTAGGTAGAGTGAGGACTTACCCTAAACAATGTTGTGTGTAATGGAATAGTGACACCGCTCGTGCAAGTAAGGCCGAGGCGTGTGTACTGTGTAATCGTAACCGGCCATGAGAAGTGACGGTTCACGGCTAACAGGCCGTTGTTCCCGAATCCATTTCGTATGCCAAGTAATTTCGAGGATCCATGACTCGGGTCTTCTTCTAGACGTAGAAGCGGATGGGAAAAGGGGATGCCTTGGTATGGTTACTGATTGTGAGATTCTTGAGCTAACAGGCTCAGGACGTACTTCGGTACTAGCGTGAGTTAACAGGCTCACCAGGTGTGGATATTTATTTAGTGTGTGTGTACTCAAAGTCACTTCCCTTCCCTTTTGACTTGAGTTAGGTTTGTTAGAACCTTGTAGAGCTGAGAGGACTTTAAGATAGGGAACTCACTGAGATTTGATGTATCTCACCCCACTGTTGTTGTTTACATCACAGGTACTGCAGGTTCCGCGAAGGGTAAGGATAAGGCCGTGTGATTATCCTTACTTATCGGATGGCTTTGCTTCCGTTGTGGAGTTTTGAGATCATTAGTGATCTAGTTCTTAGTGTTTTGTCTTTTGAAACATCTTGTAGATATACTATGCCGTAGTTTTTTTGTATTAGGCTTTTTGGGCATGTATATGTATAATGTGTTTACTAAGAACTTATTGTATATTTCAGTACCAAACGTACTTTTCATGTATAGTATATGATTTGATGCATATATATATGTGGGCTTTACAGATGTTGTCACATCTACCTTCATGTATTGGTTGTTACCATGTTCTTTCACTACTACAAAAAAGCTATTTAATAGCGTTTTTTTTTTTTTTACTTTTTGATGGCGCTTAAAAGCGCTATTAACAAGGCTGCTATTGTAAATATTTTCGTTTGATAGCACTTTAAAAACACTATTATAGTATTGGTAATTAATAGCGTTTTTCCAAAAGCGCTATTATAGTACCGGTATTTAATAGCGTTTTTCCAAAAGCGCTACAGAAGTATACATTTTGCGTCTTATAAAATGTATTTTGCTTTGATTTTGATAGCACTTTCATACAAAGCGCTATTATAAGGCACATGTTAGATAGCGCTTTTCCATAAAAGTGCTATTACAGTATGTTTCATTAATAGCACTCTCTCTTCAAAACACTATTGTAGTACAGTTTTTTTTTTACACAAAATCATTCTTTTGGTATATATATATATATATATATATATATATATATGTGTGTGTGTGTGTGTGTGGCATTTGCATTTTACGACATTAGAATTTCATAAAAAATAATGATTAACCAACTAAAATATTTGAAAATGAAATAGAACCACTTATTCAAGAACAAATGTGATACCATATATATCTACCACTGCCATAATAAACACGGAAGGAATTGTATCTATGTATATAGATCAATCTACACTACATAATAGTGGTAAATGATAACAAACAAATTAACAAACCATATTCAACATTGATCTCAATGAAATTAAGCTAAAACTTTTGCCACTAGTTATTAATTTGGCTAAGAGTACTTCAAACCAAATTTCAAACAAAAAGTACAATCACTTAGCTAGGCATATTCTCTAAACTAAAGAAAAAACATCTAATAGTAACCACTTCGTGAACCAAAGCACTGCTACACCCAGAGATACAATCACTTTGTTAGCTAGCTAGGAAAAATAACTGTTTCTTGTTTTCCTGTATCATAGAAAGAATATTGATTATGTATTGTACAATAATAATCAAAAAACCGAAATCTGAAAGCGAAATTTTAATATATAATTAAAAAATACTGAAACATAAAGATCACCAAATCAAAACTATAAGCTCTGCATTATGAAGAACATCATTTTGCCTAAAACCCTAATAAAATCCCAAACACTCCAAATGAATGATACACTCTTAACCGCTAAAAACTCTCTTAATTAACCACCATCCTATTAGAACTACCCTTGCTAATTTTTAACCACAAGCACAAAGTGATCTATGACACTTACACATGACATGTTGTACAAATAAATAAGACATATGTCTTTAAATTTGATTGTGACGAAACATAATTTTCTGTTTGGAATTTTTAGAATGAAAGTAGCAACCAGAACATTAGCAATAAAGATTTGATTTATTGTGAGAGAAAAATGAACAGTTCCATAACCGGAACATATAATGTTATCATTCAAGCTAATGCTTTAGTGTTAACCATTTATTAAATAAATAAATATATTATTATTATCAAGCTAAACTTCATATAGATAAATCATGGATTTATATAAATATTTGATTTTACAATGATTTTGACTTTTCAAGGTAAACCGGAACATATTATTATTTTGACTGTTAACCATAACCAAAACATATTATTATTATCATGCAAGCTAAACTTCATTTTACAATGATTTTGACTGTTAACCATAAGCGGAACATATTATTATTATCAAGCTAAACTTCATATAGATAAATCAAATATTTGATTTTTCTGATTTTACAATGATTTTGACACACACCAACGATTTTACAAGGTTGGTCTAATCAAATTCCCTTAGATTTTCGGCTGAACCAATTGAACCGGTAAATGTAATCTAATTTTTAAAATACTAATCAAACTAATATAAAAATGCTAAACTAATTCAAACTTTTAATATACAAGTAAGGTATTAAGTATCTATATATTGTAGGCTTTAAAAAACTCACTGAAAACATCATCCACCATATAGGTAGCCCAATCCTCCTTGACCTCAGTTAATTTATCCTTAGAGTAGGTACGACATTTGTGGTTAGGAAAGTACTTCAAATATAAAAACATCAACAATTGTATTAGAATTAAATTACATTAATTTACAAATTAATAACAATTTAAAATCATGTACATTTACGGGGATCATAATTTCATTTTCCATGATGACCTCTTTCATAAACCGCATTACAAAATATCCATAGTCAATGCTATTAATTTGACGGGGATACTGCAAAAAAACCTTTACATATATTACTTCTACTTTACATAATTGTTTAAAAATAACATTAATTTGGACATACCCGAATTTTTGACCATGAAATTTTCTTTGACTTGGAGACTTTAGGCACTTTAGAATTACTATTAGCACGATAAATTTGCAACGCACTAACAAAATGAAATTAACTTCAAATGAGTAATTATTATAACTAAGAATACTTATATAAATGTTAAATTAAAAGAGTCTATACTCACTTCTCAAACTTGGTTTTTAAATTTTCATGTTTAGTTGGCTCACCATTTAACGGATCCATGTAATATATCACCTCGGCATCGAGATTGATGAAAAGTAACACCCAGTGTTTCCTATACCCAACATTTGAATATTGCAATAAAAATTTACATTGAATATAGTTTGTTCTCGTAAATTTAATAATATTTTGAATAGAAATCTCACCCTAGATTGCAAGGTGCAAGAATCATCTTATCCTTGAAGTACTCCTCATCTTTCAAGAGTATTTTTGCTATAACATTTCCTAGATTATCCTCTCGTGATACATGTGGGGATATGAAGGAGAACTTATTTATTAATCCATTTGGACTAATAAACTTGTCATACAAATACCTAACAATGAACATCAAAAATTTGTATTAATATATTTGTCAACAATGTAAATATTAATATATTTGTCAGATTAGAGAACATTTGTAATAATAGAGGTACCTGGCAAATACAGTGATAATAGAGGCACTTAACCAGTTGTGATCAAGAATATCTTTTATACTCTCTATACGTAGATGCTCTAAAAACTCCTCACCAAATATACTTTCCTCCATTTTTATTTGAATTAACAATCCAACCCTCATCATCTTTTTCACATATATATCAAGGAAAGGTAAATTTACAATACCGGTTGAACCGCCAACTCTAGGAGACTCTTCAATTTTGAATTTTTTTGTTGCTTTTGTTAGGTGACGAAACAGAATAAACACTTTGTTGGGTATTCTTAACTTTGTTTTGGGATTGATCAGGATTCTAAAAAGTTGTATTAATTAAGGTTAGTGATCAAATAATAAAACAAATAGCGATCAAGCAAGTTGATAATAAGTAATTTACCTTTTCACATTCAACAACAAATTCAAGAAGTTTCATTGGCCATGGCACAATTGTTCCTATTTCCTGACAAACCATCGATACATCTCCACCTTCAATAGATATAGGCAATAGAGCATTTGGCACAATAGCAACTTCGATATTACCCTTGACATATCCAGGTGGTAACGCCATGGCGTGTACTGTGTTACCTTTGGTGTTATATAGTTTGCCACGAGCAACCCAACACCGACTCGGGGATGATAAATATATATTAACAGGAAAGAAACCCTAAACTAATGAGATTTGAATAAAAACATTAATATCATTATTTACAAAATAAGCATATATGAACTGGTTTGAATTTATGGATTCTACACATATTTTATACTATGTTGGTTGCATTATCATAACCAAACTTCAAATTAATTGGAACCAATATAGTCAGTACTGCACTAAATTCAAATAGTAGATAGAAAAGCACTGACACATAAAACACATGGCAATACACAATATAACTCTACCAGTACTGCAATATTTACACAATTTTCACATGGCAATACACAATAGTTGATAAGCTATGTTGTATCCGAGCTTCCAATTTTTACACAATTTCTTATATTACTGATACTTATTGTTGCTTTGAAGTATTAGACCATTTCAAGTGCTCAACATAAAAGTGGTAATATATATAGTAATGAATAAAAGGCCAACAAGAAACACTATTGACTTGAAATTCATGTCTAACTGCTATTTATATGTAGATTATGGTTGCACACAGAACTGGCAATGGAAGAAATTTCATAAATGTTATATGTTCTACTCACACTCTGTTTAGTCATGGAATTGCCCCTGACGTATATGAACTGCACTTTTATACTTTTATACCATCAAACTATTAAAATGACTCAAACTCTTTTGATTCTTGGCCCTTATAGTTTTTTCCTATGTTACAAACTCATACTAACAGCTCAATAAACATTCAACCATTCCATATTTCACTAACTGTCCAATTTTTTTTATCCAAGCTCATTCTAACCTTATTAGAAGTCCACTAACTAACTTAATATTCAAACAGTTTAATAATAGTTTCATGACAATCCAACATAGCAAATTCATGACTAATTTCATAACAGATCAAATTTACTTCAGTGATTCACTAACTAACTCCACAAATTAACATTGGCCACTTCATTCTAACAACCACGTTTGTCTCTAACATTCAATAACCAAAAGGTTTTGCAACGCCTTAGTGGATGCGAAGATGTTGCCGGTTAGTTATGCGCTTTTTCTTTTCTTCAATAATTACTTGCATTTTCTCTATTGTTTTATCATTTGTAATCCTATTATAATAATTGTCTTTTTGCATGAGTAGGTGAGATAGCTTTATTGGTGGAGGGTCTTGGAAACGTAGGTGATACATCCATAAAAGAGTACATAATTGGTCCTGCCGACGAATTAGAGGATGAAGAGGATCCATCTAAGGCTAAAAATCATATCAAGTTGTATGGGGCCGAACAAGGTCCGTCCTGGATTGCCAAACCTCTCACTGGACATAGTTCCCTTGCCCGTATATCTAGGAAAGGAAGCATGGAAAATCCAAGTTCTCTAGTGGACCCTTTGGTGACCCTATTTGGTAGTATCCATGAGAAGGTCCCGGAAAATGGAAGAATGGGGAGTGCTCTTTTTCCACACTTTGGAAGCATGTTCAGTGTTGGGGGAAATCATCCTAAGAATGAAGAAAGCATTGCTAGAGAGGGTGATGACTATATATCGGATGCTGCTGCCGGTGATTCTGATGACAATTTGTATAGTCCTTTGATATCACGTCAAGAGACTAGTATGGACAAGGACCTGCCTCATCAAGCACATGGTAGCCTTTCAAACATCAGGCAAGGTAGTCTTTGAACACTCTCATTATCAATCACCCCGTCCTTATTGACGTGGGCAGCTGTCATACCCCAAATTTTGACCACTAAGATTTCCCATCATTGTGCAAATCATCATCACAATATGGATGAACCATCATGCCTCATCAAATGCCTCAAGGGTTGTTGAGCATTCACTACAATCAAAATTAGGGTTTTAAGCCCTCTCAGAGCCTTAGACAAAGGATCAATCAAGGAATGACCTGATCTTCAACTTGTCTAACCTCTCAAACATCCACAATGGATCAAAAAGGACTCCCACTTCAAGGATTAAGCACAAGGTTGCTCCCTTCTAGGTGGATCAAGTCTCAAGATCGACAGTATCACCAAATTAGGCTTTTGGTCGACCAGGGCCTCTAGATGGAAAGTTTCATCTGGACACAAGCCAAAGATCCAAAACACAACCTAATGTACTCCATGGAACCTCATGGACCCAAGCATCAAGTCAATTTGACCTCAGGGGATGCATACATAAAAAATCAGGAATTAGGGTTTCTTGACCTAATTCACCCCTAAGTTGACTCTTGGGACAAATTAAGAGCCAAGACCTCAAGACATGATTTGAGGGTCTCTAATGAACTATATTAATCCATTTGGAACAATGGATTAATCCAAGAAGCTTGAGCAACAAGTCTCATTTTCATCTGCACCACAATTAGGGTTTCGCGAGGAAAGTCAACTATAACTTTGACTTTTGACCAGGACATGCTCCCAAACCCTAGGACATGCCCCAATATACCCTATGACACCCTTGGAACATGTCCATCAAGTTTGATTTAGGTCAAGGACATGCTTTCCTGAAGAATTGCACAGTTTGGAATTCATCTGATAAAAAGTCAACTGTGCACAAAAGTCAACTCTGACTTTTTGAGATTTTTCACCAAAATGGATTTTTAACCCTAAAATGATGTTAATGTATGATTTGAATCATCATTCCTCAAGAAAAATCATAGAATGTTGGATAACTTGTAAAAGGGGTAACCATAAAACTTAGAAATTTTTCTAAGTTATGGAAAAAGTACCACTAATACACTAACTTTGGAGGACCATAACTCCTAAACCACAAGGCCAATTTTTCTCATCCAAAGATGGATTTGTAGCCCTCATTACCCTCTACAAAAACTTCAACTAGACCTAAGTCCAATTCATTAAGGATTTTGAGTTATGGAGTGATCAAAATCAAGAAATCACACTTTGTTCCAACACTTAGTGAAAATTTCACTAAGTCAGATTTTGCTTTACTTTTTGCCAAATGTAGAGGGATTTTTCACTTAGAATCAAAAGAGATCAAAACCAAACTTGTTCAAACAGTTGTTGTATCATGTAAGGGCTTTCCAAAATGGCCAAGAACATTGCCAAATTCAACTTACCCCATGAGATATGACATTGTCAAGTTGCCTTGCTGAAATCTGTCAAAGGCAAGGCAGATTTTGCATTTTGGCTCGATTTACTAAAATCAGCCAAATTCAAATGCTCCTATCTACTTGGACACATCTGAGGATTGAATCTAAAGGGGACAATCACTGAGCCAAGCCTCTAAAGTCCATGGAACAAGAAATAGCATGTTGAACCTAGAATGGCCAAAATAGGGACAAGACTCCAAATTTGGATTGAAGCATTCAATGGAAGCATCACGGTGGCATGGACTGAGCCATTCTCATCTGAAATCAGTCAAGACTTATCCAAGACCAAGGGAACCAAAGCTCTGTGCCCTAACCTCTAGTCAATGGCTAGAGGAGACTTGGATTTTCATTTGCCAACATTGGCCAAACCTACTTACCAGCTGCCATTCACTATTCCTTGCAAAACAAACTTGCTCTACTATAAATAGAGCTCAATTGTGATCAGTTTGAGTACACCAAAGCCATCAAACAGATGCTTTCCTCAAAATCTCTTCTTTCACTCCAATTTTGCCTTCTAAGGCAAGTCACTATCGGGTTTTGAGTTTGAGAGCAATTCCAATCAAACCAATCACTCACACACCTCACATACACCACATATGATCTGATCAAACACTTAGATCACTTCTGAAACACCAATTTCACAAAATCACCAGCTGGTTGCTCAAATTTTCAACCAAGTTACAGCTGAGGTACCACAAATTGATCCAGCCAATTTCAATCAAGTCCAACCATTCAAACACACTCCATAGGGTGTAGGGAAGCTGTTCAGATCATCACAACTCATCTGTAACACCTCCAAATCAAAAATCACATTGCGCTTGCTGTCACGGCTTAGAGGTAAGCATATACTTGGTCATCTCTCAATCTATGCATATTTCCTCGCACAATAATTTGGCCATATGTTCATAATCATGCATGGAATGTTTCCCCTCAATTAATTGCATTGTTTGAATCGTGTATAAAAAATCCTAGCCTTCATGCAAAAATTAGGGTTCTTGACGATTTTTCATGATTTCTTGTTATATGTTTAATTTAAATGAAATTAATGGACATAGACATGATCGTGAGGTTGAGACGAGCATAATGATATGTGGATTGCATGATATAATCAAGTATTTAGTGAGATTGAGGAGAAAATGCAAATCAGCCAAACCCAGAACACGCGCGTGTTCTTGGTGTGTTCTTGGCGCCATTTTTTAATAATTCAAATATTGGAATTTTGTGATTTTATTTAATTGATTCAAAAATTAATTTCTCTCTGAGTTTTAATGATTTTGAGTTGATTCTTTTTTTAATAATTCACAAAAATGTTAAAATATTTTATTTTATCAAAAAATCCGAAAAATATTATTTATTTCATATAATTGATATTTTTGCAAAGAATTAATATTTTAATTGTTTTTGACATATTAAATATTTTTTCTACATTGATTTTGCAACTTTTAATGCTTTCTAATTATTTTGTAGGTCAATACTTAATTTTTGAAGCATTAATCCAAAATCACAATTTGTTTTCCATATGATAAACAATTTTGATCATTTTAATTGAATATTTTATTCAATTAAAACACATTTTGAAAACAAATTAGGGTTTTGATTAATTCAACCCTCATAAATCATTTTCAAAACTTTTTGGGCCTCTAATAGAGTGTAAGACCCAATCCTTTCTTGACCAAAACATTTTGGGCCTCAGTGTATTGTATAAGTCCCGATACCGTCAAAAACAAACGGCGCGATCGTCGCCTATTCAAATAATCAATTGGGCCTCTCCTTGAGCTATAAGACCCATTCAAAACATTTTGGGCCTCTATTAGAGTGTAAGACCCAATCCCCTTTTAACCAAAATCTTTTTGGGCCTCACTTATTGTATAAGTCCCTCCGCGTTAAAAGAAAACCTCGGCGCGATCGCCATTTCAAACGGAAAAATCATCTGGGCCTACCCTCGTGTTATAAGCCCCACTCTTTTTTTAAAACTCACTTGGGCCTCTTGAGAGAGTGTAAGACCCATCCCTGTGTACAGAAAACCTTTTTGGGCCTCAGTCACTTGTATAAGTCCCTCTGTACAAAACAACAGTGCGCTCACTGATAAAACCCTGGGCCTCTCCTTGAGCTGTAAGCCCCAAATCTTTCTTTTTCAAAGCACTTTCTCCTTTGATTTTGAATATACTGTTGTTTTCAATCTTTCTTTGTTGAACAACTAACCAAACAGCATGGAAGCTCTACAACCGAGTAAGTGGTTATTGCTTTCATTTACCGCTTTCATATACATATAAACTGTATTGTGGGGCTGTTTCACTGTAAGTCTTCTTTCATAAACTCATATCAATTGTGTAATAATAGTATAGATATTTCGAGTTTCCCCGGCAACTACGTCTAGAACTAAGTGACGCCGTTTCATTTAGTCATAGAAATAGACAACTAGATCCCCAATAGGATCACCAGATACAGTCTTCTCTTCGGCTGTCCTCATTAGGAATTGTCAAGAAACTCTACTCCCAGAGATGAATGTATTCTCCGTGAATGGCATCTTTGAGTTTCTTCCAAATTATCGAATTTTCCTGACTTTGATCTATTCTCGGTGAATAGCATTGCCTTGAATTTCTCGGGGTTTGGGGACCCACGGGCTTCTTAAAAGCATCGGCCTCCTCTTGGGCATCGTACAAGGACCCACAGGCTTCCTAAAAGCAACCCCGCCTCTTCTTGGGCTTAGTACAAGGACCCTACGGCTTCTTAGAAGTATTCACAGCCTCCTCTTAGGCTTCGTATAATGATCTCTTCCTCCGGAATGATAGCCTCCTCTTGGGCTTAGTACAAGGACCCGTCGGCTTCTTAAAAGATTCCAGCCTCCTCTTGGGCTTCGTACAAATTGTCCCGACGACCTCCTAGAGGTATAGGAACAGAACCTAGTCATCTTCATAGAACAGTCCTTTCATAGAGTCTACTACTATTTCTCAAAACATAGTAAAAGATGAAACTATAGACACGGACAGTCTAACTTCCTTGAGTCTCAAAGACATTCTCAAGTGACCCCTTCGTTAAAAAGGAAGGAAACCTGCAAACTAGGATAGTCTCAATATCCTTCGGATTTCCCGCTTCCTTAAAGAACAGGAATAACCCAGATCCTTGAATCAAATCCCTGAGTACAGTGTTGCTCATATAAGAACTGATTTTCTCTTTCAAAATCAGTATACCGGACCTGTCACAACTGAACAGTCACCATAGCCTCCTCTTGGGCTTTGTACAACGATTCTCCCCAGCGGAGTCAAACAACGTTCGGCCTCTCTCTCGGGCTTTGTACGAGACACATAAGAGACTCCCTTGCTAAGTCAATTACCCCTTTCGCCTCCATCTCGGGCTTTGTACGAGATACAAAAAGGTTCTTATTGAGCCAAATAAACAATAGCCTCCATCTCGGGCTTTATACGAGACACCAAAAGATTCCCTCGTTGAGTCAAAACCTTTTAGCCTCTCTCTCGGGCTTTGTACGAGACACATATCAGCCTCCTCTTAGGCTTTGTATAAGAAAATCATTGGTTAATCCAATTAACCTTTTGGCATCAAAGATGTGCTTCATTCATAGTACACAAACATCAACAACTCCTTCCCTTTCATCTAATCCCTGTAAGCGGCAAGCCTCTGGATCATCTACATCCATGCCACTGCCCCTCTTTTAGCATGAGAAATTCCTAAGGAAAGATGGCATTGCTCTACACTGAGTTAAAGTCTTCTCCTTCAGGTTAAAACCCCTTCTTAGGAAATTATGGCATTGCTAGGATCCGCGTATCCCGGTTAAAGTAATTCTCCTTTACCCTTCTTTAGAGATGACAAATTCTCTCTAAAGTCGAGACTTTTCAGCTTCATATCTTGGGCTTTGAACAAGATACAAACTACCTTTCGCTTCACGTCTTGGACTTTGAACAAGACACCAAAAACAATCATTTCCTCCCATAGAATAGGAGGAACTATGAATGCTCTGATTTCCCTGTTTCGGTAAACGGGAATACGTAGGCATAAGATTGAAAGAAAAATCTTAGCGAGCACAATCAACAAAAAACCCAAATCCCATATCTCCATCAATCAAAAGCAGTAATTCAAAAGCATCAGTCATAACATCCTAATCCTTGTTCCCCGTCAGAAACCTGTCATTCTGTTAAATAGCACAAGAAAGGCCCCCCACATTGATAGCATTCGTAACCTAACAGACCGCTGTTTAAACTCAGTATGCAAAGCAGGGTTAATTGGAGACATCTATTTCCCTTCCTTCATCAGCTCACAATAGGATAAAAAATGAATCGACCTGTAGTTTTAAGCTCAACTGCAGAGAGCGACCAACGCTTAAGAACCGCGTCCAAAATCGCTCGCTACAGAAAAATGGCGCCCACCGTGGGGCCCTTCAAAGTTAGGTCTAGGCACGATCTTCCTTTTCTTCATTTGTGTGAATACCACAGATTGGGGCTTCCGCCGGGGAACCCATTTTCTGTCAGGAACTTAGGATTCTTAGCTTCATAGGTCTAGGATGATTAGGAAAAATATATATACTGCTTTTCCTAATTGCTATACATGTTTATTTTTCTGCTAATGGGAATGTGGGTGATGTCGTATGTGGAAAGAATGAGTATACACCTAAGATAAGTGATGGCGATGGGGTCGACCATCAACCTCAGTGGAGGCTGACCAATGCAACCCATTCTCTCACCTAGACAATGGGCCGGTTGTTAAGTCTGAGAAGCTGAGGAGTCAAACCCTTTCGTAGTGCAGAAACTATCGGAAATAGTGGTTACGCGATACTACCCTCATTTGAGGCTGGTGATCTATTCTCGGTGAATGGCACTTACTCTAAGATTGCTCTACAACTCGTTGGCGATCCGCTTGTTGTTTTGCTTTCCTGGGAGGAGCTAATGATAATGAGTACAGGTATAAAAGTCACCCTAGTATAAACCTTTGGGGATGGGTAGAGCCTTGACTTCATGACAACGACCCTTTGACCCCATGTTTTTTCTATGTTTTTGTGTGCTGCATTCATGCATTCATTTAAAAAAAACATTAAAACATTCAAAAAAGTTCTCTTCTAGTCTCTCTGTTTTTCAAATTAAACTAAGACTGTGATTGCAAATATCAGAGAAAAGGATTGCACTAATGGATTTCGGTAGAAGGAGAACTCATACGTATACCTTCAAGGTTCCAAAACTAGAGGATTTGAGAAGGTTAGCGAGGATGATCACTAACCAAGACGCTTTCAGAGCCAAGCACGGAGGTTTGCTACCACTATTAAGAGTCCATGTGATTGAGGGAATCATGGATGCGCTCATTCAGTTTTATGATCTGGTTTATCACTGTTTCACATTCCTGGATTACCAGCTTGCACCAACGCTGGAGGAGTATTCTCACCTGATCGATCTACACATTACGAATCGAGCTCCATTTTCTGGACTGGAAGAAATTCCAAAGAATCAGACTATTGCAAGAGCAATTCATTTGGACGAGTCAGAGGTTAGGACTCACCTAACTTCCAAGGGTGGCATCCAAGGTTTGCCAGTATAGGAAACGTGACTGCTTTTGAAAGCATATTTGTCTTGCTCACCTACGGGTTATTTTTGTTTCCTAACATCAATAATTTCGTCGATATTAACTCCATTAAGGTTTTTCTCATTGGAAATCCTGTGCCGACTTTGCTCGCAGATGCGTATCATTCTGTACACCTGGGAAATTTGTACAGCGGAGGGGAGATCACATGCTGTGTACCTTTGGTTTATAAATGGTTTATCTCTCACTTGCCCAAGTCTGCTGCTTTTTGGGATTGCAAGAATGCCTTACGTTGGTCGCAGAAGATCATGTCTCTTACCAACTCTGATATAGATTGGTGTAATAGGATTTATGAGGGAATCAGGATCATTGACCATTGTGGAAACTTCCCCAACGTACCCCTTATAGGAACTAAAGGAGGAATAAACTACCATCCGGTATTGGTTCGCCGTCAATTTGGATACCCGATGAGACACATCCCACTGGGTGTTCATCTGGAAGGTCTTTTCTTCAAAGAAGGAGAAAACGACAGAGCACTAAAGATGGAAATAGTGCACGCCTGGAAACATGTTCATAAGAAAGGACGAGAGTCTCTGGGAAAACTAGAATGCGTCTCGGTGGAGCCTTACCTCCATTGGGTACAAACTAGAGCTCTCAAGCTGAAGATGCCTTATCCTCGTTACAGAATTCTTCCGCCGAGGGAATCTGTCATGTACTTCATGACGGAAACTGAAAAGCTTCAGGTTACTCTCAACAAAATTCAAAAGGAGAGAAGGTCTTGGAAGAACAAGTACCGCACCCTTGACATAGACTGCATCAAAATACAGCAATTACTAAAAGAAAAAGATGCTCTGATTGAAATTTTAGAGCAACATACTGTAGATAATCAAGATGACCAAAGGAATCTGCTCGCTCCTTTCACTTGGCAAAGGAATGACAACCCGACAACGGCCCAAGAGCCCCGGTCAAAGAAAAGGAAGATACCAGAATCAGCACCTGATTTCTCTTCAGAGAGGACTCAGGACCCATTAGTTTAGGTTTCTGTTTCTGCACTTTGTAATCTACTGTATTTCCACTTCTGTAATCTTTTGAATTTCAATAAAAAGGGGTTTTCCCACTGTTTGATATTTGCAATCTAATTGTCGAAGTTTATTTTGATTAAACCAAAAAAACAATTAATATAAATCATTGCATTCATCATTCTCACATCGCGTATTCTTCTTCCCTACGAATCTCACGTTTGTGTCTCGGTTCTAGAGTCAAACTGTCTCATTCGTATAATACTCGGGCCAATCGTCAGAAAAGGATGGATGATCTTGAGGAAGAAAATAGAGAGTTGAAAGAAGAGATTGACGCTCTGAGAGAGGATATGAGAAAGCTTCGTAATGACATGCAAGCCATGGCAGAAGCTCAGCTACAAAGAACTGTGATCTCAGAGATCACCTCAACGGCCATAGTAGAGAGGTATAATCCTAGGTATCAGATACCGAAAGACCGTCCTTGGGGCATGCCTGTTAACTATATCCCGGAAGGATATGTTCCGCCGATCACTGAAGATCAGGGAATAACAACAGAAGCCGCTGGGCCTGAAGGTTACAAACTTCGGGAAAGCGAAGATGCCAGGGGCATACTGAAGACTCCTAAGGGTTACAAACTTCGGGAAACGCCAAGACTCACTGCCGTAGTCACGGTACCACTCCCTGTGGTGCACACTATCCCAGAAGGACAGATTCCACAGACACCTTCTGGTAAGAAGGAAACTATGTTTGACAGAATGGATGAATTCCAGGAACAGTTCTTGGAAATGCAGAGGGAACTGCAGGCCATTCGCGGTCAGGATTTATTTGGAAAGGACGCCGCAGATCTCTGCTTGGTCCCAAATTTGAAAGTCCCGCACAAGTTCCAAGTGCCCGACTTTGAAAAATATAAGGGTACCTCTTGCCCTCAAAGCCATCTGGTGATGTACGCTCGACGGATGTCAGCCCAGACGGAGAATCAGGACCTACTGATTCACTACTTTCAGGATAGTTTAACCGGTGCCGCACTCAAATGGTACATGGGTTTAAACCGTGCTACGATTAGCACATTCAGAGATCTTGGTACCGCCTTCGTCCAACAATACAAATACAATTTGGACATGGCACCCACAGAGATCAACTCAGATCGATGTCGCAAAAGGACAAGGAAACCTTTAAGGAGTATGCTCAAAGGTGGCGTGAAATTGCCGCTCAAATTTGTCCACCTCTTGAGGAAAAAGAGATGACAAAGATCTTCTTAAAGACCTTAAGCTCATTTTACTATGACCGAATGGTTGCCAGTGCGCCCAGTGATTTCACCGAAATGGTCGACATGGGTGTACGTCTTGAGGAAGCCGTCCGAGAAGGATGTTTGGTAAAAGACGCTGGATCGACGAGCGGTACTAAAAAATACGGTAGTGCTCTCCCTAAGAAAAAAGAGCAAGATATTGGGAATATCTCTCTCGGAAATCAAAGACGACGTTATCAACCGGTAGCAGCTGTGACTCCTGTTATCAGCCCTGCGCCTATTCCTACGTATCAACCTCAGGTTGCGCAGAGCCAACCTGACCAGAAAAGGACACAACAACCTCTTCAGCAGGCTCGTCCTCTATATAACAACAACCGTACAACATGGCCACCAGGATTTGATCCTATACCCGTAACGTACACAGAGTTGTTTCCATTACTACTGGCTAAGGGGCACATTCAGACTAAATCTCCTCTTACAGTACCGGAAAATCTGCCTTTTTGGTTTAAGGTGGATCAAACTTGCCATTATCATCAAGGAGGTTCAGGGCATAACATAGAGACTTGTCTCAATTTCAAGTCCGACGTGCAAAAACTTGTTAGGAGCGGGGTCTTATCCTTCAAGGATACAAATCCTAATGTTCTTACGAACCCGCTGCCTCAACACGAGAAGGCTGTAGTCAATTTGATAGAAGGAGAGACTAACGATGTCTATCAAATTCACGATGTACTCTTGTTGAAAACCAATTTGGTCAAGATGCATTGTAGACAGAGTGGATATGGCCATGTGCCACCTCATAACTATCACCAGTGTGATATCTGCTCTAAAAACGATCACGGATGTTCTGTGGTGCAAGCAGCTCTGCAGGAACAGATGGATCTCGGATGGATCCAAGAGCACCGAGTTCGTGGAGTTAACATGGTTTACACGAATTCTAACGTCATTCAAAACCACAACATCCGTGCTATGAATGTCAACATGGTGGCGATGCACTCAAGGAAAAGCCAACATCATAATCTACCGCGACACGATTACAGTTCCTGTCTGATTTGCTCGGTAAACAAACAAGGATGCTCTTTCATACAGGAGGCCCTCCAGCGTCAGATGGATCTTGGATGGATCCAAGACTACCATGATAGGAACCCTTATCAGATCAACATGGTTTAGATCTTCGATATTCGCGTGATGAATACCAACCTGGTAGAGTTACATGCTGAGCAGGTCTGACTCGGATTCTTAATATCACATGACTATCAAAGCTGTAAAGTGGGTTGCAAAAACGATCGAGGTTGTACCCTTGTCTAGGAGGCACTTTAGCACTTGTTGAATCATTGGTGGATGCCAATCTACATGGATGAAGATACTCAGCAGATTAGTATCAGTAATAGACACCCCACTCGGCGTCAGAGTCAGGATGTCCGATCAGTGGAAGCTAACCTAGTGAGGTTACATTGTATTCAAAGTGGGCGTGGCCAGGTGCCACCACACAACTATGACAGTTGTAGCGTCTGTTCGGAAAGTAACCAAGGGTGTTACCTTGTGAGAGCAGCTCTTCAGGGTCAGGTCGATCGTGGAGAAATTTGTCCCTTTTCGGGTTCTGGACCCATCAACTGGTCGCCGAACTACCTTGCCGAGCAAGTTGAGGATGTTGTCACGATCTCTAGTCATCACAGGACCAGGGATGTTTTCGCCATTATCCCTCTACTTGACGAATCTAAAGTTCCCAACCGGGAACAAATCGAGATTACTTATGATGGTCAGAAAAATCAGAAGGATCCTGTAGTCATCTATCTACCAGGACCGCTACCGTATGAATCAGCTAAGACGATCCCTTACAAATACGGTGCAACAATAATTGAAAATGGAAAGGAAATTCCATTACCCTCCATTGTGAACATTGCAGACATCACTCGAGTAACACGGAGTGGTAGAATCTTCAACCGAGGGGTTGGGGAGCTTAACAAGGAAAAGGAACTTCAGACAGAAGCTCCCGATCCCCCAATCGGTCAATCCAGTAATCCCGACCTTTCGAAAAATAATGATGAGATGCTGAAGCTCATCCAAAGGAGTGAATATAACATTTTTGATCAGCTATTACAAACTCCTTCAAAGATCTCGGTGTTATCACTATTACTCAGTTCAGAAGCCCACAGGGAGGCTCTACAGAAAGTCTTGGAGCAAGCCTTTGTGGAACCGGATGTAACAATCAGACAGTTCGATAGCATTGTCTCTAACATCACTTCCTGTAACAATTTGGGATTTAGTGATGAAGAATTACCTGAAGAGGGTCGTCGTCATAACATGGCGCTCAATATCACAGTTAACTGCCAGGACGATGCTTTAGCCAGCGTACTGGTAGACACAGGGTCAACCCTGAATGTTATGCCAAAGTCCACTTTGATGCAATTATCATTCAAAGGACCTCCGATGAGGGTTAGCGAGGTCGTCGTCAAAGCGTTCGACAGATCCAGAAAAACAGTTATCGGCGAAGTTGATCTTCCCATAACTATTGGTCCTCACACTTTCCAAGTCACTTTCCAGGTCATGGACATCCGGGCAACATACAGTTGTTTATTAGGAAGACCTTGGATACACCAGGCTGGAGCGGTCACTTTGACCCTCCACCAAAAGCTAAAATTCGTCAAGAACGATCAACTTGTCACGGTTTGTGGGGAACAAGCCTTGCTTGTGAGTAACTTATCATCATCTACTGGAATAGAACCCGAGGAAGTTATTGGAACTCAGTTCCAAGCACTGTCGGTAAGCGAGAATAATCAGTTCAGAGGAGGAACCTCGATTTCCTCATACAAAGATACTATTAAAGCGGTCGAGAGTACCGATACGACAGGATGGGGGCAGCTTGTCATTCCCATTGACAATAAAACAAAGAAGGGTCTTTGTTTTTCTGCAACCTGTACCCGGACAGCTGCCAACGATGAAAGTCTTCATCCCCTTCAAAACTTATTCCACAGTGGAGGTTTTCTTCACCCAGTGTCTCAGACAGTTCATGCTATCAATGAGGAAGATCCCTCTGACACAGATGAAGAATGGAAGTCCTATCTTAACAAGGACGGTTATATGTCTCAAGAAGAGGTTCCTATGCCTTTTTGCTTTCCTACAGAAAGTCTGAGATTTATACCAAGATCAGATGTCAAAATGATCTACGGGGATTATGATCCGGAAGGATGCCGCGCTCCGCCAAATTCATTAGAGGAAGACACTCCGATGAAAGATAATTTTGACTACACCTACTATGGCCCAATGGATGGTCTGCCAATGTGGCAACCTTACCCAGGAAACTTGGGGCAAGAAAGTCAGCCGAACAATGAAAATCAGCTGACCGTCATTGAACGGAATACCTGTGTCCCCACCATGCCATGGGATCAACACTCAGGTCATTCAGAAACTACTCAACATGAAGATGAATTCGCAACGTTTGCAAGACTCGAGTTCCTCAACTATGCTTTTCCCGAGGTCAACGTCATTGAGAGAGATGACTCCTCCAGTTCCAAAGAAATTTGGGACACTCTGGGAGAACCAAGTGGAAAATTCGACTATATGGTCAAGTACACCGCTCCCGAAAGCTCTCGTATCAGGCTCGAAGACATCCAGCCTATTGGATGGGGAGATACAGCTGAGAGCACAAATGCTATGCAAAATGCAACAAAGGAATCCTCCTACGACAATTCTGTCTAGGAGACAGATTCTAATGATCCCGCTCCACCAGAAATCAGTGTCATTTCTGAAGACAAATCAAGGAAGGTGCCAGACTTTGTGATTCACCGAGGAGTTCACCGCCAATGGGTTACCGTCGAGGTTCCGAAGATCATTCATCAGTCAAAGTAATTGCCATCTTTAACCTTTCACCCTGCTCAGGTGAAACGAATGTTTTGATAGGGCTCGCTTTCTGTAAATTTCCCTCTTCGCTTTGCCCAAAGCGACAGAGTTTTGTTTTATAGGGCTGTAGTTTCAAGATTCGACTTGTTCATTAATAAAATAACGTCGTTCTGTAATTTCCGCATTAATTGCTATTTTCTCTTTTTGCTTTTTCAAAGAAAATGGTAATCCTAAAAAACAAAACTATAAAAAACAAGCAGTAAAATAAAACACTGCACACAATTGCATTTTTCTCTACCTCTTCTAAACACGAATCATCACGTCATGCAGATTGCTTGTTTTAAACCCAGTTGAAACGTACGATCCGATGCCTTCTCCTAACTTTGAGTTCCCGGTATTCGAGGCTGAAGAAGAAAATGACGACAAAATTCCATAAGAGATCTCTCGACTACTCAGACAAGAAGAAAGGTCCATTGAACCTCACAAAGAACCGTTGGAAACGGTAAGCTTGGGTTCAGAGCAAGAGAGAAAAGAAATCAGGATTGGGGCACTGCTCAGTCCAACTGCCAGAGAGAGTTTGATAAAGCTTCTCAGAGAATTTCCCGATGTATTCGCTTGGTCTTATCAGGATATGCTAGGGTTGGATACCAGCATCGTGGAACATCACTTACCGTTAAGATCGAAATGTCCGCCAGTAAAGCAAAGGTTGAGACGCACTCACCCGGACATGGCCATCAAAATCAAAGAGGAGGTACAGAAACAGATTGACGCAGGTTTCCTCGCTACAGCTGAATATCCTCAATGGTTAGCCAACATCGTACCTGTTCCCAAAAAGGATGGAAAGGTCAGAATGTGTGTTGATTACAGAGATCTGAACAAGGTAAGTCCAAAGGACGACTTTCCTTTACCACACATTGACATGTTGGTTGACAGCACAACAAAGTTCAAAGTATTCTCCTTCATGGATGGATTCTCGGGCTATAACCAGATCAAAATGGCGCCGAAAGACATGGAGAAAACTTCGTTCATTACCCCATGGGGTACCTTTTGTTACAAGGTAATGCCGTTCGGTTTGAAGAACGCCGGGGCAACCTATCAAAGGGCCATGACTACTCTCTTTTATGACATGATACATAAGGAAATTGAGGTATATGTCGATGATATGATTGCAAAATCAAAAACAGAGAGTGAGCACGTTGAACATCTATCAAAATTGTTCGAACGTTTGAGAAAATTCAAGCTCCGCTTGAATCCCAACAAGTGCACCTTCGGTGTCCGTTCAGGGAAACTACTAGGGTTCATCGTCAGCCAGAAAGGAATTGAGGTTGATCCTGACAAGGTCAAGTCCATTCAAGAAATGCCTTCTCCGAAAATTGAAAAACAAGTCAGAGGATTCTTGGGACATTTGAATTACATCTCCAGATACATATTTCTTATGACCGCCACATGTGCGCCAATTTTCAAATTACTGAAAAAGAACCAGGATTGCGTTTGGTCAGAAAATTGCCAAACTGCCTTCGACAGTATTAAGAAATATCTGTTGAATCCTCCGATTCTATCACCTCCAGTGGAAGGAAGACCACTGATCATTTACCTCACAGTCCTAGAGGACTCAATGGGATGTGTACTTGGCCAACAAGACGAAACTAAAAGAAAAGAGTCTGTCATCTACTATTTGAGCAAGAAGTTCACCGACTGTGAAACTCGGTACACGATGCTCGAGAAAACTTGTTGCGCTTTGGCTTGGGCAGCCAAACGTCTTCGCCAATACATGATTCGCCATACTACTTGGTTGGTCTCCGAAATGGATCCAATCAAGTACGTATTTGAAAAACCTGCTCTTACGGGAAGAATTGCCCGTTGGCAGATGCTGTTATCAGAATATGACATAGAGTACCATGCTCAGAAAGCCATTAAAGGAAGTATTTTAGCCGATCATTTGGTTCATCAACCGATTGACGATCAAGAATCAATCGGGTTTGACTTCCCAGACGAAGATGTCATGTATCTAAAAATGAAAGATTGCGATGAACCGCTACCCAGTGAAGGGCCAGAACCAGGTTCCCATTGGGGACTTATCTTTGACAGAGCAATTAATCATTATGGAAATGGAATTGGGGCAATCATTGTTACCCTTCAGGGCACCCACATTCCTTTCACTGCTAGACTTACGTTCAAATGTACGAACAATGATGCCGAATACGAAGCTTGTATCATGGGTCTCGAGGAAGCGATTGATTTAAGGATAAAAAACTTGGACGTATATGGCGACTCAGCCCTGGTTATCAATCAGATACAAGGAGATTGGAACACATACCAATCAGGATTGATTCCTTACAAAGACTACGCAAGAAGGTTGCTACCTTTCTTCAACAGAGTCGAGTTTCATCACATCCCTCGTGATGAGAATCACATGGCTGACGCTTTAGCCACCCTCTCTTCCATGATTAGTGTAGGTCAATGAAATGACATACCTAAGATCGACATAATGCGCCTTGAACGGCCCGCTTACATCTTCACAATTGAAGCAGTCATAGACGACAAACCTTGGTATCACGATATCAAATGCTTCCTTTAGAAATAAGAGTACCTACCTGGGGCACTAAGGAAGGACAGGAAAACCCTCAGAAGATTGGCTGGCAGCTTCTTCCTGAGCGGTGACACTCTTTATAAGAGAAATTTTGACATGGTCTTGCTCCGATGCATAGACAGACCAGAAGCAGACATGCTGATAAAAGAAATTCACGAAGGATCTTTTGGCACTCATGCCAATGGACACGCAATGGCGAGAAAAATTTTGAGAGCAGGGTATTACTGGTTGACCATGGAATCTGACTGCTACAAGTACATAAGGAGGTGTCACAAGTGTCAGATATACTCCGACAAAATTCATGTACCGCCATCACACCTCAAAGTTCTTTTTTCCCCGTGGCCTTTCTCCATATGGGGAATCGACATGATTGGCTTGATTGAACCCAAGGCTTCGAACAGACATCGGTTCATCCCTGTAGCCATTGACTACTTCACCAAGTGGGTCGAAGCAGCGTCATTCGCTAATGTAACCCGACAAGTGGTGGTCCGATTTATCAAAAACAATATCATCTACCGTTATGGTGTTCCAAGCGAGATCATTACTGATAATGGATCTAACTTGAACAACAAGATGATGAAGGAGTTGTGTGCAGAGTTCAAGATCGAACACCATAACTCATCTCCCTACCTACCCAAGATGAACGGAGCGGTAGAAGCAGCTAACAAGAACATCAAGAAGATTGTTCAAAAGATGGTTGTGACCTACAAAGACTGGCACGAGATGCTACCCTTTGCTCTTCATGGTTATCGCACATCTGTCCGTACTTCAACAAGGGCAACCCCTTTCTCTCTAGTATATGGCATGGAGGCAGTTCTCCCCATAGAAGTAGAGATCCCATCAATCAAGGTATTGATGGAAGCTAAGCTCACCGAAGCTGAATGGTGTCAAAGTCGACATGACGAACTTAATCTGATCGAAGAAAAGAGAATAACGGCACTATGCCATGGTCAGTTGTATCAACAGAGAATGAAGAGGGCGTTCGACAAAAAGGTCTGACCTCGTGTCTTCAGAAAAGGAGACCTCGTGCTCAAGAAGATACAATCATTTCTCACTGATTCCCGGGGCAAGTGGACTCCGAATTATGATGGCCCCTATGTGGTCACGAAAGCTTTCTCAGGCGGTGCCTTGAGACTTGCAACCATGGACGGAGAGGAATTTGCCTATCCCACGAATATTGATGTAGTCAAGAAATACTTCGCCTAAACTAAAAAAAAAAACGTCTCGGTGGATTGAAAACCCTAAAGGGCGGTCCAGGCAAAAGTTAGAGACAAAATAAAAAAAAATCATCATCTCGGTGGATTGGAAACATCATAGTACAATCCAGGCAAAAATTAGGGATAATGGCAAGTAACTATGTTCAACAGAGGCAAGTCCCTCAGCAGCAGTAGTTACATCATCGGAAGAAAACTCCAGTTAAGGTCATCTTCGACAGAAGCTCAGGATGCCCTGAATTCAAAGTTGGTAGAAGGATAGTGGTCGTTATGTTTCAACGTAGCCCTTTTCCCTGTAAATTACCATTTTTAAACTTTGTAAATACTCAATGGAATCACGTGTTTGGCTGATCTCCATCTTATCAATAAAATTTGAGCCTTGTGCTTTTGTTTGTAATTCTTGCTTGTTTTAGCTTTACAGAACGACGTTGTTAACATGATTAACGATTCTTGAAATAAAACAAAAATGAATTTACTTGTTAAAACTTTTTCTGCTCTTAAAATAAAGATGGCAATTTCTTTTGACTCTTAAACATCGAAAGAACATCAATCGCGTCTCCAAAGGTGTTCGAACCTCAAAGTGCAGAATCAAAGTACTCCTTCTAGACCAGTACGCCTGAATAAAGGGATCAACTGTGTCAGAGACCTTGTTTTGTCTGACATCCACGGCAGAGTTCTTCCCCGCAGGGATTATCTCTCATAAGCAAGGTGGAATTACTATCTTGAACCAATGATATCTCTATACGCCCCGCGATGGCCGAGTATCCAGTCGTGTTTATCCGTCAGTCTGTGTGTTGTGTCAAGTCTTTGTCAGCATATACATACATACATCATGCATTATTGATTTGCATTCATATTCATATTGCATCACTATCACTCCCGTCGGTCTTGTCCCTTAGTGATAGGAGTTCACTCAATCGAGTTGTCAGTTCTTTCCTCGTCAGGAAACGTTGTGTCTGAACAATCTCGCCAACAGTGTATCTTTAGATCAGAGTCGGCATTCGACCACTTTGATAACTTGAACCTCTGAAAGGCCAGAGAACCTTCAACAGATGTCACTCTTCGCCGTTGAAGATGATATCCTTGCTTTCCCGGATTGAAGAAAATCCCCAGAGAAAGCCTCTTAAGCAAGGGTTCAGCAATGCATCAGTATTTCTCCGAAAATCCGCTGATGAAAAGGTCATCGGCACCTCAAAATTGGACCCCATAATATGGCATTTCACTGGGAAGATCCCGAGAAAAGTATGATGTAAGATCCCCAAGTGGAAACAGTCTCTCAAGATACTCGCTTTCCCCCAGTAGAATCAACAAATGGAGTCTCCAACAGAGAAGTTTGTGCACCTCTACAACTCAGACGACTGGGTTCCCCAGCAAGTCTGACATCAAAACTTTTTCCACTCAAATGGCATCTCCCCAGGAAAATTCGGCGAGAAGTTTGAAGGAAAGCCGCTACAAATAGCGTCCCTTGTCAGTAAAGTTTATTGACAAAAGAAACTAAGACCAGTTCCTTGGTAGGAAACCAGGATCGAGGGAAAGTTTAAATCAGAAACTAAGACCAGTTCCTTGGTAGGAAACCAGGATCGAGGGGAAGTTTAAATCAGAAACTAAGACCAGTTCTTTGGTAGAAAACCAGGATCAAGGGGAAGTTTAAATCAGAAACTAAGACCAGTTCCTTGGTAGGAAACCAGGATCCAGGGGAAGTTTAAATCAGAAACTAAGACCAGTTCCTTGGCTGAAGACCAGGATCGAGGGGAAGTTTACCTTTTCTAAGCATCATTGCTCAGTCAAAGAAGATGAATGCGTAAACTGCCATTCATAGCCATCAAAATTTCGGGTATTCCAATATTTAATCCTCTTGCACCCCGAATGCCCGAATACCTTCGTCATTCACACCTTCGGGTCCAAGAAGATTAAATAGGGGCATCTGTCATACCCAAAATTTTGACCACTAAGATTTCCCATCATTGTGCAAATCATCATCACAATATGGATGAACCATCATGCCTCATCAAATGCCTCAAGGGTTGTTGAGCATTCACTATAATCAAAATTAGGGTTTTAAGCCCTCTCAGAGCCTTAGACAAAGGATCAATCAAGGAATGACCTGATCTTCAACTTGTCTAACCTCTCAAACATCCACAATGGATCAAAAAGGACTCCCACTTCAAGGATTAAGCACAAGGTTGCTCCCTTCTAGGTGGATCAAGTCTCAAGATCGACAGTATCACCAAATTAGGCTTTTGGTCGACCAGGGCCTCTAGATGGAAAGTTTCATCTGGACACAAGCCAAAGATCCAAAACACAACCTAATGTACTCCATGGAACCTCATGGACCCAAGCATCAAGTCAATTTGACCTCAGAGGATGCATACATCAAAAATCAGGAATTAGGGTTTCTTGACCTAATTCACCCCTAAGTTGACTCTTGGGACAAATCAAGAGCCAAGACCTCAAGACATGATTTGAGGGTCTCTAATGAACTATATTGATCCATTTGGAACAATGGATTAATCTAAGAAGCTTGAGCAACAAGTCTCATTTTCATCTGCACCACAATTAGGGTTTCGCGAGGAAAGTCAACTGTAACTTTGACTTTTGACCAGGACATGCTCCCAAACCCTAGGACATGCCCCAATATACCCTATGACACCCTTGGACCATGTCCATTAAGTTTGATTTAGGTCAAGGACATGATTTCCTGAAGAATTGCATAGTTTGGAATTCATCTGATAAAAAGTCAACTGTGCACAAAAGTCAACTTTGACTTTTTGAGATTTTTCACCAAAATGGATTTTTAACCCTAAAATGATGTTAATGTATGATTTGAATCATCATTCATCAATAAAAATCAAAGAATGTTGGATAACTTGTAAAAGGGGTAACCATAAAACTTAGAAATTTTTCTAAGTTATGGAAAAAGTACCACTAATACACTAACTTTGGAGGACCATAACTCCTAAACCACAAGGCCAATTTTTCTCATCCAAAGATGGATTTGTAGCCCTCATTACCCTCTACAAAAACGTCAACTAGACCTAAGTCCAATTCATTAAGGATTTTGAGTTATGGAGTGATCAAAATCAAGAAATCACACTTTGTTCAAACACTTAGTGAAAATTTCACTAAGTCAGATTTTGCTTTACTTTTTGCCAAATGTAGAGGGATTTTTCACCTGGAATCAAAAGAGATCAAAACCAAACTTGTTCAAACAGTTGTTGTATCATGTAAGGGCTTTCCAAAATGGCCATGAACATTGCCAAATTCAACTTACCCCATGAGATATGACATTGTCAAGTTGCCTTGCTGAAATCTGTCAAAGGTAAGGCAGATTTTGCATTTTGGCTCGATTTGCTAAAATCAGCCAAATTCAAATGCTCCTATCCACTTGGACACATCTGAGGATTGAATCTAAAGGGGACAATCACTGAGCCAAGCCTCCAAAGTCCATGGAACAAGAAATAGCATGTTGAACCTAGAATGGCCAAAATAGGGACAAGACTCCAAATTTGGATTGAAGCATTCAATGGAAGCATCAAGGTGGCATGGACTGAGCCATTCTCATCTGAAATCAGTCAAGACTTATCCAAGACCAAGGGAACCAAAGCTCTGTGCCCTAACCTCTAGTCAATGGCTAGAGGAGACATGGATTTTCATTTGCCAACATTGGCCAAACCTACTTACCAGCTGCCATTCACTATTTCTTGCAAAACAAACTTGCTCTACTATAAATAGAGCTCAATTTTGATCAGTTTGAGTACACCAAAGCCATCAAACAGATGCTTTCCTCAAAATCTCTTCTTTCACTCCAATTTTGCCTTCTAAGGCAAGTCACTATCGGGTTTTGAGTTTGAGAGCAATTCCAATCAAACCAATCACTCACACACCTCACATACATCACATATGAGCTGATCAAACACTTAGATCACTTCTAAAACACCAATTTCACAAAATCACCAGCTGGTTGCTCAAATTTTCAACCAAGTTGCAGCTGAGGTACCACAAATTGATCCAGCCAATTTCAATCAAGTCCAACCATTCAAACACACTCCATAGGGTGTAGGGAAGCTGTTCAGATCATCACCACTCATCTGTAACACCTCCAAATCAAAAATCACACTGCACTTGCTGTCACGGCTTAGAGGTAAGCATATACTTGGTCATCTCTCAATCTATGCATATTTCCTCGCACAATAATTTGGCCATATGTTCATAATCATGCATGGAATGTTTCCCCTCAATTAATTGCATTGTTTGAATTGTGTATAAAAAATCCTAGCCTTCATGCAAAAATTAGGGTTCTTGAGGATTTTTCATGATTTCTTGTTATATGTTTAATTTAAATGAAATTAATGGACATAGACATGATCGTGAGGTTGAGACGAGCATAATGATATGTGGATTGCATGATATAATCAAGTATTCAGTGAGATTGAGGAGAAAATGCAAATCAGCCAAACCCAGAACACGTGCGTGTTCTTGGTGTGTTCTTGGTGCCATTTTTGAATAATTCAAATATTTGAATTTTGTGATTTTATTTAATTGATTCAAAAATTAATTTCTCTCTGAGTTTTAATGATTTTGAGTTGATTCTTTTTTTAATAATTCACAAAAATGTTAAAATATTTTATTTTATCAAAAAATCCCAAAAATATTATTTATTTCATATAATTGATATTTTTGCAAAGAATTAATATTTTAATTGTTTTTGACATATTAAATATTTTTTCTACATTGATTTTGCAACTTTTAATGCTTTCTAATTATTTTGTAGGTCAATACTTAATTTTTGAAGCATTAATCCAAAATCACAATTTGTTTTCCATATGATAAACAATTTTGATCATTTTAATTGAAAATTTTATTCAATTAAAACACATTTTGAAAACAAATTAGGGTTTTGATTAATTCAACCCTCATAAATCATTTTCAAAACTTTTTGGGCCTCTAATAGAGTGTAAGACCTTATCCTTTCTTGACCAAAACATTTTGGGCCTCAGTGTATTGTATAAGTCCCGATACCGTCAAAAACAAACGGCGCGATCGTCGCCTATTCAAAGAATCAATTGGGCCTCTCCTTGAGCTATAAGACCCATTCAAAATATTTTGGGCCTCTATTAGAGTGTAAGACCCAATCCCCTTTTAACCAAAATCTTTTTGGTCCTCACTTATTGTATAAGTCCCTCCGCGTTAAAAGAAAACCTCGGCGCAATCGCCATTTCAAACGGAAAAATCATCTGGGCCTACCCTCGTGTTATAAGCCCCACTCTTTTTTTTAAAACTCACTTGGGCCTCTTGAGAGAGTGTAAGACCCATCCCTGTGTACAGAAAACCTTTTTGGGCCTCAGTCACTTGTATAAGTCCCTCTGTACAAAACAACAGTGCGCTCACTGATAAAACCCTGGGCCTCTCCTTGAGCTGTAAGCCCCAAATATTTCTTTTTCAAAGCACTTTCTCCTTTGATTTTGAATATACTGTTGTTTTCAATCTTTCTTTGTTGAACAACTAACCAAACAGCATGGAAGCTCTACAACCGAGTAAGTGGTTATTGCTTTCATTTACCGCTTTCATATACATATAAACTGTATTGTGGGGCTGTTTCACTGTAAGTCTTCTTTCATAAACTCATATCAACTGTGTAATAATAGTATAGATATTTCGAGTTTCCCCGGCAACTACGTCTAGAACTAAGTGACGTCGTTTCGTTTAGTCATAGAAAAAGACAACTAGATCCCCAATAGGATCACCAGATACAGTCTTCTCTTCGGTTGTCCTCATTAGGAATTGTCAAGAAACTCTACTCCCAGAGATGAATGTATTCTCCGTGAATGGCATCTTTGAGTTTCTTCCAAATTCTCGAATTTTCCTGACTTTGATCTATTCTCGGTGAATATCATTGCCTTGAATTTCTCGGGGTTTGGGGACCCACGGGCTTCTTAAAAGCATCGGCCTCCTCTTGGGCATCGTACAAGGACCCACAGGCTTCCTAAAAGCAACCCCGCCTCTTCTTGGGCTTAGTACAAGGACCCTACGGCTTCTTAGAAGTATTCACAACCTCCTCTTAGGCTTCGTATAATGATCTCTTCCTCCGGGAATGATAGCCTCCTCTTGGGCTTAGTACAAGGACCCGTCGGCTTCTTAAAAGATTCCAGCCTCCTCTTGGGCTTCGTACAAATTGTCCCGACGACCTCCTAGAGGTATAGGAATAGAACCTAGTCATCTTCATAGAACAGTCCTTTCATAGAGTCTACTACTGTTTCTCAAAACATAGTAAAAGATGAAACTATAGACACGGACAGTCTAACTTCCTTGAGTCTCAAAGACATTCTCAAGTGACCCCTTCGTTAAAAAGGAAGGAAACCTGCAGACTCGAATAGTCTCAATATCCTTCGAATTTCCCGCTTCCTTAAAGAACAGGAATAACCCAGATCCTTGAATCAAATCCCTGAGTACAGTGTTGCTCATATAAGAACTGATTTTCTCTTTCAAAATCAGTATACCGGACCTGTCACTTAACTGAACAGTCACCATAGCCTCCTCTTGGGCTTTGTACAACGATTCTCCCTAGCGGAGTCAAACAACGTTCGGCCTCTCTCTCGGGCTTTGTACGAGACACATAAGAGACTCCCTTGCTAAGTCAATTACCCCTTTCGCCTCCATCTAGGGCTTTGTACGAGATACAAAAAGGTTCTTATTGAGCCAAATAAACAATAGCCTCCATCTCGGGCTTTATACGAGACACCAAAAGATTCCCTCGTTGAGTCAAAACCTTTTAGCCTCTCTCTCGGGCTTTGTACGAGACACATATCAGCCTTCTCTTAGGCTTTGTATAAGAAAATCACTGGTTAATCCAATTAACCTTTTAGCATCAAAGTTGTGCCTCATTTACAGTACACAAACATCAACAACTCCTTCCCTTTCATTTAATCGCTGTAAGCGGCAAGCCTCTGGATCATCTACATCCATGCCATTGTCCCTCTTTTAGCATGAGAAATTCCTAAGGAAAGATGGCATTGCTTTACACTGAGTTAAAGTCTTCTCCTTTAGGTTAGAACCCCTTCTTAGGAAATTATGGCATTGCTAGGATCCGCGTATCCCGGTTAAAGTAATTCTCCTTTACCCTTCTTTAGAGATGACAAATTCTCTCTAAAGTCGATACTTTTCAGCTTCATATCTTGGGCTTTGAACAAGATATAAACTACCTTTCGCTTCACGTCTTGGGCTTTGAACAAGACACCAAAAACAATCATTTCCTCCCATAGAATAGGAGGAACTACGAACGCTCTGATTTCCCTGTTTCGGTAAACGGGAATACGTAGGCATAAGATTGAAAGAAAAATCTTAGCGAGCACAATCAACAAAAAACCCAAATCCCATATCTCCATCAATCAAAAGCAGTAATTGAAAAGCATCAGTCCTAACATCCTAATCCTTGTTCCCCGTCAGAAACCTGTCATTCTGTTAAATAGCACAAGAAAGGCCCCCCCCATATTGATAGCATTCGTAACCTAACAGACCGCTGTTTAGACTCAGTATACAAAGCAGGGTTAATTGGAGACATCTATTTCCCTTCCTTCATCCGCGTCCAAAATCGCTCGCTACAGCAGCCTTCCACACTTGACTACAGTTTATCTCAGCAGCTCCCGACTCTTCTACCTGTATATGCATTTTAACAAATTAACATAACAATTAAAAAAATAATTTATAATCTTGTACACTACTTTTATACAAATACCTACCATATCAGCTTCAAGACGAGCACACCCTAAACGTGACTTTCTATAGGGATGTTGAGGATTTAATGCTCTTTCTTGATTTTCACTACTAACTGTCTGCATTAATTAAAAATAATAACTTGATATGGTTGAGCACACGTATTTTTAAATAATATATTAATATACATTAGTGTAAACCCTGCTCTAGTCATATGTAATTGAATAACAACACGATAAGATACATAGTATAGGCACGCTACTATGTTTCAGGTTTGTCTAATCTCTTTAGTATTCTGAATGTAGCCAAAAAAATTATTTTGAGGGAGAAAAACTCAAAATTGTTTTTAGTGGACAGGGTCACTATCTGCATCCTTTGATTATAAAAATCCACGTTTTGGTTATAATTTCATTGTTTTATTCTATCCCTGTAACATGTATTGTTCTTTTTTATTGAGTATTTTGTTTCAATGTGAACTTTATGTGTTGGGGGTTCAGATTATACTTATAATGAGTTTCTTTTGGCATTGTTTCTTGCAGCCAGTTTCTCGGTTGAGCTTGGGTTTTTTCTGGTTTAAACTGGAGCTGGATTAATATATTACTATGAGAGGGAAAAAACAACATATAGAAGATAGATTAATATGGTGAGTTAGTTGAGTATTTTGTGAATATGATGTGTTGCAAATCTGACGTTAAGTCATGTGCTATCATCAACCTGATCATGCATATCAAATTTTAAGTAACTTGGACATTCTTAGTTATGATAAAGAATGACAAATTATTACCTGAAACTTTTCAGTCATACGCTGAGCTACAAATTTATCCCAATCCTCTTGTTTTATACAGTAAGAATATTTCGCCGGTCGATGTTTAACAAAACCACCCTTACTATCTCTTAGATAGAACTTTGCCATTTTTGTCCAGAACGCCCTGTGCAACTTTCCAACTTCTTTATATATAAATGCACGATGTTCTTCGCCAATTACAAAAGATTTCTGCAAACATTTCAATTTATTAAAACACAATTCAGTTTATTTAAACATACAAACAGATAATTTATGGAATTAAAATTTTACAAAAAGCTTGAGTTAGTCTGTTACTTCAATTTCATCTCAAATGTTTTGTTTATAAACCCCTACAACCTCTTTAATTTTTTTCGCACTCCAATTGTCCAAACTAATTGGAACTAACTGACGAACTGTGACACCAATATGACTAGAAAAACACTTGCTATTATGCTTGATTAGTTTACCTCTTGCATTCCATTGAACCTATAACAAAATTAAAGTACAATTAAAGAATCGTCAATCTCACTAATATTCTAAGAGAATAAGCTCTATCACAAAAATCTAGCTATTTTATCTCAATCCTCTTTCCATTGCTTTTAGCTTTGTGAATTTTTTGCAACCGCGTCACACCACGTTTACCAACTGTTTTTGTACTAGATAAACCACCTTCATCATTAGTAGAAACTATATTTATCCTGTAAAAAGTGTAAAAGTATTAGATTCGTGGCTGCGGTTACATTGTCCTTTTTCCTTTCTTTTCTTTGACGCTATATATTGTTCTGGTCATACAAATATACTAAGGTTTCAACCTCTGATAAAGAGTCTTCACGACAGTTATTTAAGCAAGACCATAACAGCAAGACCATAACATGGGCCACTGTAGGCCAGCAAACAAGATATTCCAGACAAAGTCTTGGTAGGACTTAATCAAGATATGTATCAACAATTAGTGCTTCTTTCTTTGTAGGACCCACCATTATTTTCTCTCTTCAATTTTCTTATTCTTTCCGTACATGCAGAATAATATCTACACTTATATATCTCTTTGAGTTTCAAGATTAAGATTGAGATTGAGATTTCACAACTCTGCGCAGTACTAATTATTTCAGGTGTTTTATTGAAAACAATAAATTCCATTGACTTGGGATTAAAAATTCTTTATCACTATTTTCATACACTTATTCTAAACTTGTCTTCATAGATATAGCATAAGATTAAGAATCATATGTATGAGATTTTGAGTATCCACATGACACATCTTTTATGTTGCATAAGTTTGATCTCAAAATGTAGAAGAAAAAGAAATTTTGTATCAACTTTGAATAAAGAAGTGAAATTTTAACCTATAGTTTTGAATTTCTATTTATTGAATCCTAGAAGAGTAAGGTGAAATAAAATAATACAATGATTGAAAATGGGAAGGACTTTTAGAATTTTGATGTGTTTGATAAAGGAGTTAATGTTTATTTAATGTATGAACTAGAAAAGAACAATTTTATTCACCCACATTAAAGACAATTTTCAAGTGATGTCACTAAGAGAACTATAACACCCACATATAACAATATACGTCAAGCATATATATTATACATGAATCCAAGTATTTGGTACAGAAATACCATAAGTTCCTAGTAACACATTATATAACGAGGAGAATATTTTGGCTCTTCCTCATCCGACTGAGGGGTGTATTTCGGCTCCTCCTTGCTTTCAACCAGCGAAGTACATTTTGAGCTTTGGGTCGAAACTACCCCCTTGTCTCCTAACGCGTCCAAGGTTACTGCCATGGTTTGATTTGTCACTACTCTGTCTTTTTCTACCCATTTTCCTCTTGGGTGTTGCCGCTTTTGTCCAGAAGTTCCGACAGGCTTCAACTGTGAAGTAGCAGCTTCTTTCTCAGCTTTCTTGTTACGCTGATAGCGTCTCCACTGAGTCCTGGTCATGCGGTTTTTCCCTTATAGTTGGGGGACACCACATAGCCCCTTGATTCGAGTCTCTTGTCAGAGACATTCGCCTATTTTTCCAAGTCCAACACCTTCCATTTTGGTCTTTTACTTCCTTTCTGGCTGACTGGTGCCATCCATCTCTCCTGTGGGGTGTCCAAAGGAGGCACAAAAGTTTTAGGTCGTGCCTCTTGGAACGGCTTCCTGTATTCCTCTTTTCGACGAGGGGCACCACTCCTGTCAAACACAAACCTTGGGACAGGTGGCTTATTTTCTTGCAGCATTTCCTTCTTGCTTGCCTCATATCTCTCAACAACTTTTTCATCGAACACCGCGTTGCACCTAGGGAATAATGCGGCCTTCGACCCATTATCCTGCACTTTTCTTGGAAATCCGTCAAGCTTTCGCCAGCTTGGGGGTAAACTGCTTCGAGTTTTCCCTCAGCTCTCTTGTCGGAACCCTCAGTGATTTCGACCATCATGCATTCCACAACTTCAGTTGTTGGTTGTCTGTCGAGACCCTCAGTAGCCTCGACCATCATGCACTCATACAACTCCGAATATAAAGCCTCTTCGACCTCCAGCGGGTCGGTGTCAACCTGCATCTTTGGCCTTTCGCCAAATTGAAGTCGACCCTCCTTCAACGCCTTCTGAACCAAATCCCTGAAAAGAACACATTGAGCTGTTTTATGACCAAGGAAATTATGAAATTTACAAAATCCCTTTTTTTTCTTTTGCTCTAAAGGGGGGTCTTTCAACCCAGGAGGCACAATTATCTGACCATGTTTAACTAATAAGTCAAATATTTCGTCACATTTAGAAACATCAAAAGTATAAGTTTTAGCAACGTATTTATCCATTTTTCCAGTTTCGACAGGATTTTTCCCGTTTGATGGTTTCAGCAGTTTGCATGTGTATGGGGGCCCTGGCTTGAGTTCAGCCACATTGACCTCACTTTCATCGACGAATTCTTTATCGTCGGAGGAATACTCGTCGGCCGCCACATACGACACTTTTTCTTTCTTACGATATCTGTTAGTCTGAGTTTTCTCAGCCTTCAACCGTTCGACCTGTCAGACTCGGTCAACCAGCTATGCCATATCTCTAAGATATTACGTATCCAGCTTCTTCTTGATGGAATAATCTAAACCACCGGCTGCCATTTCGGCTAACTCATGTTCAGGGACTTGAGTAAAGCACCGTGCTTTCAAGTCTAAACCTATTCAGATACTGGTCCACTGACTCTGTGGCCTTCCGTTTAACGTTGGCCAACTCTTTCAAACTAATTTTCGACTGCCCCATGTAAAACTGCTCGTGAAACAATCTTTCCAATTGTGCCCATGTGTGGACGGACTGAGGGGGAAACGTAGTAAACCATGTAAACGCATTCTTCGTGAGGGAACTTGGGAAATATTTCATTTTCAAGTCCTCATTATTTGCTATGTCACCAGCTTCGGTTTGATACCTAGCGACGTGCTCGCCGGTGGATTCCTCGGTCTCACCGGCGAATTTGGTGAACTTTGGCACCTTCCAACCCCTCGGTAATTCTGTCTGTAAGATAAAATCTGGTAATGAGGACGTGTACGTTGGCTGTCGGAGGTCTGGATTTGCTCCATTACAGACCATAATGCGTTCGACCATGGCCTCTAAATTTGGTTCCCCAGCCAAGGCATCATGTCGAACTTGTCTGACCACATAGTCCGGATCTTGGTTCCTATGGACTATCACAGGAGGCCTTTGGGCCACTCTAGGGATATATTCAAACTCTAGGGTTGTTCAATTGTTTCGTCGAAGACCTCATCTTGACGGACGGGTGTCTCCGATCGAGGCAGAGGGGTCTGTCGACCCTGTACCCTAGGAGCGCCTAGGAAGTCACCTATCCGTGTCATCTGAGTTGCCAATTACTGGTAACTCTGGGTCGAATCTTGTATTAATGACCTCAATATGGTGCCCATTTATTGAGTCAACATACGAACCATCTCATGATTACTCTCATCCATCTGCTGCCTCATTACCGCAATAGAACTTGACATGAATGTGGGTATTGACTGGGAAAACAGGTTGAAACCCGGGGGTCGAGTAACTTGATTCGCCAAAGGCCCTAATCCTTGGTATGGGGAGAACACTAGGGATGAACTTTCCCCAAACAAAGGGCCGCTAGAGTGCAAACTCGAGATAAACTCTGTCGGCATCCCATAAGATCAAGGGATGGGCATTGTGATACTAGGCACAAACTGCCCTGTAGTCCCTGCCATTGTTGGCCTCGGGTCGTGTCGACGTGACGTCGTGGTCGGCCCACTAGGGGTAGTCGAAACCGCTGACACGGTTCTAGAGCCAACATTATTCGTTTGCATTACAACTCTACTTTCCGTCGAAGACGGTTCTACGTCCGGACGTGGGGTTACCATCTTACCACTACATAATTGCATACACTCAACTCACACAGGTCCCACTGGGCGTGCCAATTTGTTCTCACGAGCGAACAACGGCTGGCCTTCTGTCGCAGGTTTACTTACGGGATTGGCCACAGAAATCCCAGAACTCTCGGGTTGGAAGTGTATGTTTGTTTGATGTGGCAGTTTTGCTCTTGGAGGAGTTGTAAAGAAATTGAATGAATAAGACAAGGCTTTGGATTGATTGATAAATGAAACAAAGTATAAAGATAAAAAAAACAAGTAAATGACGATAATTTAAACTCTGACTGTAAATTGTATTAAAAAAGTGTGGACGCCATCATACATTCTTGCGGGAGTGAACTCGTTTCTCTCTAAGCTTGGTACTTTGAGTGTTTTCCCTTTGCAATGTTACAAATGCGACCACCAAAATGGAAATAACTATTGCCTTATATAGGCTAACAAAATAATTGTTCATCTATCCAGATGGATTCTAGCTCTGACACGTGTCACCCCACTATCTTTTCAACTTCCCATATTCTTGGAGCTTTCAAATTTTCCCGCTCAAAAGTGTTTATCCTTGTGTCGATTTTGTCCATCGCTTAGTATTTTCCGACACCATTGCCTTCAAGCTTCCTTCTGACGCGCCTCTTGGCTATGTCGGACCAACGTCCTAACTTCCCATTGGCATTAATTGGTCTTGGGTTTCATCTTCTTTGTTTTCTTCACCTTGTCGAAATCTCTTCGCCAACACCCACCAACTCCCCAAATTATTCATAACCTTAAACCACGTCTCATCCTACTGCTTCCAAAAAATCCCCCAAATCTCACAATTTGATAATTACAAAAGAATAATAGAGACAATGTTTACATAAAGCAAGCAACACATGTAACTAAAAGTGAAAAGTTTAAGCATAACTCAATAGCAAAAAATCAGCACTGCAAACAATGATAGTAATACCGAATATAAGTAAGCTAATTAAATCAATTTTAAAAATAATTAGGGTTCCAGAGCTCAGTAGTTAATTAGCTTAGAAGATGTCAATTTAAGGAGTCAAATCCAAAATTAAAGAAACAAGATTCATCACAAATACCAGATACCTAATTTGAATCCCTAATTTTACAAATTTACAACACAAAGCAATAATCTGAGAAAAGAAAGATTGCAAGATATCAATGAAGAGAGGGATGACAGTGGTGAGCTGACGAAGGGCCGAGTTCGACGGAGAATGTGTTTCCTTCGTTCTTTCTTTCTGGTGTTTCCTCTTTCTGTTCGAAGTTGAATCTGAATAGATAGTGTTTCCTATTTTCGGTGGTGAATCAATGGTGAATCGCAGGAATCGCAGGAAGAAGAAGGGGTGGCTGGGTCGACGACGTGAATACTCTGTGTTTACACTGTGTTTGAAGGAGGTTTGAAGGAAGAAGGAAGTGAATACTCAATGTTTTGTTTTTTTGGTGTAGTGGCCCCAATTGTGCGCCAAAACGAAAAAGATTCCGGTAAAATTGTGTTATTTAATTATTTTATTATGTATTATATATATTATAAAAAAATAGCGTTTAAAAATAAACGTTAATGTATAGGTAGTCAAATAATAGCACTTTTTCAAAAAGTGTTATCTTAGTGAAAAATACTAATAGCGTTTTAGGAAAAGTGCTATCTTAGTGAAGATCAATAATAGCGTTTTTTACAAAGTGCTATCAAAATCACATTGTCTGCACCATATAATAGCGTCCGACCATAAAGTGCTATTATAGATGTGTTTATTGTTATTTTAATAACACTTTTTAAAAATGCTATTAAATTAGGTGATACAAAATATCAATTTTGGTGTAGTGGATGCTTGAGCCATGTAAGTCTCATGTTATGTGCTTGAGTAATGAAATTCTTAATCAAGTGGATTGATTGAGCAGAAGTCTTGTGTCTTGGGGATACAAGCAAGGAAGTCTTGGGCCAGTGTGGCTTGAGCAGGTTGGCTCGGTTCATGAAATTTGGAGCAGTAAGTCTTGAACCTGGGGGATTTAAGCAGGGAGTCTCGTTTCATGGAACTTGGAGCAGAAGTCTTGAGTTTGTAGGACTTACGCAAGAATTCTTGGACTTAAGGTCTGAGCAGTGTAAAAGACTTATTCATAATGCATAAGTGATTGTAATAATGATTTGGTTATAGTGAAAATCTCTTGTAAAGTAAGGGGACTAGACTACTCTCAGTTGGGAGGAACCAATATAAATCTTTGTGTCTTATGTTATTATTTACTTGCTTCTGTTAACATCTGTTGCTAAGTATAATCAGAATCTGAACACCAGTTCAGATTCTGAACTCTGATCAGACGTAGATTTAAGAAAACGAAAAACACAATTCAACCTCACCCCTTCTTCTGTACTTTTCTCACCATCAAATTATGAATGATTCGAAATAAGAATGAGTTATGGGGACTTGTATTATAGATAAAAATAGCTTCTTTGGTAAATGGGCTTTTATTTAGAGCAAGACCTTGTGTTTAAACCCTGCCAAGAGCATAATTGTGTTAGTTTTTATTTTTTAAAATATTAATGGTTAAAAATAATTAAAAATAAAATAGTGGCATTTAAAAAAAAGTCAATTAAGTAGTCTGCATTATTTAAAAAATATATATTAACATGACCACAAGACATAAAATAATTTTTGGTTGTTTGCAAGCAACACTTGCTTAAGATTTTTTCCTTCTTATCCCTATTGATGATTTAGGCTAACATATATCTCTGGTAGAGTACTTTACTATACTTAAATATTGTCTTATGATTCCCTTATTTCTCATTGATGAGGTTTGTCCTGTTTGCCGTAAGGTCGTGTGCTTTACATTTGGGAAACACGTCATTCATCATAAGGCGCTTCGATGATTCAAATACTGAAATGACTTTGTTAGGGATGTCTTATTTGATATATTTCTGCGTACCGGAGTATCTGTGAAAAAAGGCGCATGTGAATATTTTGACGGATCCACAAGGGGGAAGATTAAAACTCAAGCCATCAAATATTCAGGTGTACGGACGGGTAGGAGGAAAACATGCACGTGTATACTTGACTGATGTTTTCCCTCTGATAGGACTGAAGGCTAGAGGTTTTACTCTGGGATAAACAACTCTCAAAGCCACTTCAAGTAAAGTGGACAAGCATGAGAAAATGTGTTTCGACAATCAATATGCTTTCATACTATTTGTCTTTGACACTTCTGGTTTTCTAGAACTAGAAGGAGTAGATCTTTTACAGCGAGTGCAAAGCCTCATACATAATAATATTGTGTCTCATAGAACAATGAATGTAATTTTTAAGAAGATTAATTTTGTTATCCAAAAAGGAATAATGGGCAATTTGTTGTCCATTTACCTGCTATTTATATATAATCTTGATTTCCTATAGTTTCATTATTAATGATAATCAATTAGTAAAACAAGCCACAACTTCATTTTATCTTGTTATTGCATTTATTGAGGGGGCAAAAGAAAAATAATTTTTATAAGACCGGAAGAAAATTCAAACTTTTTTACTGGCGGCAAATAAATATTATCCCTTAATTTAATTAAACACAAATTAACTCAATGTCAATTAATACTTAAATAATCAAGATAAATAATGATTTTAGCTTTAAAAAATAATTTTTTTTCTTTGTATTTTTAAAAATAAATTTTATAAAATATTACAAGTTTATTATTATTTTTGTAAATTTAAAGATTAATTTTGACATCCTATAACATAGACATACATTATTGAAGATTAAAACACACTTAAAATCACAATTTTTTTTCTAAAAAGCCGTATCTCAAGAATGATTTTTATAAAAAGTTATTTGAAATAGTTTCAAAATTAGCTGATTTTTTAAAATTTTGATAAAAAATAGTTTTAATAAAATGATGAAATATCTAAAATAGTATTTTAAAAATAAATATTCAAACCAAATTTTTATTTAAAATTTTTATAACAAAATTTATTTAAATATTTTACACAAAATTATATAAAAATTATTTTAAAAAAAAAATCAAAATAAACTGGGCCAATATCACAAACAATTAGATTCCATCTTAACAGCTATCATTTTTTTATAAGCATCTTAACAGCTATCATTAAATGCTTTAAACTTTGTGGTTATTAAGATTATTTCTAGTAGTATAATATTTTTAAAAAAAAAATAAATATCATATTTTATTAACATTTATCAGTCATTGGATAGTGTATATATTTGAAACTTTTTACATTTGATTTGCATTAACTTCAATTTTAAAAATAAATTGTCACTAATTTAATGCATTTATTCTACAATTTTTTTTTTATCATTCATCCATATTATTTTTCATTTAATATACTTTGTAGGATATCAAAAGTGAAATAAATAATATATACTCCCTTAGTCTCAAAATAAAGAAAATTGTTTCACACATTAAGAAAATTAAAAATTAATGTTTAAAAATATAACAATTTTACAAAAATACCATATTTATTATTGGTTATTATAAGTTATTATAAATGAATTGTGAGATTTATAGACTTGAAAGTAGTGTAGGAAAACATTAATTAAAAGTAAAATTGAAATAAATTATTTAATATTACAATGAAAAAATAAAACAATTTTTGTTTTGAGATAATTTTTATTTTATTAAAGTAACACTTGTTTTGAGACAGATAAAGTATTAATAGCAAATTGACTAGTTAAATGACAAATTGACTAGTTAAATGATATAGACACAAACACTACACTTTCGCTTACTTTAGAGACATTTTACAACAATTTTAAATTTATTATTGGTTTCTTCTAACTCTTAAAGGATAAAAACTATTTAACTGAAGTTAATTAAGCATCAATTTTTTTTATTATAAAGTAGTAAAAATATTATCTTTTATTACATGTAAAAGATAAAAAAAGATGACTCCAATCCAATATTTTTGTTTTGCTTTGATCATCTTTCTTTCTCTAGTCCTTGTCTCAACCGAGAAAAGTAAGTTAGTTTTTATAATATTTTCAAGTATTCAATTTATCTTTATATAAAAATTTGATGGCATTTTAATAACATTTATTTTGTTTATAAACATTACAGCTACACATCCATGCATATCAAACGAAGATTGTCCAGAAAAGTTGTGTGTTTATCCTCTATTTCCTAGATGCGTCGCCTATTTTTGTGAGTGTATATAAGTGTAACAATTAAAGCTTATCAAAATAATGTTGTTACATGAATTTATTTGTACGTTGTAATTTGGTACTCTTATACTTTCCCTCAATTTTATTTATGTCACAAACTCAATAATTTATAATAATTGAGTGTAACTAGTGTAAGAATGTTTCACATTAGTTATAAATGTGGAGACTTTAATATTTATAAATGAGAAAATCTACAATCTATTTTCTTAATATTTTGAGTGCATATATGTTGTGTCTTTCACAAAAAATGTGTTGCTCATAAAAAATAAAGTCTCAATCTAAATATGCTCCATCGTGTTGACCCCCCGAATTATCTTTGACAAAAATATATCAAACACAACCACTTAATAAGTAATGACGACAATGGGTACCCATGGAGAAGGGTACTAGCCCGCTACCTGTTCCGTTTAGTAAATATGATACTTATATGCGACCTATATCCATGCAAGTATCTGTCAAACAAACATCCGTGAATTTTGAGATACCCATGGATAAGGGTACTAATTTTTTTATATGATGTAAATAGAAAATTGTGTATATAACTTTTGAAGAAGATGCAAAGTAAGAAGAATACGCAAAAGAAAAATGTACAGATATTTAGTTTAAAGTGAAAAAGAGATTATAACGTTAAATTAAATGATTATTAAAAAAGAAATTTATCAAGTCCAATAATTTTAAAGAATATTTAAATAATTTTTTTAATTATTACTAGATACGAATACTAAAAGGTATGAGTATCATCAAATCCATATTCATGCCCATAAGAAAACGAGTAGTTAAATATCCATTTATTTTATCCCATAAATACTCATAAAGCTATCAAACTCGTGCATGTGACGGATTTTCCCAACGGATATTCATGTATACAATTTTTTTGTCATCCCTAATCATAAATATAATATGTTTATAACATTATTTTGCAACTGTAAATTCATTTCCATAAGAATCAAATTCACATTTGGCCATCTTGCAAGAGGATTTATGCAGAATGTTTGAGGTTGTTCCAAAGCAATTCAAGCATCCCAAGAGCATCAAAGGAGGTCATAGAAGCTTCTTAGATCAAGAGACAACTTTTGTAACCAGTAGAAGAAGGAATTGGACCTTGCTCTAATAGGTAAGTGCACCCTAACTTGGAACAATGTGATTCTGTTGTCATACTCATTCATGTGGGTTACCAACTTGTTTGTCATCATGTGAAGGTCATTTGCCCTTTATCAATTGATTGAAATCTGTTCGATATGTGATTTCATTATGATTTTTTAGTTTAGGGTTTGTTATGGTTATGGATTGATTTCTTCTTGTTTGATGAAAATTAATACAATTAATTGATATCATTGTGTTCCTCATGAAAATCCAAACAAGTTTCATGTTTACATCAATGCATTTCATTGAGAAACGAAGGAGATAACATTTTGAGAAAATTAAAAAATGGAGGTTGAAGATGATGATCAGATGGCGCGCATTATTTCATTCTGGGTCTTGTTTTAATATTTATTTTTTAGCTTCCACATTATTGTTGACTTGGGCATAGTGCCACAGTGGTAAGTGTGTTTGTGTGTGAAGCTTAGCTCTGGGGTTTGAATCCCCCTCGCCCCAGACCTTTTGATTTTTTTATTTTATTTTGCATACTTTACATGTTAGTATCACATATAATATAACGCGTGTGTATTTTGACAAGCCCAAGCAATTGGCCCAGTGGCTAGTCTTTTAAGCTGCAAACCAGAGGGCGTGGGCTCAACCCATGCGTGGACTATTTCCTTTCTTTTTTTATCACTTGTGTGATTCATGTTTTTTTTTCCAATTTTCTTCTGATCATATCTCTATTTATTTATTTATTATTTTGAGCTGATTTTTTGCACACTCATTATTTGTCATGCCTATTTTATGAATATGTGAAAGATTCCAAAAAAATATATTATTTTCAATCATTTTTATTTAGCCAAAGTGAATGACTTTTTAATGTCTGTTTAGGACTTTAATTGAATTTCTTTGGCTTATTTCTTGGTTCCACTTGATCTTGAAGATTGTTGTGAATATGATACACCTTGTTTGAACCTTGTTTGATGTTGTTAATATTTTTCTATTGGTTTTTCCCAAGTTTGGCACACTTTAATACTTGATTTTATGTGTATATGCCTTGAACTTTTAATGTTTAACCATGAACATTTACCTTACCCTTGACATGAACCCTTGGTTATTGCCCTTATGTCTTGAACCGTGTCTAACTTGTTTTCATTATTGAGTGGTATTTTAAACTTGTCCATGATTGTTTGAAATCTTAACTTGTATTCATGAATAAGTGGTGTTAATGTCAATCCTAAACCATGTCACAATCTTGACCTTAGTTCATGCTTACTTTAGTTGTTCATACTTAAACTTCTCATTCATGATTCACATGTTGATTTGAACCTTTGTTTGATATTTATTATATCCATGACCTATATGTTTGATATTGTTATATCCTCCCTTTATGATTGATATTGTAATATCCTTCATGTCCATGATGAGGTTGTTAATGTTGTTACATTCATGTCCATGCTCATATGTTAATACATATGTGTTCCATGCTCACATGTTATTGTTATGAACATGCTATGATATGTCATACTTGTGTTGTTACTTTGGTCTTGTTAGAACCATGTCTCATGTATGCTTTGACTATGCATCATCCATGTTTATGTGTTCATCCTTGGTTGTTACCATGATTATTTATGACTTTGTTAAGTCTTGTCTTAGATGTTGTCACATATACCTTCATGTATTGGTTATTACCATGTTCATTCACTACTACAAAAAAACTATTTAATAGCATTTTTTTTTTGCTTTTTGATAGCGCTATTGACAAGGCTGCTATTGTAAATATTTTCGTTTGATAGCACTTTAAAAGCACTATTATAGTATTGGTAATTAATAGTGTTTTTCCAAAAGCGCTATTATAGTACCGGTATTTAATAGCGTTTTTCCAAAAGCGCTACAGAAGTATACATTTTGTGTCTTATAAAATGTATTTTGCTTTGATTTTGATAACACTTTCATACAAAGTGCTATTATAAGGCACATGTTAGACAACGCTTTTCCATAGAAGTGCTATTACAGTATGTTTCATTAATAGCACTCTCTCTTCAAAACGTTATTGTAGTACAAATTTTTTTTTACACAAAATCAATCTTTTGGTATATATATATATATATATATATATATATATATGGCATTTGCATTTTACGACATTAGAATTTCATAAAAAATAATGATTAACCAACTAAAATATTTGAAAATGAAATAGAACCACTTATTCAAGAACAAATGTGATACCATATATATCTACCACTGCCATAATAAACACGGAAGGAATTGTATCTATGTATATAGATCAATCTACACTACATAATAGTGGTAAATGATAACAAACAAATTAACAAACCATATTCAACATTGATCTCAATGAAATTAAGCTAAAACTTTTGCCACTAGTTATTAATTTGGCTAAGAGTACTTCAAACCAAATTCCAAACAAAAAGTACAATCACTTAGCTAGGCATATTCTCTAAACTAAAGAAAAAACATCTAATAGTAACCACTTCGCGAACCAAAGCACTGCTACACCCAGAGATACAATCACTTTGTTAGCTAGCTAGGAAAAATAACTGCTTCTTGTTTTCCTGTATCATAGAAAGAATATTGATTATGTATTGTACAATAATAATCAGAAAACCGATATCTGAAAGCGAAATTTTAATATATAATTAAAAAATACTGAAACATAAAGATCACCAAATCAAAACTATAAGCTCTGCATTATGAAGAACATCATTTTGCCTAAAACCCTAATAAAATCCCAAACACTCCAAATGAATGATACACTCTTAACCGCTAAAAACTCTCTTAATTAACATCCATCTTATTAGAACTACCCTTGCTAATTTTTAACCACAAGCACAAAGTGATCTATGGCACTTACACATGACATGTTGTACAAATAAATAAGACATATGTCTTTAAATTTGATTGTGACGAAACATAATTTTTTGTTTGTAATTTTTAGAATGAAAGCAGCAACCAGAACATTAGCAATAAATATTTGATTTATTGTGAGAGAAAAATGAATAGTTCCATAACCGGAACATATAATGTTATCATTCAAGCTAATGCTTTAGTGTTAACCATTTATTAAATGCTGGATAAAGGCGGTTTTTTTCGTTCATTCCGCTTATAAGTACTTGTTTGATAGAAATTCAAGATCTCAAAACATATCCCAGAAATTATCTGCAGCATTTAAACTCATTTGGTCTGCTTCCTCACCTATCAAAACAGTGGTTTTCAGTTGGCGTTTACTTCACGATCGACTCCCTACGCGAAACAACCTTTTGACTCGTTACATTATCAATTCTCCGCATGATATAGTTTGTCCATTTTGTTTCCATGTGGAGGAATCTGTTACTCACCTATTATTTGAATGTCCAAAAACAGTTATGGTGTGGAAGAGTATTGTTGATTGGCTGGGAGTTTTGACTCAGTTAGATGGATCGATGGTGGATCATCTCAAGAAGTGGATTTCATCTCTAAATATAGAAGGTGTGATAGAAAAAATGCAACAGGGTTGTGGCTTATTGTATGTTGGCAATTGTGGAAGGTTAGGAATGATATTTTGTTCAATGATGATTTTTGGGTACTTGAATCTATAGTTTATAATATCATCATTATAGCTTGAAGGTGGATAGGTAGAAAATACAATTTTACGTGTAATTACTACGATTGGTTTAAATCACCAATAGATTTTTTGTAGGGTGATTTTACGGTCGGTTTTGTAAATGGGTTTGGATACCTCTTTTGTATCCTAGTTGAATATATTTGCTTATTAAAAAAAACCATTTATTAAATAAATAAATATATTATTATTATCAAGCTAAACTTCATATAGATAAATCATGGATTTATATAAATATTTGATTTTACAATGATTTTGACTTTTCAAGCTAAACCGAAACATATTATTATTTTGACTGTTAACCATAACCAAAACATATTATTATTATCATGCAAGCTAAACTTCATTTTACAATGATTTTGACTGTTAACCATAAGCAGAACATATTATTATTATCAAGCTAAACTTCATATAGATAAATCAAATATTTGATTTTTCTGATTTTACAATGATTTCGACACACACCAACGATTTTACAAGGTTGATCTAATCAAATTCCCTTAGATTTTCGGCTGAACCAATTGAACCGGTGAATGTAATCTAATTTTTAAAATACTAATCAAACTAATATAAAAATGGTACAACTAATTCAAACTTTTAATATGCAAGTAAGGTATTAAGTATCTATATATTATAGGCTTTCAAAAACTCACTGAAAACATCATCCACCATATAGGTAGCCCAATCCTCCTTGACCTCAGTTAACTTATCCTTAGAGTAGGTACGACATTTGTGGTCAGGAAAGTACTTCAAATATAAAAACATCAACAATTGTATTAGAATTAAATTACATTAATTTACAAATTAATAACAATTTAAAATCACGTACATTTACGGGGATCATAATTTCATTTTCCATGATGACCTCTTTCATAAACCGCATTACGAAATATCCACAGTCAATGCTATTAATTTGACGGGGACATTGCAAAAAAACATTTACATATATTACTTCTACTTTACATAATTGTTTAAAAATAACATTAATTTGGACATACCCGAATTTTTGACCATGAAATTTTCTTTGACTTGGAGACTTTAGGCACTTTATAATTACTATTAGCACGATAAATTTGCAATGCACTAACAAAATGAAATTAACTTCAAATGAGTAATTATTATAACTAAGAATACTTATATAAATGTTAAATTAAAAGAGTCTATACTCACTTCTCAAACTTGGTTTTTAAATTTTGATGTTTAGTTGGCTCACCATTTAACGGATCCATGTAATATATCACCTCGGCATCGAGATTGATGACAAGTAACACCCAATGTTTCATGTACCCAACATTTGAATATTGCAATAAAAATTTACATTGAATATAGTTTGTTCTCGTAAATTTAATAATATTTTGAATAGAAATCTCACCCTAGATTGCAAGGTGCAAGAATCATCTTATCCTTGAAGTACTCCTCATCTTTCAAGAGTATTTTTGCTATAACATTTCCTAGATTATCCTCCCGTGATACATGTGGGGATATGAAGGAGAACTTATTTATTAATCCATTTGGACTAATAAACTTGTCATACAAATACCTAACAATGAACATCAACAATTTGTATTAATATATTTGTCAACAATGTAAATATTAATATATTTGTCTTATTAGAGAACATTTGTAATAATAGAGGTACCTGGCAAATACAGTGATAATAGAGGCACTTAACCAGTTGTGATCAAGAATCTCTTTTATACTCTCTATACGTAGATGCTCTAAAAACTCCTCACCAAATATACTTTCCTCCATTTTTATTTGAATTAACAATCCAACCCTCATCATCTTTTTCACATACATATCAAGGAAAGGTAAATTTACAATACCGGTTGAACTGCCAGCTCTAGGAGACTCTTCAATTTTGAAATTTTTTGTTGCTTTTGTTAGGTGACGAAACAGAATCAACACTTTGTTGGGTATTCTTAACTTTGTTTTGGGATTGATCAGGATTCTAAAAAGTTGTATTAATTAAGGTTAGTGATCAAATAATAAAACAAATAGCGATCAAGCAAGTTGATAATAAGTAATTTACCTTTTCACATTCAACAACAAATTCAAGAAGTTTCATTGGCCATGTCACAATTGTTCCTATTTCCTGACAAACCATCGATACATCTCCACCTTCAATAGATATAGGCAATGGAGTATTTGGCACAATAGCAACTTCGATATTAACCTTGACATATCCAGGTGGTAACGCCATGGCGTGCACTGTGTTACCTTTGGTGTTATATAGTTTGCCACGAGCAACCAAACACCGACTCGGGGATGATAAATATATATTAACAGGAAAGAAACCCTAAACCAATGAGATTTGAATAAAAACATTAATATCATTATTTACAAAACAAGCATATATGAACTGCTTTGAATTTATGGATTCTACACATATTTTATACTATGTTGGTTGCATTATCATAACCAAACTTCAAATTAATTGGAACCAATATAGTCAGTACTGTACCAAATTCAAATAGTAGATAGAAAAGCACTGACACATAAAACACATGGCAATACACAATATAACTCTACCAGTACTACAATATTTACACAATTTTCACATGGCAATACACAATAGTTGATAAGCTATGTTGTATCCGAGCTTCCAATTTTTACACAATTCCTTATATTACTGATACTTACTGTTGCTTTGAAGTATCAGACCATTTCGAGTGCTCAACTTAAAAGTGGTAATATATATAGTAATGAATAAAAGGCCAACAAGAAACACTATTGACTTGAAATTCATGTCGAACTGCTATTTATATGTAGATTATGGTTGCACATAGAACTGGCAATGGAAGAAATTTCATAAATATTATATGTTCTACTCACACTCTGTTTAGTCATGGAATTGCCCCTGACGTATATGAACTGCACTTTTATACTTTTATACCATCAAACTATTAAAATGACACAAACTCTTTTGATTCTTGGCCCTTATAGTTTTTTCCTATGTTACAAACTCATACTAACAGCTCAATAAACATTCAACCATTCCATATTTCACTAACTGTCCAATTTTTTTTATCCAAGCTCATTCTAACCTTATTAGAAGTCCACTAACTAACTTAATATTCAAACACTTTAATAATAGTTCCATGACAATCCAACATATCTAGTTCATGACTAATTTCATAACAGATCAAATTTACTTCAGCGATTCATTAACTAACTCCACAAATTAACATTGGCCACTTCATTCTAATAACCACGTTTGTCTCTAACATTCAATAACCAAAACATTTTGCAACGCCTTAGTGGATGCGAAGATGTTGCGGGTTAGTTATGCGCTTTTTCTTTTCTTCAATAATTACTTGCATTTTCTCTATTGTTTTATCATTTGTAATCCTATTATAATAATTGTCTTTTTGCATGAGTAGGTGAGATAGCTTTATTGGTGGAGGGTCTTGGAAACGGGGGCGATACATCCATAAAAGAGTACATAATTGGTCCTACCGACGAATTAGAGGATGAAGAGGATCCATCTAAGGCTAAAAAACATATCAAGTTGTATGGGGCCGAACAAGGTTAGTCCTGGATTGCCAGACCTCTCACTGGACATAGTTCCCTTGCCCGTATATCTAGGAAAGGAAGCATGGAAAATACAAGTTCTCTAGTGGACCCTTTGGTGACCCTATTTGGTAGTGTCCATGAGAAGGTCCCGGAAAATGGAAGAATGGGGAGTGCTTTTTTTCCACACTTTGGAAGCATGTTTAGTGTTGGGGGAAATCATCCTAGGAATGAAGAAAGCATTGCTAGAGAGGGTGATAACTATATATCGGATGCTGCTGCCGGTGATTCTGATGACAATTTGCATAGTCCTTTGATATCACGTCAAGAGACTAGTATGGATAAGGACCTGCCTCATCAGGCACATGGTAGCTGTAACACCCCATTTTCTACCCAACGTTTATAAAAAAATTAGAGTGCAAAATTTTCAACATAAAACAAATGAGATGTCACATTTTCAACTTGAACAACAAAACCAATAACATAAACCTGTATTTCTTTTTAAAATAGATACATAGCATTCGGCCTTCACAACTTATAAATCATATTCACTTTATTCAACTAGATCAAAACTTCAATTTATAATTATTCAAGAATTATTGTAATAACAACGTTTAGGAACAACAACTTAAACAAAACATTTCCCCCCGAGTGCTACGTATCAAAGCATGACACCAACTTGAACTAACAGCGACTAAGACTTCAAACCTTCACAGCTATTCTTGAGTACCTGCTCAGTTACCCATAATAGGTAACATCATTACAGAAGGGATGAGATATCAAAAAATATAATCAAAGGCATGATAATTAATATATTAGATTAGAATCACACAAATTTCACCGCTTCATACAACAGTCATACAACAACTATTAGTAAACAACTTAAGAGCAACCACAACTTATAACAAACAACAACTTATAACAACAACCTGTATCAAGCGACAACTTACAACAATAACAATTTATAACAACAATAACTCACAACAATAACAACTTATATCAACAACACCAACAATCAACAACAACGTAATAATATTAACAACTTCAACATGCAACTCAAATGCGACTCAACTATGCAAATGCATGTGGTACAATTTGGAGTAAACTCCCAACTTAAACATATGCCAGGTTATCGAGGCATTTTTAACTTAATCGGATGCCATCAAGGCCAACTTAAACAGGTGCCATCAAGGCCAACTTAATCAATGCAAATGTATGCATGCAACAATAACCACAACGTCACAACAACAACAACGCAATAACAACAACGAGAACAACAACTTAAACATGCACCACTTGCATCAACTTAATCCAACATTTGTCGTTCGACCTACAACTTAATCAACAACATATTCAACATCACATCACCAACATCACCACATCAACAACGTATTCAACATCAACATAAAACATTGGTCATAAGACCTACAACTTAACAGTGCCCATAAACCGGGACAATTCAACCTATTCAACTGTACCTGCAAATCAACTTAATCGACATAATTTCAACAAAATAATCCAACCAAGAATACCTACTCGTATACACGACTTACTCCGACAATTTTCAACGAATACCGGACAACTAACCTTACCGCTTAATTACACTTATTCGACTAATTCCATACATCAACCAACCAAAAATTAACTACAACCACTTACGAATTATTTCTGCAAAATTTCAACTTGTTTCGGTTAAACAATTATACCGGTTAAAACTACTAATATTACTATTCAGTACTATTTTAATACTCTGCTAACTCCTTGGGTCTGTTATTCGCTAATTGATTCCTGTACTAAAATAAAACCTGCTACTAACATTTCTAATTCCCCACATTATTGCTATTCCTCTGCATTATTAATCGTTAACACTGTTGAGGCATATTGCACGATAACACCTCAATCGCACACATTCACGACGGTAAAAATCAACACAACGATACGGTTTCAATTTTTTGCTATAATTGAACTAGATACAGTCCTCAAAACCATTTTTCCTTGAAAGAACATCTCGTTAGCTTTCCAACGCTTCGAACGGGGGTCAAAACTGACTTACGGATCAAAAGATATGAATTTTCCAAACTTTCCGAAACCAGAATTTTTCTGCATAACAGCCCTACGGGATTTTGCATTTTCGTCCGAAAATCTGACCGATTCAATTATTTTCTTCGAAACCAACACCTACTCATTCATACCAAACATATAGTAGTGATTTGGGACCATCAAACGTGAATTCTACGACTTTCGATTTCAATCTGAATCTTATACCCCCAAATCTCCAAAAATGCAAAAACTTACAAAATCAACCAAATTCGATGAAACAAGCATCCTCGATCACGGCCTAACATTTCTCGACACAACTACACAATCTATTCCGAATTTCGTCTGCGAAAACATCGGTTTCTATCGATTTAACCAAATTTCGTCCTAAGTTTAATACTATAGAACAATAACCAAACAATCTAGCAAACATCAAATTCCACAAAAACAAAACCAATTCATCAATACACTTCAACACATTTAGTAGAAAATTATATAAATCCCAATCTCACGTATCAATTATCATATACCCGGTTATAAAATTCGAACCCCACCCTTACCTTAGATTGATGTGTAGCGAGCGATTTTGGACGCGGTTCTTAAGCGCTGGTCGCTCTCTGCGAATGAGCTTAAACTAGAGGTCGATTCATTTTTTATCCTATTAAAGCTGATGAAGGAAGGGAAATAGATGTCTCCAATTAACCCTGCTTTGCATACTGAGTTTAAACAGCGGTTTGTTAGGTTACGGATGCTATCAATGTGGGGGGCCTTTGTACTGGTTATTTGGATTTTCGCCAATACTGTTTTCTTTCTTTTTATCTAGACAGAAGGTTTCTGGCGGGGAACAAGGATTAGGATGTTAGGACTGATGTTTTTTGAATTACTGCTTTTGATATGGGATTTTGGGTTTTTGTTTAGTGTGCTCGCTAAGATCTTTTCTTTCAATCTTATGCCTACGTATTCCCGTTTATCCAAAACAGGGAAATCTGAGCGTTCGTAGTTCCTCCTATTCTATGGGAGGAAATGGTTGTTTTGGTGTCTTGTTCAAAGCCCAAGATGTGAAGCGAAAGGTGGTTTATATCTTGTTCAAAGCCCAAGATGTGAAGCTAAAAGGGTTTGACTTTAGAGAGAATTGTCATCTCTAAAGGGGTCTGTTTGTCACAACTGTTGGGTGACTGATTATATAGGAGGATTACTTTAATCGGGATATGCGGATCCTAGTAATGCCATAATTTCCTTTATAGGGGGTTTTAACCTGAAGGAGAAGACTTTAACTCAGTGTTGAGCAATGCTATCTTTCCTTAGGAATTTCTCATGCTAAAAGAGGGACAGTGGCATGGATGTAGATGATCCAGAGGCTTGCCGCTTACAGCGATTAGATGAAGAGGAAGGAACGAGGCACAACTTTGATGCTAAAAGGTTAATTGGATTAACCAGTGGTTTTCTTATACAAAGCCTAAGAGGAGGCTATTATGTGTCTCGTACAAAGCCCGAGAGAGAGGCTAAAAGGTTTTGACTCAACGATGGAATCTTTTGGTATCTCGTATAAAGCCCGAGATGGAGGCTATTTGACTCAACAAGGGAGTTTTTTTTTGTATCTCGTATGAAGCCCGAGATGGAGACTGTTGTTTGTTTGGCTCAATAAGAACCTTTTTGTATCTCGTATAAAGCCCGAGATGGAGGCGAAAAGGGTGATTGACTCAACGAGGGAGTCTCTTATGTGTCTCGTACAAAGCCCGAGAGAGAGGTTAAATGTTGTCTTAGTTAAGTGACAGGTCCAGTATACTGATTTTGAAAGAGAAAATCAGTTCTTATATGAGCAACACTGTACTCAGGGATTTGATTTGAGGATCAGGGATATTTCCTTTTCTTTGAGGAAACGGGAAATCCAAAGGGTATTGAGACTGTCCGAGTCTGCGGGTTTCCTTCCTATTTAACGAAGGGGTCACTTGAGAATGTCTTTGGGACTCAAGGAAGTTAGACTGTCCAAGTCTAGAGTTTCATCTTTTGTAATATGCTTTGAGAAACAGTAGTAGACTCTATGAAAGGACTGTTCTATGGAGATGATTAAGTTCTGTTCCTATACGTTTAGGAGGTCGTCGGGACAATTTGTACGAAGCCCAAGAGGAGGCTGGAAGCTTTTAAGAAGTCGATCGGTCCTTGTACTAAGCCCAAGAGAAGGCTATCATTCCCGGAGGAAGAGATCTTTATACGAAGCCTAAGAGGAGGCTGTGAATACTTCTAAGAAGCCGTAGGGTCCTTGTACTAAGCCCAAGAGGAGGCGGGGTTGCTTTTAGGAAGCCTATGGGTCCTTGTATGATGCCCAAGAGGAGGCCGATGCTTTTAAGAAGCCGATGGGTCCCCAAACCCCGAGAAATTCAAGACAGGCTATTCACAAGGAATAGATCAAGCCAGGAAAGTTCGAGAATTTGGAAGAAACTCAAAGATGCCATTCACGGAGAATACATTCATCTCTGGGAATAGAGTTTCTTGACAATTCCTAATGAGGACAGCCTGAGAGAAGACTGTATCTGGTGATCCTATTGGGGATCTAGTTGTCTATTTCTACGAATAAATGAAAAGGCGTCACCTAGTTCTAGACGTAGTTGCCGGGGAAACTCGAAATATCTATACTATTATTACACAGTTGATATGAGTTTATGAAAGAAGACTTATAGTGAAACAGCCCCACAATACAGTTATATGTATATGAAAGCGGTAAATGAAAGCGATAACCACTTACTCGGTTGTAGAGCTTCCATGTTGTTTGGTTAGTTGTTCAACAAAGAAAGATTGAAAACAATAGTATATTCAAAATTAAAGGAGAAAGTGCTTTGAAAAAGAAAGATTTGGGGCTTACAGCTCAAGGAGAGGCCCAGGGTTTTATCAGTGAGCGCACTGTTTGAATTTGTACAGAGGGACTTATACAAGTGACTGTGGCCCAAAAAGGTTTTCTGTACAAAGGGATGGGTCTTACACTCTCTCAAGAGGCCCAAAAGGTTTAAAGAAAAAGAGTGGGGCTTATAACACGAGGGTAGGCCCAGTTGATTTTTCCGTTTGAAACGGCGATCGCGCCAAGGTTTTCTTTTAACGCAGAGGGACTTATACAATAAGTGAGGCCCAAAATGTTTTAGTTAAAAGGGGATTGGGTCTTACACTCTATTAGAGGCCCAAAGTGTTTTTGAATGGGTCTTATAGCTCAAGGAGAGGCCCAGGGTTATTTTTCAAAAGGCGATGATCGTGCCGTTTATTTGAAAATGTACAGAGGGACTTATACAACGAATGAGGCCTAAAAATATTTCTGTACAAGTGGGTTGGGTCTTACACTCTCTCAAGAGGCCCAAGAGGTTTTGAAAATGATTTATGAGGGTTGAATTAATCCAAAAACCCTAATTTGTTTTCAAAAATGTATTTAATTAAATAAAAATTCAATTAAAAATGATCAAAATTGTTTAACATATGAAAAAAAAATTGTGATTTTGGATTAATGCTTCAAAAATTAAGTATTGACCTACAAAATAATTAGAAAGCATTAAAAGTTGCAAAATCAATGTAGAAAAATATTTAAAATGTCAAAAACAATTAAATTATTAATTCTTTGCAAATATATCAATTATATGAAATAAATAATATTTTTGGGATTTTTTGATAAAATAAAATATTTTAACATTTTTGTGAATTATTAAAAAAAGAATCAACTCAAAATCATTAAAACTCAGAGAGAAATTAATTTTTGAATCAATTAAACAAAATCACAAAATTCAAATATTTGAATTTGTGAAAAAGGCGCCAAGAACACAAGCAAGAACACGCGCGTTTTTCTGGGTTTGGCTGATTTGCGTTTTCCATCCAATCTCACTGAATACGTAATCATATCATGCAATCCACATATCATTATGCTCGTCTCAACCTCACGATCATGTCTATAACACTTAATTTCATTTAAATTAAACATAAAACATGAAATCACGAAGAAACCTCAAGAACCCTAATTTCTGCATGAAGGCTAGGATTTTTTATACACGATTCAAACAATGCAATTAATTGAGGGAAAACATTCCATGCATGATTAGGAACATATGGCCAAATTATTGTGCGAGGAAATATGCATAGATTGAGAGATGACCAAGTATATGCTTACCTCTAAGCCGTGACAGCAAGTGCAATGTGATTTTTGATTTGGAGGTGTTACAGATGAGTGGTGATGATCTGAACAGTTTCCCTACACCCTATGGAGTGTGTTTGAATGCTTGGACTTGATTGAAATTGGCTGGATCAACTTGTGGTACCTCAGCTGCAACTTGATTGAAAATTTTAGCAACCAGCTGGTGATTTTGTGAAATTGGTGTTTTAGAAGTGATCTAAGTGTTTGATCAGCTCATGTGTGATGTATGTGAGGTGTGTGAGTGATTGGTTTGATTGGAAAAGCTCTCAAACTTAAAACCTGATAGCTACCTTGCTAAGAAAGGCATTTTTACCAAGAGAAAGAGATTTTGAGGAAAGCATCTGTTAGATGGCTTTGGTGTACTCAAACTGATCACAATTGAGCTCTATTTATAGTAGAGCAAGTTTGTTTTGCAAGGAATAGTGAATGGAAACTGGTAAGTAGGTTTGGCCAATGTTGTCCAATGGAAATCCAAGTCTCCTCTAGCCATTGACTAGAGGTTAGGGCACAGAGCTGTGGTTCCCTTGGTCTTGGATAAGTCTTGACGGAATTCAAATGAAAATGGCTCAGTCCATGCCACCTTGATGCTTCCATTGAATGCTCCAATCCAAATTTGGAGTCTTGTCCCTATTTTGGCCATTCTAGGTTCAACATACTATTTCTTGTTCCATGGACTTCGGAGGCTTGGCTCAGTGATTGTCCCCTTTAGATTCAATCCTCAGATGTGTCCAAGTGGATATGAGCATTTGAATTTGGCTGATTTTGGAAAATCGAGCAAAGTTGCAAATTCTGCCTTGCCTTTGACAGATTTCAGCAAGGCAACTTTCCAATGTCATATCTCATGACTCAAATGGAATTTGGCAATGTTCTTGGTCGTTTTGGAAAGCCCTTACATGATATGACAACTATTTGAACATATTTGGTTTTGATCTCTTTCGAATTCAAGTGAAAAATCCCTCTACATTTGGCAAAAAGTGAAGACAGATTTGGACTTAGTAAAAATTTCACTAAGTGTTGGAAAAAGTGACATTTTCATTTTTCAGCCATTTGATCACTCCATAACTCAAAATCGTTAATGAATTGGACTTAGGTCTAGTTGAAGTTTTTGTAGAGGGTAATGAGGGCTACAAATCGATCTTTGGATGAGAAAAAATGGCTTTGTGGTTTAGGAGTTATGATCCTTCAAAGTTGGTACCCTTGTCACTTTATTTTTAACTTAGAAAATTTTCTAAGTTTTTATGGTTACCCCTTTTACAAGTTATCCCATTTTTCTTGATTTTTCTTGATGAATGATGATTCAAGTCATACATTAACATCATTTTAGGGTTAAAAATCCATTTTGGTGAAAAATCTCAAAAAGTCAAAGTTGACTTTTGTGCACAGTTGACTTTTTATCAGATGAATTTCAAACTGTGCAATTTTTTAGGAAATCATGTCCTTGACCTAAATCAAACTTGATGGACATGTTCCATGGGTGTCATAGGGTATATTGGGGCATGTCCTAGGGCTTGGGAGCATGTCCTGGTCAAAAGTCAATGTTACAGTTGACTTTTTCCTTAAAACCCTAATTGTGGTGCAGATGAAATTGAGACTTGTTGCTCAAGCTTCTTGGATTAATCCATTGTCCTAAATGGATTAATATAGTTCATTAGAGACCCTTAAACCCTCTCTTGAGGTCTTGGTTCATGATTTGTCCCAAAAGTCAACTTAGGGGTGAATTAGGTCAAGAAACCCTAATTCCTGATTTTTGATGTATGCATCCCCTGAGGCAAAATTGACTTGATGAATGGGTCCATGAGGTTCCATGGAGTACATTAGGTTGTGTTTTGGATCATTGGCTTGTGCCCAGATGAAATTTTTCATCTGGAGGCCCTGGTCGACCAAAACCCTAATTTGGTGATACCGGCGTTCTTGAGACTTAATCCACCTAGAAGGGAGCAGCCTTGTGCTTAATCCTTGAAGTGGGAGTCCTCTTGATCCATTGTGGATATTTGAGAGGCTAGACAAGTTGAAGATCATGTCATTCCTTAATTGATCCTTTGTCTAAGGCTCGGAGAGGGCTTGAAACCCTAATTTTGATTGTAGTGAATGCTCAACAACCCTTAAGGCATTTGATGAGGCATGATGGTTCATCCACATTGTGATGATGATTTGTACAATGATGGGAAATCTTAGTGGTCAAAATTTAGGGTATGACAGATGCCCCTATTTAATCTTCTTGGACACGAAGGTGTGAATGACGAAGGTATTCGGGCATTCGGGGTGCAAGAGGATTAAATATCGGAATACCCGAAATTTTGATGGTGGTTATGAATGGTAGCTTATGTATTCATCTTCTTTAGCTAAGAAATGATGCTTTGAAAAGGTAAAACTTCCCCTCGATCCTGGTTTTCAGCCAAGGAACTGGTCTCAATTGCTGAAATAAACTTCCCCTCGATCCTGGTTTCCTACCAAGGAACTGGTCTTAGTTTTTGATTTAAACTTCCCCTCGATCCTGGTTTCCTACCAAGGAACTGGTCTTAGTTTCTTTTGTCAATAAACTTTACTGACAAGGGACGCTATGCGTAGCGGCTTTCCTTCAAACTTCTCGCCGAATTTTCCTGGGGAGATGCCATTTGACGGAAAAAGGTCTGAGGTTAGACCTGTTGGGGGAACCCAGTCGTCTGGGTTGTAGAGGTGCACAAACTTCTCTGTTGGAGATGCCATTTGTCGATTCTACTAGGGGAAAGCGAGTCTCTTGAGAGACTGTTTCCACTTGGGATCTTACATCATACTTTTCTCGGGATCTTCCCGGAGAAATGCCATGTGATGGGTCCAATTTTGAGGTGTCGATGGCCTTTTCATCAGTAATATTTTCGGAGCGAAACTGGCATGCTGCCGAATCTCTGATTACGAGGCTTTCTCCGTGGATTTTCCTTAATCCGGGAAAGCAAGGATATCATCTTCAATGGCAAAGAGTGATGCTGACTGAAGGCTCCTCTGGTCTTTCAGAGGTTCAAGTTATCAAAGTGGTCAAGGGCCAACTTCCTTCCAGAAATAAACTAGAAGCGAGGTTGTTCAAATGCAGCATTTCCTGACGAGGTAAGAATTGACAACTCGATTGAGAGGACTCATATCACTAAGGGACAAGACCGGCTAGAGTGATAGCGATGCAATATGAAATGTGAATGCAAATCAATAATGCATGATGTATGTATGTATATGCGGACAAAACTGACGCAACATACAAACTAAAAGATGAACATGACTGGATACTCGGCCATCGCGGGGAGTGTAGAGATATCGTTGGTTCAAGATAGCAATTCCACCTTGCTTAGGAGAGATAGTCCCTGCTGGGAGCTATGTTGATCGGGCTTAGGAGATGAGAACTCGGCCGAAGAGGTCAGATGGAATAGTCACTTCCGACACTGTTGATCCTTTATTCAGGCGCACTGGAGTAAAAAAGAGTACTTTGATTCTGCACTTTGAAGTTTGCTTACTTCTGGAGAAGCGATCGATGTTCTTTTGATGTTCAATAGTCAAAAGAAACTGCCATCTTTATTTTAAAAGCAGAAAAAGTTTTACCAAATAAATTCATTTTTGTTTTATTTCAAGAATCATTAATCATGTTAAAACGTCATTCTGTAAAGCTAAAACAAGTATGAATTACAAACAAAAGCACAAGGGCTCAAATTTTATTGATAGGATGGAAATCAGCCAAACGCGTGATTCCAAAGAGTATATACAAAGTTTGAAAATGGAAATTTACAGGGAAAAGGGCTACATTGAAACATAACGACCACTATCCTTCTACCAACTTTGAATTCAGGACATCCTGAACTTCTGTCGAAGATGACCTTGACTGGAGTTTTCTGACAGGTGATGTAACCGCTGCTGCTGAGAGACTTGCCTCTGTTGAACATAGTTACTTGCCATTATCCCTAATTTTTGCCTGGATTGTACTATGATGTTTCTAATCCAACGGGATGATTTTTTTTTCATGTCTCTAACTTTTTCCTGGACCGCCCTTTCGGGTTTTCAATCCACCGAGACGTTTTTTTTAGTTTAGGCGAAGTATTTCTTGACTACATCAACATTCGTGGGGTAGGCAAATTCCTCTCCGTCCATGGTTGCAAGCCTCAAGGCGCCGCCTGAGAAAGCTTTCGTGACCACGTAGGGGCCATCATAATTTGGGGTCCACTTGCCCCGAGAATCAGTGAGAAAAGATTGTATCTTCTTGAGCACAAGGTCTCCTTTCCTGAAGATGCGGGGTCGAACCTTTTTGTCAAATGCCCTCTTCATTCTCTGTTGATACAGCTGACCATGGCATAGTGCCTTGATTCGCTTCTCCTCGATCAGATTCAGTTCGTCGTGTCGACGTTGACACCATTCATCTTCGGTGAGCATAGCTTCCATCAATACTCGGATTGACGGGATCTCTACTTCTATGGGGAGCACTGCTTCCATGCCATACACTAGAGAGAAAGGGGTAGCTCCTGTTGAAGTACGGACATATGTGCGATAATCGTGAAGAGCAAAGGGCAGCATCTCGTGCCAGTCTTTGTAGGTTACAACCATCTTTTGAACAATCTTCTTGATGTTCTTATTGGCCGCTTCTACCGCTCCGTTCATCTTGGGTCGGTAGGGAGATGAGTTATGATGTTCAATCTTGAACTCTACGCACAACTCCTTCATCATCTTATTGTTCAAGTTAGATCCATTATCAGTAATGATCTCACTTGGAACACCATAACGGAAGATGATATTGTTTTTGATAAATCGGACCACCACTTGTCGGTTTACATTAGCGTATGATACTACTTCGACCCACTTGGTGAAATAGTCAATGGCAACCAGGATGAACCGATGTTCGTTTGAAGCCTTAGGTTCGATCAAGCCAATCATGTCGATTCCCCATATGGAAAAAGGCCATGGGGAAGAAAGAACTTTGAGATGTGATGGCGGTACATGAATTTTGTCGGAGTATATCTGACACTTGTGACACCTCCTCATGTACTTGTAGCAGTCGGATTCCATGGTCAACCAATAGTACCCTGCTCTCAGAATTTTTCTCGCCATTGTGTGTCCATTGGCATGAGTGCCAAAGGATCCTTCATGAATTTATTTCATAAGCATGTCTGCTTCGGGTGTGTTTACGCATCGGAGCAAGACCATGTCACAATTTCTCTTATAGAGAGTGTCACCGCTCAGGAAGAAGTTTCCAGCCAATGTTCTGAGAGTTTTCCTGTCTTTTCTGAGTGCCCCAAATGGGTACTCTTGTTTCTGAAGGAAGCATTTGATATCGTGATACCAAGGTCTGTCATCTATGACTGCTTCAATCGTGAAGATGTAAGCGGGCCGTTCAAGGTGCATTATGTCGATCTTAGGTATGTCATTCCATTGACCTACACTAATCATGGAAGAGATAGTGGCTAATGCATCAGCCATGTGATTCTCCTCACGAGGGATGTGATGAAACTCAACTCTGTTGAAGAAAGGTAAAAACCTTCTTGCATAATCTTTGTAAGAAATCAATCCTGATTGGTATGTGTTCTAATCTCCTTTTATCTGGTTAATAACCATGGCTGAGTCGCCATATACGTCCAAGTTTTTGATCCTTAAATCAATCGCTTCCTCGAGACCCATAATACAAGCTTCGTATTCGGCCTCATTGTTCGTACACTTGAACGTGAGTCTAGCAGTGAAAGGAATGTAGGTACCCTGAGGGGTAACAATGATTAACCCAATTCCATTTCCATAATGATTAACTGCTCCGTCAAAGATAAGTCCCCATTGGGAACCTAGTTCTGGCCCTTCACTGGGTAACGGTTTATCGTAATCTTTCATTTTTAGATACATGACATCTTTGTTTGGGAAGTCAAACCTGATTGATTCTTGATCGTCAATCGGTTGATTAGCCAAATGATCGGCTAAAATACTTCCCTTAACGGCTTTTTGAGCGTGGTACCCTATGTCATATTCTGATAACAACATTTGCCAACGGGCAATCCTTCCCGTGAGAGCAGGTTTTTCGAAGACATACTTGATTGGATCCATTTCTGAGATTAACCAAGTAGTGTGACGAATCATGTATTGGCGAAGACGCTCGGCCGCCCAAGCCAAAGCGCAGCAAGTTTTCTCAACCATCGTGTACCGAGTTTCGCAATTGGTGAATTTCTTGCTTAGATAGTAAATGGCAGACTCTTTCCGTTTAGTTTCGTCTTGTTGGCCAAGTACACATCCCATTGAGTCCTCTAGAACTGTGAGGTAAATGATCAGTGGTCTTCCTTCCACTGGAAGTGATAGAATCGGAGGATTCAATAGATATTCCTTAATACTGTCGAAGGCGGTTTGGCAATCTTCTGACTAAACGTAATCCTGATTCTTTCTGAGTAATTTGAAAATCGGCGCACACGTGGCGGTCATAAGGAATATGAACCTGGAGATGTAGTTCAAACGTCCCAGGAATCCTCTGACTTGTTTTTCAGTTTTCGGCGAAGGCATTTCTTGAATGGCCTTGACCTTGTCATGATCAACCTCAATTCCTTTCTGGCTGACGATGAACCCTAGTAGTTTCCCTGAACGGACACCGACGGTGCACTTGTTGGGATTCAAGCAGAGCTTGAACTTTCTTAGACGTTCGAACAATTTTGACAGATGTTTAACGTGCTCACTCTCTATTTTTGATTTTGCAATCATATCATCGACATATACTTCGATTTCTTTGTGTATCATGTCATGAAACAGAGTAGTCATGGCCCTTTGATAGGTTGCCCCGGCGTTCTTCAAGCCGAACAACATTACCTTGTAACAAAAGGTGCCCCATGGGGTAATGAACGAAGTTTTCTCCATGCCTTTCGGCGCCATTTTGATCTGGCTATAGCCCGAGAATCCATCCATGAAGGAAAAGACTTTGAACTTTGTTGTACTGTCTACCAGCATGTCAATGTGTGGTAAAGGAAAGTCGTCATTTGGACTTGCCTTGTTCAGATCTTTATAATCAACACACATTCTGACCTTTCCGTCCTTTTTGGGAACCGGTACGATGTTGGCTAACCATTGAGGATATTCAGATGTAGCGAGGAAACCCGCGTCAATCTGTTTCTGTACCTCCTCTTTGATTTTGATGGCCATGTCGGGGTGAGTGCGTCTCAACCTTTGCTTTACGGGCGGACATTCTAATCTCAACGGTAAGTGATGTTCCACGATGCTGGTATCCAACCCTGGCATATCCTGATAGGACCAAGCGAATACATCGGGAAATTCTATGAGAAGCTTTATCAAACCCTCTCTGGCAGTTGGACTGAGCAGTGCCCCAATCCTGATTTCTTTTCTCTCTCGCTCTGAACCCAAGTTTACCGTTTCCAACGGCTCTTTGTGAGGTTCAATGGACCTTTCCTCTTGTCTGAGTAGTCGGGAGATCTCTTCTGGAATTTTGTTGTCATTTTCTTCTTCAGCCTCGAATACCGGGAACTCAAAGTTGGGAGAAGGCATCAGATCGTATGTTTCAACGGGGTTCAAAACAAGCAATCTGCATGACGTGATGATTCGTGTTTATAAGCGATAGAGAAAATGCAAGTGTGTGCAGTGTTTTATTTTACTGCTTGTTTTTATTTTTAATTGTTATTTAGGATTACCATTTTCTGAAAAAACAAAAAGAGAGAACAGCAATTAATGCGGAAATTACAGAACGACGTTATTTTATTAATGAACAAGTCGATCCTTGAAACTACAGCCCTATAAAACAAAACTCTGTCGCTTCGGGCAAAGCGAAGAGGGATATTTACAAAAAGCGAGCCCTATCAAAACATCTGTTTCACCTGGGCAGGGTGAAAGGTTAAAGACGGCAATTACTTTGACTGGTGAACGACCTTTGGAACCTCGACGACAATCCATTGGCGGCGAACTCGTCGGTGAATCACAAAGTCTGGTACCTTCCTTGATTTGTCTTCAGAAATGATGCTGACTTCTGGTGGAGCAGGATCATTGGAATCTGTCTCCCAGGAAGAATTGTCGTAGGAGGATTCCTCTGTTGTATTTTGCATAGCATTGGTGCTCTCAGCTGTATCTCCCCATCCGGTTGCCTGGATGTCTTCGAGCCTGATACGAGAGCTTTCGGGAGCAGTGTACTTGACTATGAAGTCGTATTTTCCACTCGGTTGTCCCAAGGTGTCCCACACTTCTTTTGAACTGGAGGAGTCATTTCTCTCGATGACGTTGACCTCGGGAAAAGTATAGTTGATGAATTCAAGTCTGGCAAACGTTGCAAATTCATCTTCATGTTGAGTAGTTTCTGAATGACCTGAGTGTTGATCCCATGACATGGTGGGGACACAGGTATTCTGTTCAATGATGCTCAGCTGAGTTTTGTTGTTCGGCTGACTCTCTTGCCCCAAGTTTCCTGGGTAAGGCTGCCACATTGGCAGACCATCCATTGGGCCATAGTAGGTGTAGTCAAAGTTATCTTTCATCAGAGTGTCCTCTTCTAATGAATTTGGCGGAGCGCGGCATCCTTCCGGATCACAATCCCCGTAGATCGTTTCGACATCTGATCTTGGTATAAACCTCGGACTTTCTGTAGGAAAGCAAAAAGGCGTAGGCACCTCTTCCTGAGACATATAACCGTCCTTGTTAAGGTAGGACTTCCACTCTTCATCTGTGTCAAAGGGATCTTCCTCATTGATAGCATGTACTGCCTGAGACACTGGGTGGAGGAAACCTCCACTGTGGAAGAAGTTTTGAAGGGGATGAAGACTTTCATCGTTGGCAGCTGTCTGGGTACAGGTTACAGAAAAACCAAGACCCTTCTTTGTTTTATTGTTAGTGGGAATGACAAGCTGTCCCCATCCAGTTGTGTCGGTACTCTCGACCACTTTGATAGCATCGTTGTATGAGGAAATCGAGGTTCCTCCTTTGAAATGATTGTCCTTGCTCACCGATAGTGCTTGGAACTGAGTTCCAATAACCTCCTCGGGTTTTATACCAGTAGATGATGACAAGTTGCTTACAAGTAAAACTTGTTCCCCACAGACTGTGACAAGTTGATCATTCTTGACGAACTTTAGCTTTTGGTGGAGGGTCGAGGTGACCGCTCCAGCCTGATGTATCCAAGGTCTTCCTAATAAACAACTGTATGTTGCCCGGATGTCCATGACCTGGAAAGTGACTTGGAAAGTATGAGGACCGATAGTTATGGGAAGATCAACTTCGCCGATAACCGTTTTTCTGGATCCGTCGAACGCTTTGACGACGACCTCGCTGATTCTCATCGGAGGGCCCTTGAATGATAATTGCATCAAAGTGGACTTCGGCATAACATTTAGGGCTGACCTTGTGTCTACCAGTACGCTGGCTAAAGCATCGTCCTGGCAGTTGATTGTAATGTTGAGCGCCATGTTATGACGGCGACCCTCTTCGGGTAACTCCTCATCACTAAATCCCAAATTGTTGCAGGAAGTGATGTTAGAGACAATACTATCGAACTGTCCGATTGTTACATCCTGTTCCACAAAGGCCTGCTCCAAGACTTTATGTAGAGCCTCCCTGTGGGCTTCTGAACTGAGTAACAGTGATAATACCGAGATCTTTGAAGGAGTCTGTAACAGCTGATCGACAATGTTGTATTCACTCCTTTGGATGAGCTTCAGCATCTCATCATTATTTTTCGAAAGGTCGGGATTACTGGATTGACCGACTGATAGATCGGGAGCTTCTGTCTGAAGTTCCTTTTCCTTGTTAAGTTCCCCAACCCCTCGGTTGAAGATTCTACCACTCCGTGTTACTCGACTGATGTCTGCAATGTTCACAACGGAGGGTAATGGAATTTCCTTTCCATTTTCAATTATTGTTGTCCCGTATTTGTAAGGGATCGCCTTAGCTGATTCATACGGTAGCGGTTCTGGTAGATAGATGACTATGGGAACCTTCTGGTTTTTCTGACCATTGTAAGCAATCTCAATTCGTTCCCGGTTGGGAACCTTAGACTCGTCAAGTAGAGGGATGATGGTAAAAACATCCCTGGTCCCGTGATGACCAGAGATCGTGACAACATCCTCAACTTACTCGGTAAGGTAGTTCGGCGTCCAGTTGATGGGCCCAGAACCCGGATATGGACGAATTTCTCCATGATCGACCTGACCCTGAAGAGCTGCTCTCACAAGGTAACACCCTTGGTTACTTTCTGAACAGACACTACACTGGTCATAATTGTGTGGTGGCACCTGGCCACGCCCACTTTGAATACAATGTAACCTTACCAGGTTAGCTTCCACTGATCAGACATCCTGACTTTGACGTCGAGTAGGATTCCTGTTATTGATACTAATTTCTGAGTATCTTCATCCATGTAGATTGGCATCCACCAATGATTTAACAAGTGCTGAAGCGCCTCCTGGACAAGGGTACAACCTCGATCATTTTCGCAACCCGCTTTACAACTTTAATAGTCATGTGATATTAAGAATTCGAGTCGGACCTGTTCAGCATGTAACTCTACCAGGTTGGTATTCATCACGCGAATATCGAAGATCTGAACCATGTTAATCTGATAAAGGTTCCTATCATGGTAGTCTTGGATCCATCCAAGATCCATCTGACGCTGGAGGGCCTCTTGTATGAAAGAGAATCCCTGTTTGTTTACCGAGCAAATCAGACAAGAACTGTAATCGTGCCGCGGCAGATTATGATACTGGCTTTGCCTTGAGTGCATCGCCACCAAGTTGACATTCATTGCACGGATGTCGTGGTTCTGAGTGACGTTAGAATTTGTGTAGACCATGTTAACTCCACGAACTCGGTGCTCTTGGATCTATCCGAGATCCATCTGTTCCTGTAGAGCTTCTTGCACTACATAACATCCTTGGTTGTCTTTAGAACAGATATCACACTGGTGATAATTATGAGGTGGCATATGGCCATATCCACTCTGTCTACAATGCATCTTGACCAAGTTGGTCTTTAACAAGAGTACATCGTGAATTTGATAGACATTGTTAGTCTCTTTCTCAATCAGATTGACTGCAGCCTTCTCATGTTGAGGCAGCGGGTTCGTAAGAACATTAGGATTCGTATCCTTGAAGGATAAGAGCCCACTCCTAACAAGCTTTTGCACGTCAGATTTGGAACTGAGACAGTTCTCTATGTTATGCCCTGAACCTCCTTGATGATAAGGGCATGTTTGATCCACCTTAAACCAAAAAGGCGGATTTTCTGGTACTGTAAGAGGTGATTTAGTCGGAATGTGCCCCTTAGCCAGTAGTAATGGAAATAATTCTGCGTACGTCGCAGGTATAGGATCAAATCCTGGTGACCGTGTTGTACGGTTGTTGTTATATGGAGGAAGAGCCTGCTGAAGAGGCTGTTGTGTCCGTTGCTGATCAGGTTGGCTCTGTGCAACCTGAGGTTGATACGTAGGAATAGACGCAGGGTTGATAGCAGAAGTCACAGCTGCTACCAGTTGATAACGTCGTCTTTGTTTTCCGAGAGAGATATTCCCAATATCTTGCTCTTTTTTCTTAGGGAGAGTACTACCATATTTTTTAGTACCGCTCGTCGATCCAGTGTCTTTTACCAAACGTCCTTCTCGGACGGCTTCCTCAAGACGTACGCCCATGCCGACTATTTCGGTGAAATCACTGGGCGCACTGGCAACCATTCGGTCATAGTAAAATGAGTTTAAGGTCTTTAAGAAGATCTTTGTCATCTCTTTTTCCTCAAGAGGTGGACAAATTTGAGCGGCAATTTCACGCCACCTATGAGCATACTCCTTAAAGATTTCCTTGTCTTTTTGCGACATTGATTTGAGTTGATCTCTGCCGGGTGCCATGTCTAAATTGTATTTGTATTGTTGGACGAAGGCAGTACCAAGATCTCTGAATGTGCTGATCGTAGTACGGTTTAAACCCATGTACCATTTGAGTGCGGCACCAGTTAAACTATCCTGAAAGTAGTGAATCAGTAGGTCTTGATTCTCCGTCTGAGCTGACATCCGCCGAGCGTACATCGCCAGATGGCTCTGAGGGCAAGAGTTACCCTTGTATTTTTCAAAGTCGGGCACTTAAAACTTGTGCGAAACTTTCACATTGGGGACCAAGCAGAGGTCTGCGGCGTCCTTTCCAAATAAATCCTGACCGCGAATGGCTTGCATTTCCTTCTGCATTTCCAAGAACTGTTCATGGAATTCATCCATTCGGTCAAACATAGTTTCCTTTTTACCAGCAGGTATTGGTGGAATCTGTCCTTCCGGGACAGTGTGCACCACAGGGGGTGGTACCGTGACTACGGCAGTGAGTCTTGGCGTTTCCCGAAGTTTGTAACCTTCAGGAGTCTTCAGTATGCCCCTGGCATCTTCACTTTCCCGAAGTTTGTAACTTTCAGGCCCAGCGGCTTCTGTTGTGATTCCCTTATCTTCAGTGATCGGCGGAACATATCCTTCCGGGATATAGTTAACAGGCATGTCCCAAGGACGATCTTTCGGTATCTGATACCTAGGATCATACCTCTCCACTATGGGCGTTGAGGTGATCTCTGAGATCACAGTTCTTTGTTGCTGAGCTTCTGCCATGGCTTGCATGTCGTTACGAAGCTTTCTCGCATCCTCTCTCAGAGCGTCGATCTCTTCTTTCAACTCTCTATTTTCTTCCTCAAGATCATTCATCCTTCTCTGACGATTGGCTCGAGTATTATACGAATGAGACAGTTTGACTCTAGAACCGAGACACAAATATGAGATTCATAGGTAAGAAGAATATGCGATGTGAGAATGATGAATGCAATGATTATATTAATTGTTTAAGGTTTAATCAAAATAAACTTCGACAATTAGATTGCAAATATCAACAGTGGGGAAACCCCCTTTTATTGAATTCAAAGGATTACAGAAATGGAAATACAGTAGATTACAAAGTGCAGAAACAAAAACCTAAACTAATGGGTCCCAAGTCCTCTCTGAAGAGAAATCGGGTGCTGACTCTGGTATCTTCCTTTTCTTTGACCGGGGCTCTTGGGCCGTTGTTGGGTTGTCATTCCTTTGCCAAGTGAAAGGAGCGAGCAAATTCCTTTGGTCATCCTGATTATCCATAGCATGTTGCTCCAAAATTTCAATCAGAGCATCTTTCTCTTTCAGTAATTGCTGTATTTTGATGCACTATACGTCGAGGGTACGGTACTTGTTCTTCCAAGACCTCCTCTCCTTTTGAACTTTGTTGAGAGTAACCTGAAGCTTTTCAGTTTCCGTCATGAAGTACATGACAGATTCGCTCGGCGGAAGAATTCCGTAACGAGGATAAGGCATCTTTAGCTTGAGAGCTCTAGCTTGTACCCAATGGAGGTAAGGTTCCACCGAGACACAGTTTGGTTTTCCTAGAGACTCTCGGCCTTTCTTATGAACATGCTTCCAAGCTTGCACTATTTCCATCTTTAGTGCTCTGTCACTTTCTCCTTCCTTGAAGAAAAGACCTTCCAGATGAACACCCAGTGGGATGTGTCTCATCGGGTATCCAAATTGACGGCGAACCAATACCAGATGGTAGTTGATTCCTCCTTTAGTTCCTATAAGGGGTACGTTGGGGAAGTTTCCACAACGATCAATGATCCTAATTCCATCATAAATCTTATTACACCAATCTATATCAGAGTTGGTAAGAGACATGATCTTCTGCGACCAACGTAAGGCACTCTTGCAATCCCAAAAAGCAGCAGACTTAGGCAAGTGAGAGATAAATCATTTGTAAAGCAGAGGTACACAGCATGTGATCTCCCCTCCACTGTACAAATTTCCCAAGTGTACAGAATGATACGCATCTGCGAGCAAAGTCGGTACAGGATTTCCAATGAGAAAAACCTTAATGGAGTTAATATCGACGAAGTTATTAATGTTGGGAAACAAAAATAACCCGTAGGTGAGCAAGACAAAGATGCTTTCAAAAGCAGACAAGTTTCCTATACTGGCAAAATATAGGACCTTCTTTGTCAAGAACTGGGCTGGCAAACCTTGGATGCCACCCTTAGTAGTTAGGTGAGTCCTAACCTCAGACTCGTCCAAATGAATTACTCTTGCAATAGTCTGATTCTTTGGAATTTCTTCCAGTCCAGAAAATGGAGCTCGATCTGTAATGTGTAGATCAATCAGATGAGAATACTCCTCCAGTGTTGGTGCTAGCTGGTAATCCGGGAATGTGAAACAGTGATAAACCAGATCATAAAACTGAACGAGCGCATCCATGATTCCCTCAATCACATGGACTCTTAACAGTGGTAGTAAACCTCCGTGCTCTACTCTAAAAGCCTCTGGGTTAGTGATCATCCTCGCTAACCTTCTCAAATCCTCTAGTTTTGGAACCTTGAAGGTGTACGTATGAGTTCTCCTTCTACCGAAATCCATTAGTGCAATCCTTTTTTCTGATATTTGCAATCACAGTCTTAGTTTAATTTGAAAAACAGAGAGACTAGAAGAGAAGATTTTTTGAATGTTTTAATGTTTTTTAGATGAATGCATGAATGCAGCACACAAAAACATAGAAAAAACATGGGGTCAAAGGGTCGTTGTCATGAAGTCAAGGCTCTACCCATCCCCAAAGGTTTATACTAGGGTGATTTTTGTACCTGTACTCATTATCATCAGCTCCTCCCAGGAAAGCAAAACAACAAGCGGATCGCCAGCGAGTTGTAGTGCAATCTTAGAGTAAGTGCCATTCACCGAGAATAGATCACCAGCCTCAAATGAGGGTAGTATCGCGTAACAACTATTTTCAATAGTTTCCGTACTACGAAAGGGTTTGGCTCCTCAGCTTCTCAGACTTAACAACTGGCCCATTGTCTAGGTGAGAGAATGGGTTGCATTGGTCAGCCTCCACTGAGGTTGATGGTCGACCCCGTCGCCATCACTTATCTTAAGTGTATACTCAATCTTTCCACATACGGCATCACCCGCATTCCCATTAGCAGAAAAATAAACATGTATAGCAATTAGGAAAAGCAGTATATATATTTGTCCTAAACATCCTAGACCTTTAAAGCTATGAATCCTAAGTTCCTGACAGAAAATGAGTTCCCCGGCGGAAGCCCCAATCTGTGGTATTCACACAAGAGGTGAAAAGGGAAACTGTGCCTAAATCTAACTTTGAAATGATCCGGCCCCACGGTGGGCGCTATTTTTCTGTAGCGAGCGATTTTGGACGCGGTTCTTAAGCGCTGGTCGCTCTCTGCGGTTGACCTTAAACTACAGGTCGATTCATTTTTTATCCTATTAAAGCTGATGAAGGAAGGGAAATAGATGTCTCCAATTAACCCTGCTTTGCATACTGAGTTTAAACAGCGGTCTGTTAGGTTACGGATGCTATCAATGTGGGGGGGCCTTTGTACTGGTTATTTGTATTTTCGCCAATACTGTTTTCTTTCTTTTTATCTAAACAGAAGGTTTCTGGCGGGGAACAAGGATTAGGATGTTAGGACTGATGTTTTTTGAATTACTGCTTTTGATATGGGATTTTGGGTTTTTGTTTAGTGTGCTCGCTAAGATCTTTTCTTTCAATCTTATGCCTACGTATTCCCGTTTATCCAAAACAGGGAAATCAGAGCGTTCGTAGTTCCTCCTATTCTATGGGAGGAAATGGTTGTTTTGGTTTCTTGTTCAAAGCCCAAGACGTGAAGTGAAAGGTGGTTTATATCTTGTTCAAAGCCCAAGATGTGAAGCTAAAAGGGTTTGACTTTAGAGAGAATTTGTCATCTCTAAAGGGGTATGTTTGTCACAACTGTTGGGTGACTGACTGTATAGGATGATTACTTTAACCGGGATACGCGGATCCTAGTAATGCCATAATTTCCTTTATAGGGGGTTTTAACCTGAAGGAGAAGACTTTAACTCAGTGTTGAGCAATGCTATCTTTCCTTAGGAATTTCTCATGCTAAAAGAGGGATAGTGGCATGGATGTAGATGATCCAGAGGCTTGCCGCTTACAGCGATTAGATGAAGAGGAAGGAGTTGTTGATGTTTGTGTACTGTGAACGAGGTACAACTTTGATGCTAAAAGGTTAATTGGATTAACCAGTGGTTTTCTTATACAAAGCCTAAGAGGAGGCTATTATGTGTCTCGTACAAAGCCTGAGAGAGAGGCTAAAAGGGTTTGACTCAACGATGGAATCTTTTGGTATCTCGTATAAAGCCCGAGATGGAGGCAATTTGACTCAACAATGGATTTTTTTTTGTATCTCGTATGAAGCCCGAGATGGAGGCTGTTGTTTGTTTGGCTCAATAAGAACCTTTTTGTATCTCGTATAAAGCCCGAGATGGAGGCGAAAGGGGTGATTGACTCAACGAGGGAGTCTCTTATGTGTCTCGTACAAAGCCCGAGAGAGAGGCTAAATGTTGTCTTAGTTAAGTGACAGGTCCAGTATACTGATTTTGAAAGAGAAAATCAGTTCTTATATGAGCAACATTGTACTCAGGGATTTGATTTGTGGATCAGGGATATTTCCTTTTCTTTGAGGAAACGGGAAATCCAAAGGGTATTGAGACTGTCCGAGTCTGCGGGTTTCCTTCCTATTTAACGAAGGGGTCACTTGAGAATGTCTTTGAGACTCAAGGAAGTTAGACTGTCCAAGTCTAGAGTTTCATCCTTTGTACTATGCTTTGAGAAATAGTAGTAGACTCTATGAAAGGACTGTTCTATGGAGATGATTAAGTTCTGTTCCTATACCTTTAGGAGGTCATCGGGACAATTTATACGAAGCCCAAGAGGAGGCTGGAAGCTTTTAAGAAGCCGATCGGTCCTTGTACTAAGCACAAGAGAAGGCTATCATTCCCGGAGGAAGAGATCTTTATACGAAGCCTAAGAGGAGGCTGTGAATACTTCTAAGAAGCCGTAGGGTCCTTGTACTAAGCCCAAGAGGAGGCGGAGTTGCTTTTAGGAAGCCTGTGGGTCTTTGTATGATGCCCAAGAGGAGGCCGATGCTTTTAAGAAGCCGATGGGTCCCCGAACCCCGAGAAATTCAAGACAGGCTATTCACAAGGAATAAATCAAGCCAGGAAAGTTTGAGAATTTGGAAGAAACTCAAAGATGCCATTCACGGAGAATACATTCATCTCTGGGAATAGAGTTTCTTAACAATTCCTAATGAGGACAGCCTGAGAGAAGACTGTATCTGGTGATCCTATTGGGGATCTAGTTGTCTATTTCTACGAATAAACGAAACGGCGTCACCTAGTTCTAGACGTAGTTACTGGGGAAACTCGAAATATCTATACTATTATTACACAGTTGATATGAATTTATGAAAGAAGACTTACAATGAAACAGCCCCACAATACAGTTATATGTATATGAAAGCGGTAAATGAAAGCGATAACCAGTTACTCGGTTGTAGAGCTTCCATGCTGTTTGGTTAGTTGTTCAACAAAAAAAGATTGAAAACAATAGTATATTCAAAATCAAAGGAGAAAGTGCTTTGAAAAAGAAAGATTTGGGGCTTACAGCTCAAGGAGAGGCCCAAGGTTTTATCAGTGAGCGCACTGTTTGAATTTGTACAGAGGGACTTATACAAGTGACTGTGGCCCAAAAAGGTTTTCTGTACAAAGGGATGGGTCTTACACTCTCTCAAGAGGCCCAAAAGGTTTAAAGAAAAAGAGTGGGGCTTATAACACGAGGGTATGCCCAGTTGATTTTTCCGTTTGAAACGGCGATCGCGCCGCGGTTTTCTTTTAACGCGGAGGGACTTATACAATAAGTGAGGCCCAAAATGTTTTAGTTAAAAGGGGATTGGGTCTTACACTCTATTAGAGGCCCAAAGTGTTTTTGAATGGGTCTTATAGCTCAAGGAGAGGCCCAGGGTTATTTTTCAAAAGGCGATGATCGTGCCGTTTATTTGAAAATGTACAGAGGGACTTTTACAACGAATGAGGCCCAAAAATATTTCTGTACAAGTGGGTTGGGTCTTAAACTCTCTCAAGAGGCCCAAGAGGTTTTGAAAATGATTTATGAGGGTTGAATTAATCCAAAAACCCTAATTTGTTTTCAATAATGTATTTAATTGAATAAAAATTCAATTAAAAATGATCAAAATTGTTTAACATATGAAAAACAAATTGTGATTTTGGATTAATGCTTTAAAAATTAAGTATTGACCTACAAAATAATTAGAAAGCATTAAAAGTTGCAAAATCAATGTAGAAAAAATATTTAAAATGTCAAAAACAATTAAATTATTAATTCTTTGCAAGAATATCAATTATATGAAATAAATAATATTTTTTGGATTTTTTGATAAAATAAAATATTTTAACATTTTTGTGAATTATTAAAAAAAAGAATCAACTCAAAATCATTAAAACTCAGAGAGAAATTAATTTTTGAATCAATTAAACAAAATCACAAAATTCAAATATTTGAATTTGTGAAAAGGCGCCAAGAACACAAGCAAGAATACGCGCGTTTTTCTGGGTTTGGCTGATTTGTGTTTTCCATCCAATCTCACTAAATACGTAATCATATCATGCAATCCATATATCATTATGCTCGTCTCAACCTCACGATCATGTCTATAACACTTAATTTCATTTAAATTAAAAATAAAACATGAAATCACGAAGAAACCTCAAGAACCCTAATTTCTGCATGAAGGCTAGGATTTTTGATACACGATTCAAACAATGCAATTAATTGAGGGAAAACATTCCATGCATGATTAGGAATATATGGCCAAATTATTGTGCGAGGAAATATGCATAGATTGAGAGATGACCAAGTATATGCTTCCCTCTAAGCCGTGACAGCACGTGCAATGTGATTTTTGATTTGGAGGTGTTAGAGATGAGTGGTGATGATCTGAACAGCTTCCCTACACCCTATGGAGTGTGTTTGAATGCTTGGACTTGATTGAAATTGGCTGGATCAACTTGTGGTACCTCAGCTGCAACTTGATTGAAAATTTGAGCAACCAGCTGGTGATTTTGTGAAATTGGTGTTTCAGAAGTGATCTAAGTGTTTGAACAGCTCATATGTGATGTATGTGAGGTGTGTGAGTGATTGGTTTGATTGGAAAAGCTCTCAAACTCAAAACCCGATAGCTACCTTGCTAAGAAAGGCATTTTTGCCAAGAGAAAGAGATTTTGAGGAAAGCATCTGTTAGATGGCTTTGGTGTACTCAAACTGATCACAATTGAGCTCTATTTATAGTAGAGCAAGTTTGTTTTGCAAGGAATAGTGAATGGCAACTGGTAAGTAGGTTTGGCCAATGTTGTCCAATGGAAACCCAAGTCTCCTCTAGCCATTGACTAGAGGTTAGGGCACAGAGCTGTGGTTCCCTTGGTCTTGGATAAGTCTTGACTGAATTTAAATGAAAATGGCTCAGTCCATGCCACCTTGATGCTTCCATTGAATGCTCCAATCCAAATTTGGAGTCTTGTCCCTATTTTGGCCATTCTAGGTTCAACATGTTATTTCTTGTTCCATGGACTTTGGAGGCTTGGCTTAGTGATTGTCCCCATTAGATTCAATCCTCAGATGTGTCCAAGTGGATAGGAGCATTTGAATTTGGCTGATTTTGGCAAATCGAGCTAAGTTGCAAATTCTGCCTTGCCTTTGACAGATTTCAGCAAGGCAACTTTCCAATGTCATATCTCATGACTCAAATGGAATTTGGCAATGTTCTTGGTCATTTTGGAAAGCCCTTACATGATATAACAACTGTTTGAACATATTTGGTTTTGATCTCTTTTGAATCCAAGTGAAAAATCCCTCTACATTTGGCAAAAAGTGAAGACAGATTTGGACTTAGTGAAAATTTCACTAAGTGTTGGAAAAAGTGACATTTTCATTTTTCAGCCATTTTGATCACTCCATAACTCAAAATCCTTAATGAATTGGACTTAGGTCTAGTTGAAGTTTTTGTAGAGTGTAATGAGGGCTACAAATCCATCTTTGTATGAGAAAAAATGGCTTTGTGGTTTAGGAGTTATGATCCTTCAAAGTTGGTACCCTTGTCACTTTATTTTTAACTTAGAAAATTTTCTAAGTTTTTATGGTTACCCCTTTTACAAGTTATCCCATTTTTCTTGATTTTTCTTGATGAATGATGATTCAAGTCATACATTAACATCATTTTAGGGTTAAAAATCCATTTTGGTGAAAAATCTCAAAAAGTCAAAGTTGACTTTTGTGCACAGTTGACTTTTTATCAGATGAATTCCAAACTGTGCAATTTTTCAGGAAATCATGTCCTTGACCTAAATCAAACTTGATGGACATGTTCCATGGGTGTCATAGGGTATATTGGGGCATGTCCTAGGGCTTGGGAGCATGTCCTGGTCAAAAGTCAAAGTTACAATTGACTTTTTCCTTAAAACCTTAATTGTGGTGCAGATGAAATTGAGACTTGTTGCTCAAGCTTCTTGGATTAATCCATTGTCCCAAATGGATCAATATAGTTCACTAGAGACCCTCAAACCCTCTCTTGAGGTCTTTGTTCATGATTTGTCCCAAAAGTCAACTTAGGGGTGAATTAGGTCAAGAAACCCTAATTCCTGATTTTTGATGTATGCATCCCCTGAGGAAAAATTGACTTGATGAATGGGTCCATGAGGTTCCATGGAGTACATTAGGTTGTGTTTTGGATCATTGGCTTGTGCCCAGATGAAATTTTTCATCTGGAGGCCCTGGTCGACCAAAACCCTAATTTGGTGATACCGGCGATCTTGAGACTTGATCCACCTAGAAGGGAGCAACCTTGTGCTTAATCCTTGAAGTGGGAGTCCTTTTTGATCCATTGTGGATATTTGAGAGGTTAGACAAGTTGAAGATCAGGTCATTCCTTGATTGATCCTTTGTCTAAGACTCTGAGAGGGCTTAAAACCCTAATTTTGATTGTAGTGAATGCTCAACAACCCTTGAGGCATTTGATGAGGCATAATGGTTCATCCATATTGTGATGATGATTTGCACAATGATGGGAAATCTTAGTGGTCAAAATTTGGGGTATGACATGATGCCCCTATTTAATCTTCTTGGACCCGAAGGTGTGAATGACGAAGGTATTCGGGCATTCGGGGTGCAAGAGGATTAAATATCGGAATACCTAAAATTTTGATGGCTATGAATGGCAGTTTGCGTATTCATCTTCTTTGACTGAGTAATGATGCTTAGAAAAGGTAAACTTCCCCTCGATCCTGGTCTTCAGCCAAGGAACTGGTCTTAGTTTCTGATTTAAACTTCCCCTCGATCCTGGTTTCCTACCAAGGAACTGGTCTTAGTTTCTGATTTAAACTTCCCCTCGATCCTGGTTTCCTACCAAGGAACGGGTCTTAGTTTCTGATTTAAACTTCCCCTCGATCCTGGTTTCCTATCAAGGAACTGGTCTTAGTTTCTGATTTAAACTTCCCCTCGATCCTGGTTTCCTACCAAGGAACTGGTCTTAGTTTCTGATTTAAACTTCCCCTCGATCCTGGTTTCCTACCAAGGAACTGGTCTTAGTTTCTGATTTAAACTTCCCCTCGATCCTGGTTTCCTACCAAGGAACTGGTCTTAGTTTCTGATTTAAACTTCCCCTCGATCCTGGTTTCCTATCAAGGAACTGGTCTTAGTTTCTGATTTAAACTTCCCCTCGATCCTGGTTTCCTACCAAGGAACTGGTCTTAGTTTCTGATTTAAACTTCCCCTCGATCCTGGTTTCCTACCAAGGAACTGGTCTTAGTTTCTTTTGTCAATAAACTTTACTGACAAGGGACGCTATTCGTAGTGGTTTTCCTTTAAACTTCTTGCCGAATTTTCCTGGGGAGATGCCATTTGAGTGGAAAAAGTTTTGATGTCAGACTTGCTAAGGAACCTAGTCGTCTGAGTTGTAGAGGTGCACAAACTTCTCTGTTGGAGACGCCATTTGTTGATTCTACTGGGGGAAAGCGAGTATCTTGAGAGACTGTTTTCACTTGGGGATCTTACATCATACTTTTCTCGGGATCTTCCCAGAGAAATGCCATATGATGGGGTCCAATTTTGAGGTGCCGATGACCTTTTCATCAGCGGATTTTCGGAGAAATACTGATGCACTGCCGAACCCTTGCTTAAGAGGCTTTCTCTGGGGATTTTCTTTAATCCGGGAAAGCAAGGATATCATCTTCAACGGGGAAGAGTGACATCTGTTGAAGGTTCTCTGGCCTTTCAGAGGTTCAAGTTATTAAAGTGGTCGAATGCCGACTCTGATCTAAAGATACACTGGTGGCGAGATTATTCAGACACAACGTTTCCTGACGAGGAAAGAACTGACAACTCGATTGAGAGAACTCCTATCACTAAGGGACAAGACCGGCTAGAGTGATAGCGATGCAATATGAAATGTAAATGCAAACCAATAATGCATGATGTATGTATGTTCATGCTGACAAAGACTTGACACAACACACAGACTGACGGATGAACACGAGTGGATACTCGGCCATCGCGGGGCGTATAGAGATATCGCTGGTTCAAGATAGTAATTCCACCTTGCTTGGGAGAGATAATCCCTGCGGGGAATATCGTTGATCGGGCTTAGGAGGTAAGAACTCAGTCGTGGATGTCAGACGAAACAAGCTCTCTGACACAGTTGATCCCTTTATTCAGGCGTACTGGTCTAGAAGGAGTACTTTGATTCAGCACTTTGAGGTTCGAACACCTTTGGAGACGCAATTTATGTTCTTTCGATGTTTAACAGTCAAAAGAAATTGCCATCTTTATTTTAAGAGCAGAAAAAGTTTTAACAAGTAAATTCATTTTTGTTTTATTTCAAGAATCGTTAATCATGTTAACAACGTCGTTCTGTAAAGCTAAAACAAGCAAGAATTACAAACAAAAGCACAAGGCTCAAATTTTATTGAAAAGATGGAGATCAGCCAAACGCGTGATTCCATTGAGTATTTACAAAGTTTAAAAATGGTAATTTACAGGGAAAAGGGCTACGTTAAAACATAACGACCACTATCCTTCTACCAACTTTGAATTCAGGGCATTCTGAGCTTCTGTCGAAGATGACCTTAACTGGAGTTTTCTTCCGATGATGTAACTGCTGCTGCTGAGGGACTTGCCTCTGTTGAACATAGTTACTTGCCATTATCCCTAATTTTTGCCTGGATTGTACTATGATGTTTCCAATCCACCGGGATGACGAATTTTTTTTTTGTCTCTAACGTTTGCCTGGACCGCCCTTTCGGGTTTTCAATCCACCGAGGCGTTTTTTTTTTTAGTTTAGGCGAAGTATTTCTTGACTACATCAACATTCGTGGGATAGGCAAATTTCTCTCCATCGATGGTTGCAAGTCTCAAGGCGCCGCCTGAGAAAGCTTTCGTGACCACATAGGGGCCATCATAATTCGGAGTCCACTTGCCCCGAGAATGAGTGAGAAAAGATTGTATCTTCTTGAGCACGAGGTCTCCTTTCCTGAAGACACGAGGTCGGACCTTTTTGTCGAACGCCCTCTTCATTCTCTATTGATACAAATGACCGTGGCATAGTGCCGTTATTCTCTTTTCTTCTATCAGATTCAGTTCGTCATGTCGACTTTGACACCATTCAGCTTCGGTGAGCTTAGCTTCCATCAATACCCTGATTGACGGGATCTCTACTTCTATGGGGAGAACTGCCTCCATGCCATATACTAGAGAGAGAGGGGTTGCCCCTGTTGAAGTACGGACAAATGTGCGATAACCATGAAGAGCAAAGGGTAGCATCTCGTGCCAGTCTTTGTGGGTTACAACCATCTTTTGAACGACCTTCTTGATGTTCTTGTTAGTCGCTTCTACCGCTCCGTTCATCTTGGGTCGGTAGGGAGATGAGTTATGGTGTTCGATCTTGAACTCTGCACACAACTCCTTCATCATCTTGTTGTTCAAGTTAGATCCATTATCAGTAATGATCTCGCTTAGAACACCATAACGGCAGATGATATTGTTTTTGATAAATCGGACCACCACTTGTCGGGTTACATTAGCGAATGACGCTGCTTCGACCCACTTGGTGAAGTAGTCAATGGCTACAAGGATGAACCGATGTCCGTTCGAAGCCTTGGGTTCAATTAAGCCAATCATGTCGATTCCCCATATGGAGAAAGGCCACGGGGAAGAAAGAAATTTGAGGTGTGATGGCGGTACATGAATTTTGTCTGAGTATATCTGACACTTGTGACACCTCCTCATGTACTTGTAGCAGTCGGATTCCATGGTCAACCAGTAATACCCTGCTCTCAAAATTTTTCTCGCCATTGCGTGTCCGTTGGCATGAGTGCCAAAAGATCCTTCGTGAATTTCTTTTATCAGCATGTCTGCTTCTGGTCTGTGTACGCATCGGGGCAAGACCATGTCAAAATTTCTCTTATAAAGAGTGTCACCGCTCAGGAAGAAGCTGCCATCCAATCTTCTGAGGGTTTTCCTGTCCTTCCTTAGCGCCCCAGGTGGGTACTCTTGTTTCTGAAGGAAGCATTTGATATCGTGATACCAAGGTTTGTCGTCTATGACTGCTTCAATCGTGAAGATGTAAGCGGGCCATTCAAGGCGCATTATGTCAATCTTAGGTATGTCATTCCATTGACCTACACTAATCATGGGAGAGAGGGTGGCTAAAGCGTCAGCCATGTGATTCTCATCACGAGGGATGTGATGAAACTCGACTCTGTTGAAGAAAGGTAGCAACCTTCTTGCGTAGTCTTTGTAAGGAATCAATCCTGATTGGTATGTGTTCCAATCTCCTTTTATCTGATTGATAACCAGGGCTGAGTCGCCATATACATCCAAGTTTTTGATCCTTAAATCAATCGCTTCCTCGAGACCCATGATACAAGCTTCGTATTCGGCCTCATTGTTCGTACATTTGAACGTAAGTCTAGCAGTGAAAGGAATGTGGGTGCCCTGAGGGGTAACAATGATTGTCCCAATTCCGTTTCCATAATGATTAACTGCTCCGTCAAAAATAAGTCCCCAATGGGAACCTGGTTCTGGCCCTTCACTGGGTAGCGGTTCATCGCAATCTTTCATTTTTAGATACATGACATCTTCGTCTGGGAAGTCAAACCCGATTGATTCTTGATCGTCAATCAGTTGATGAGCCAAATGATCGGCTAAAATACTTCCTTTAACGGCTTTCTGAGCGTGGTACTCTATGTCATATTCTGATAACAGCATCTGCCAATGGGCAATTCTTCCCGTAAGAGCAGGTTTTTCAAATACGTACTTGATTGGATCCATTTCGGAGACCAACCAAGTAGTATGACGAATCATGTATTGGCGAAGACGTTTGGCTATCCAAGCCAAAGCGCAACAAGTTTTCTCGAGCATCGTGTACCGAGTTTCACAGTCGATGAACTTCTTGCTCAAATAGTAGATGGCAGACTCTTTTCTTTTAGTTTCGTCTTGTTGGCCAAGTACACATCCCATTGAGTCCTCTAGGACTGTGAGGTAAATGATCAGTGGTCTTCCTTCCACTGGAGGTGATAGAATCGAAGGATTCAACAGATATTTCTTAATATTGTCGAAGGCAGTTTGGCAATCTTCTGACCAAACGCAATCCTGGTTCTTTTTCAGTAATTTGAAAATTGGCGCACATGTGGCGGTCATAAGGAATATGAATCTGGAGATGTAGTTTAAACGTCCCAAGAATCCTCAAACTTGTTTTTCAGTTTTCGGAGAAGGCATTTCTTGAATGGCCTTGACCTTGTCAGGATCAACCTCAATTCCTTTCTGGCTGACGATGAACCCTAGTAGTTTCCCTGAACATACACCGAAGGTGCACTTGTTGGGATTCAAGCGGAGCTTGAATTTTCTCAAACGTTCGAACAATTTTGACTGATGTTCAACGTGCTCACTCTCTGTTTTTGATTTTTCAATCATATCATCGACATATACCTCGATTTCCTTATGTATCATGTCATGAAACAGAGTAGTCATGGCCCTTTGATATGTTGCCCCGGCGTTCTTCAAACCGAACGACATTACCTTCTAACAAAAGGTACCCCATGGGGTACTGAACGAAGTTTTCTCCGTGTCTTTCGGCGCCATTTTGATCTGGTTATAGCCCGAGAATCCATCCATGAAGGAGAATACTTTGAACTTTGTTGTGCTGTCAACCAACATGTCAATGTGTGGTAAAGGAAAGTCGTCCTTTGGACTTGCCTTGTTCAGATCTCTGTAATCAACACACATTCTGACCTTTCCGTCCTTTTTGGGAACGGGTATGATGTTGGCTAACCATTGAGGATATTCAGCTGTAGCGAGGAAACCCACGTCATTCTGTTTCTGTATCTCCTCTTTGATTTTGATGGCCATGTCCGGGTGAGTGCGTCTCCACCTTTGCTTTACTGACGGCCATTCCGATCTTAACGGTAAGTGATGTTCCACGATGCTGGTATCCAACCCTGGCATATCCTGATAAGACCAAGCGAATACATCGGGAAATTCTCTGAGAAGCTTTATCAAACTCTCTCTGGCAGTTGGACTGAGCAGTGCCCCAATCCTGATTTCTTTTCTCTCTTGCTCTGAACCCAAGTTTACCATTTCCAACGGTTCTTTGTGAGGTTCAATGGACCTTTCCTCTTGTCTGAGTAGTCGAGAGATCTCTTCTGGAATTTTGTCGTCATTTTCTTCTTCAGCCTCGAATACCAGGAACTCAAAGTTGGGAGAAGGCATCGGATCGTACGTTTCAATTGGGTTTAAAACAAGCAATCTGCATGACGTGATGATTCGTGTTTAGAAGAGGTAGAGAAAAATGCAATTGTGTGCAGTGTTTTATTTTACTGCTTGTTTTTTATAGTTTTGTTTTTTAGGATTACCATTTTCTTTGAAAAAGCAAAAAGAGAAAACAGCAATTAATGCCGAAATTATAGAACGACATTATTTTATTAATGAACAAGTCGAATCTTGAAACTACGCCCTATAAAACAAAACTCTGTCGCTTCAGGCAAAGCGAAGAGGGAAATTTACAGAAAGCGAGCCCTTTTAAAACATCTGTTTCACCTGGGCAGGGTGAAAGGTTAAAGATGGCAATTACTTTGACTGATGAACGATCTTCGGAACCTCGGCGGCAACCCATTGGCGGCGAACTCCTCGGTGAATCACAAAGTCTGGCACCTTCCTTGATTTGTCTTCAGAAATGACGCTGATTTCTGGTGGAGCGGGGTCGTTGGAATCTGTCTCCCAGACAGAATTGTCGTAGGAGGATTCCTTTGTTGCATTTTGCATAGAATTTGTGCTCTCAGCTGTATCTCCCCATCCAGTAGGCTGGATGTCTTCGAGCCTGATACGAGAACTTTCGGGAGCGGTGTACTTGACCATATAGTCAAATTTTCCACTTGGTTCTCCCAGAGTGTCCCAAATTTCTTTGGAACTGGAGGAGTCATCTCTCTCAATGACGTTGACCTCGGGAAAAGCATAGTTGAGGAACTCGAGTCCTGCAAACATTGCGAATTCATCTTCATGTTGAGTAGTTTCTGAATGACCTGAGTGTTGATCCCATGGCATGGTGGGGACACAGGTATTCTGTTCAATGATGCTCAGCTGATCTTCATTACTCGACTGACTTTCTTGCCCCAAGTTTCCTGGATAAGGTTGCCACATTGGCTGACCATCCATTGGGCCATAATAATCGTGGTCAAAGTTGTCTTTCATCAGAGTGTCTTCCTCTTAATGAATTTGGCAGAGCACGGCATCCTTCCGGATCACAATCCCTGTATATCATTTCGACATCTGACCTTGGTATAAATCTCGGACTTTCTGTAGGAAAGCAAAAAGGTATAGGCACCTCTTCCTGAGACATATAACTGTCCTCATTCAGATAGGACTTCCATTCTTCATCTGTGTCAAAGGGATCTTCCTCATTGATAGCATGAACTGTCTGAGACACTGGGTGAAGAAAACCTCCACTGTGGAATAAGTTTTGAAGGCGAGGAAGACTTTCATCGTTGGCAGCTGTCCGGGTACAGGTTGCAGAAAAACCAAGACCCTTCTTTGTTTTATTGTCAATGGGAATGACAAGCTGCCCCCATCCTGTCGTATCGGTACTCTCGACCGCTTTAATAGCATCTTTGTATGTGGAAATCGAGGTTTCTCCTCTGAACTGATTGTTCTCGCTTACCGACAGTGCTTGGAATTGAGTTCCAATAACCTCCTCGGGTTCTATTCCAGTAGATGATGACAAGTTACTCACAAGCAAGGCTTGTTCCCCACAAACCGTGACAAGTTGATCATTCTTGACGAATTTTAGCTTTTGGTGGAGGGTCAAAGTGACCGCTCCAGCCTGGTGTATCCAAGGTCTTCCTAATAAACAACTGTATGTTGCCCGGATGTCCATGACCTGGAAAGTGACTTGGAAAGTGTGAGGACCAATAGTTATGGGAAGATCAACTTCGCTTATAACTATTTTTCTGGATCCGTCGAACGCTTTGACGACGACCTCACTAACCCTCATCGGAGGTCCTTTGAATGATAATTGCATCAAAGTGGACTTCGGCATAACATTCAGGGCTGACCCTGTGTCTACCAGTATGCTGGCTAAAGCATCGTCCTGGCAGTTAACTGTGATATTGAGCGCCATGTTATGACGACGACCCTCTTCAGGTAATTCTTCATCACTAAATCCCAAATTGTTGTAGGAAGTGATGTTAGAGACAATGCTATCGAACTGTCTGATTGTTACATCCTGTTCCACAAAGGCTTGCTCCAAGACTTTCTGTAGAGCCTCCCTGTGGGCTTCTGAACTGAGTAACAGTGATAACACCGAGATCTTTGAAGGAGTTTGTAATAGATGATCAACAATGTTATATTCACTCCTTTGGATGAGCTTCAGCATCTCATCATTATTTTTCGAAAGGTCGGGATTACTGGATTGACCGACTGGGGGATCGGGAGCTTCTGTCTGAAGTTCCTTTTCCTTGTTAAGCTCCCCAACCCCTCGGTTAAAGATTCTACCACTCCGTGTTACTCGACTGATGTCAGCAATGTTCACAACGGAGGGTAATGGAATTTCCTTTCCATTTTCAATTATTGTTGCACCGTATTTGTAAGGGATCGCCTTAGCTGATTCATACGGTTGTGGTCCTGGTAGATAGATGACTACAGGAGCCTTCTGATTTTTCTGACCATCATAAGTAATCTCGATTCGTTCCCGGTTGGGAACTTTAGATTCGTCAAGTAGAGGGATAATGGCGAAAACATCCCTGGTCCTGTGATGACCAGAGATCGTGACAACATCCTCAACTTGCTCGGCAAGGTAGTTCGGCGACCAGTTGATGGGTCTAGAACCCGAATAGGGACGAATTTCTCCACGATCGACCTGACCCTGAAGAGCTGCTCTCACAAGGTAACACCCTAGGTTACTTTCCGAACAGACGCTACAACTGTCATAGTTGTGTGGTGGCACCTGGCCACACCCACTTTGAATATAATGTAACCTCACTAGGTTAGCTTCCACTGGTCGGACATCCTGACTCTGACGCCGAGTGGGGTTTCTATTACTGATACTAATCTGCTGAGTATCTTCATCCATGTAGATCGGCATCCACCAATGATTTAACAAGTACTGAAGTGCCTCCTAGACAAGGGTACAACCTCGATCGTTTTTGTAACCCGCTTTACAGCTTTGATAGTCATGTGATATTAAGAATCCGAGTCGGACCTGCTCAGCATGTAACTCTACCAGGTTGGTATTCATCACGCGAATATCGAAGATCTGAACCATGTTGACCTGATAAGGGTTCCTATCATGGTAGTCTTGGATCCATCCAAGATCCATCTGACGCTGGAGGGCCTCCTGTATGAAAGAGCATCCCTGTTTGTTTACCGAGCAAATTAGACAGGAACTGTAATCGTGTCGCGGTAGATTATAATGTTGGCTTTGCCTTGAGTGCATCGCCGCCAAGTTGACACTCATCTCACGGATGTCGTGGTTTTGAATGATGTTAGAATTCGTGTAGACCATGTTAACTCCACGAACTCGGTGCTCTTGGATCCATCCGAGATCCATCTGTTCCTGCAGAGCTGCTTGCACTACAAAACATCCTTGATTGTCTTTAGAGCAGATATCACACTGATGATAGTTATGAGGTGGCACATGGCCATATCCACTCTGTCTACAATGCATCTTGACCAAGTTGGTTTTCAACAAGAGTACATCGTGAATTTGATAGACATCATTAGTCTCTCCTTCTATCAAATTGACGGCAGCCTTCTCGTGTTGAGGCAGTGGATTCGTGAGAACAGGATTTGTATCCTTGAAGGATTAGGCCCCGCTCCTAACAAGTTTTTGCACGTCGGACTTGAAATTGAGACAAGTCTATATGTTATGCCCTGAACCTCCTTGATGATAAGGGCAAGTTTGATCCACCTTAAACCAAAAAGGCGGATTTTCCAGTACTGTAAGAGGAGATTTAGTCTGAATATGCCCCTTAGCCAGTAGTAATGGAAATAGCTCTATGTACGTTACGTGTATAGGATCAAATCCTGGTGGCCGTGTTGTACGGTTGTTGTTATATGGAGGACGAGCCTGCTGAAGAGGCTGTTGTGTCCTTTGCTGGTCAGGTTGGCTCTGCGCAACCTGAGGTTGATACGTAGGAATAGGCGCATGGCTGATAACAGGAGCCACAGCTGCTACCGGTTGATAACGTCGTCTTTGCTTTCCGAGAGAGATATTCCCAATATCTTGCTCTTTTTTCTTAGGGAGAGCACTACCGTATTTTTTAGTACCGCTCGTCGATCCAGCGTCTTTTACCAAACGTCCTTCTCGGACGGCTTCCTCGAGACGTACACCCATGCCGACCATTTCGGTGAAATCACTGGGCGCACTGGCAACCATTCGGTCATAGTAAAATGAGCTTAAGGTCTTTAAGAAGATATTTGTCATCTCTTTTTCTTCAAGAGGTGGACAAATTTGAGCAGCAATTTCACGCCACCTTTGAGCATACTCCTTAAAGGTTTCCTTGTCCTTTTGCGACATCGATCTGAGTTGATCTCTGTCGGGTGCCATGTCCAAATTGTATTTGTATTGTTGGACGAAGGCGGTACCAAGATCTCTGAATGTGCTAATCGTAGCACGGTTTAAACCCATGTACCATTTGAGTGCGGCACCGGTTAAACTATCCTGAAAGTAGTGAATCAGTAGGTCCTGATTCTCCGTCTAGGCTGACATCCGCCGAGCGTACATCACCAGATGGCTTTGAGGGCAAGAGTTACCCTTATATTTTCCAAAGTCGGGCACTTGGAACTTGTGCGGGACTTTCACATTTGGGACCAAGCAGAGATCTGCGGCGTCCTTTCCAAATAAATCCTGACCACGAATGGCCTGCAGTTCCCTCTGCATTTCCAAGAACTGTTCCTAGAATTCATCCATTCTGTCAAACATAGTTTCCTTCTAACCAGAAGGTGTCTATGGAATATGTCCTTCCGGGACAGTGTGCACCACAGGGGGTGGTACCGTGACTACGGCAGTGAGTCTTGGCATTTCCCGAAGTTTGTAACCTTCAGGAGTCTTCAGTATGCCCCTGGCATCTTTGCTTTCCCGAAGTTTATAACCTTCAGGCCCAGCGGCTTCTGTTGTGATTCCCTGATCTTCAGTGATCGGCGGAACATATCCTTCCGGGATATAGTTAACAGGCATGTCCCATGGACGATCTTTCGGTATCTGATACCTAGGATCATACCTCTCCACTATGGGCTTTGAGGTGATCTCTGAGATCACAGTTCTTTGTAGCTGAGCTTCTGCCATGGCTTGCATGTCGTTACGAAGCTTTCTCATATCCTCTCTCAGAGCGTCGATTTCTTCTTTCAACTCTCTGTTTTCTTCCTCAAGATCATCCATCCTTTTCTGACGATTGGCCCGAGTATTATACGAATGAGACAGTTTGACTCTAGAACCGAGACACAAACGTGAGATTCGTAGGGAAGAAGAATACGCGATGTGAGAATGATGAATGCAATGATTTATATTAATTGTTTTTTTGGTTTAATCAAAATAAACTTCGACAATTAGATTGCAAATATCAAACGGTGGGGAAACCCCTTTTTATTGAAATTCAAAAGATTACAGAAGTGGAAATACAGTAGATTACAAAGTGCAGAAATAGAAACCTAAACTAATGGGTCCTGAGTCCTCTCTGAAGAGAAATCAGGTGCTGATTCTGGTATCTTCCTTTTCTTTGACCGGGGCTCTTGGGCCGTTGTCGGGTTGTCATTCCTTTGCCAAGTGAAAGGAGCGAGCAGATTCCTTTGGTCATCTTGATTATCTACAGCATATTGCTCCAAAATTTCAATCAGAGCATCTTTTTCTTTCAGTAATTGCTGTATTTTGATGCACTCTATGTCGAGGGTGCGGTACTTGTTCTTCCAAGACCTTCTCTCCTTTTGAATTTTGTTGAGAGTAACCTGAAGCTTTTCAGTTTCCGTCATGAAGTACATGACAGATTCCCTCGGCGGAAGAATTCCGTAACAAGGATAAGGCATCTTCAGCTTGAGAGCTCTAGTTTGTACCCAATGGAGGTAAGGCTCCACCGAGACACATTCTGGTTTTCCCAGAGACTCTCGTCCTTTCTTATGAACATGTTTCCAGGCGTGCACTATTTCCATCTTTAGTGCTCTGTCGTTTTCTCCTTCTTTGAAGAAAAGACCTTCCAGATGAACACCCAGTGGGATGTGTCTCATCGGGTATCCAAATTGATGGCGAACCAATACCGGATGGTAGTTGATTCCTCCTTTAGTTCCTATAAGGGGTACGTTGGGGAAGTTTCCACAATGGTCAATGATCCTGATTCCCTCATAAATCTTATTACACCAATCTATATCAGAGTTGGTAAGAGACATGATCTTCTGCGACCAACGTAAGGCATTCTTGCAATCCCAAAAAGCAGTAGACTTGGGCAAGTGAGAGATAAACCATTTGTAAAGCAAAGGTACATAACATGTGATCTCCCATCTGCTGTACAAATTTCCCAGGTGTATAGAATGATACGCATCTACGAGCAAAGTCGGCACAGGATTTCCAATGAGAAAAACCTTAATGGAGTTAATATCGACGAAATTATTGATGTTAGGAAACAAAAATAACCCGTAGGTGAGCAAGACAAAGATGCTTTCAAAAGCAGTCACGTTTCCTATACTGGCAAAATACAGGGCCTTCTTTGTCAAGAACTGGGCTGGCAAACCTTGGATGCCACCCTTGGTGGTTAGGTGAGTCCTGACCTCCGACTCGTCCAAATGAATTGCTCTTGCAATAGTCTGATTCTTTGGAATTTCTTCCAGTCCAGAAAATGGAACTCGATCCGTAATGTGTAGATCGATCAGGTGAGAATACTCCTCCAGCGTTGGTGCAAGCTGGTAATCCGGGAATGTGAAACAGTGATAAACCGGATCATAAAACTGAATGAGCGCATCCATGATTCCCTCAATCACATAGACTCTTAATAGTGGTAGCAAACCTCCGTGCTTGGCTCAAAAAGCCTCTGGGTTAGTGATCATCCTCGCTAACCTTCTCAAATCCTCTAGTTTTGGAACCTTGAAGGTATACGTATGAGTTCTCCTTCTACCGAAATCCATTAGTGAAATCCTTTTCTCTGATATTTGCAATCACAGTCCTAGTTTATTTTGAAAGAACAGAGAGACTAGAAGAGAAGATTTTTTGAATGTTTTAATGTTTTTTAAATGAATGCATGAATGCAGCACACAAAAACATAGAAAAAACATGGGGTCAAAGGGTCGTTGTCATGAAGTCAAGGCTCTACCCATCCCCAAAGGTTTATACTAGGGTGATTTTTGTACCTGTACTCATTATCATTAGCTCCTCCCAGGAAAGCAAAATAACAAGCGGATCGCCAGCGAGTTGTAGTGCAATCTTAGAGTAAGTGCCATTCACCGAGAATAGATCACCAGCCTCAAATAAGGGTAGTATCGCGTAACAACTATTTCTGATAGTTTCCGCACTACGAAAGGGTTTGGCTCCTCAGCTTCTCAGACTTAACAATTGGCCCATTGTCTAGGTGAGAGAATGGGTTGCGTTGGTCAGCCTCCACTGAGGTTGATGGTCGACCCCGTCGCCATCACTTATCTTAGGTGTATACTCATTCTTTCCACATACGGCATCACCCGCATTCCCATTAGCAGAAAAATAAACATGTATAGCAATTAGGAAAAGCAGTATATATATTTGTCCTAATCATCCTAGACCTATGAAGCTAAGAATCCTAAGTTCCTGACAGAAAATGGGTTCCCTGGCGGAAGCCCCAATATGTGGTATTCACACAAGTGAAGAAAAGGAAGACCGTGCCTAGACCTAACTTTGAAGGGCCCCACGGCGGGCGCCATTTTTCTGTAGCGAGCGATTTTGGATGCGGTTCTTAAGCGCTGGTCGCTCTCTGCGGTTAAGCTTAAAACTACAGGTCGATTCATTTTTTATCCTATTGTGAGCTGATGAAGGAAGGGAAATAGATGTCTCCAATTAACCCTGTTTTGCATACTGAGTTTAAACAGCGGTCTGTTAGGTTACGAATGCTATCAATGTGGGGGGGGGGCCTTTCTTGTGCTATTTAACAGAATGACAGGTTTCTGGCGAGGAACAAGGATTAGGATGTTAGGACTGATGCTTTTGAATTACTGCTTTTGATTGATGGAGATATGGGGATTTGGGTTTTTTGTTGATTGTGCTCGCTAAGATTTTTCTTTCAATCTTATGCCTACGTATTCCCGTTTACCGAAATAGGGAAATCAGAGTGTTCGTAGTTGCTCCTATTCTATGGGAGGAAATGATTGTTTTTGGTGTCTTGTTCAAAGCCCAAGACGTGAAGCGAAAGGTAGTTTGTATCTTGTTCAAAGCCCAAGATATGAAGCTGAAAAGTCTCGACTTTAGAGAGAATTTGTCATCTCTAAATAAGGGTAAAGGAGAATTACTTTAACCGGGATACGCGGATCCTAGCAATGCCATAATTTCCTAAGAAGGGGTTTTAACCTGAAGGAGAAGACTTTAACTCAGTGTAGAGCAATGCCATCTTTCCTTAGGAATTTCTCATGCTAAAAGAGGGACAGTGGCATGGATGTAGATGATCCAGAGGCTTGCCGCTTACAGCGATTAGATGAAGGGAGTTGTTTGATGTTTGTGTACTGTGAACGAGGCACAACTTTGATGCTAAAAGGTTAATTGGATTAACCAGTGATTTTCTTATACAAAGCCTAAGAGGAGGCTGATATGTGTCTCGTACAAAGCCCGAGAGAGAGGCTAAAAGGTTTTGACTCAACGAGGGAATCTTTTGGTGTCTCGTATAAAGCCCGAGATGGAGGTTATTGTTTATTTGGCTCAATAAGAACCTTTTTGTATCTCGTACAAAGCCCGAGATGGAGGCGAAAGGGGTAATTGACTTAGCAAGGGAGTCTCTTATGTGTCTCGTACAAAGCCCGAGAGAGAGGCCGAACGTTGTTTGACTCCGCTAGGGAGAATCGTTGTACAAAGCCCAAGAGGAGGCTATGGTGACTGTTCAGTTAAGTGACAGGTCCAGTATACTGATTTTGAAAGAGAAAATCAGTTCTTATATGAGCAACACTGTACTCAGGGATTTGATTCAAGGATCTGGGTTATTCCTATTCTTTAAGGAAGCGGGAAATCCGAAGGATATTGAGACTATCCGAGTCTGCAGGTTTCCTTCCTTTTTAACGAAGGGGTCACTTGAGAATGTCTTTGAGACTCAAGGAAGTTAGATTGTCCGTGTCTAGAGTTTCATCTTTTACTATGTTTTGAGAAACAGTAGTAGACTCTATGAAAGGACTGTTCTATGAAGATGACTAGGTTCTGTTCCTATAACTCTAGGAGGTCGTCGGGACAATTTGTACGAAGCCCAAGAGGAGGCTGGAATCTTTTAAGAAGCTGACGGGTCCTTGTACTAAGCCCAAGATGAGGCTATCATTCCCGGAGGAAGAGATCATTATACGAAGCCTAAGAGGAGGCTGTGAATACTTCTAAGAAGCCGTCCTTGTACTAAGCCCAAGAGGAGGCGAGGTTGCTTTTAGGAAGCCTGTGGGTCCTTGTACGATGCCCAAGAGGAGGCCGATGCTTTTAAGAAGCCCGTGGGTCCCCAAACCCCGAGAAATTCAAGGCAATGCTATTCACCGAGAATAGATCAAAGACAGGAAAATTTGAGAATTTGGAAGAAACTCAAAGATGCCATTCACGGAGAATACATTCATCTCTGGGAGTAGAGTTTCTTGACAATTCCTAATGAGGACAGCCGAAGAGAAGACTGTATCTGGTGATCCTATTGGGGATCTAGTTGTCTATTTCTATGACTAAACGAAACGACGTCACTTAGTTCTAGACGTAGTTGCCGGGGAAACTCGAAATATCTATACTATTATTACACAGTGATATGAGTTTATGAAAGAAGACTTACAGTGAAACAGCCCCACAATACAGTTTATATGTATATGAAAGCGGTAAATGAAAGCGTATAAACACTTACTCGGTTGTAGAGCTTCCATGCTATTTGGTTAGTTGTTCAACAAAGAAAGATTGAAAACAACAGTATATTCAAAATCAAAGGAGAAAGTGCTTTGAAAAAGAAATTTTTGGGGCTTACAGCTCAAGGAGAGGCCTAGGGTTTTATCAGTGAGCGCACCGTTGTTTTGTACAGAGGGACTTATATAAGTGACTGAGGCCCAAAAAGGTTTTCTGTACACAGGGATGGTCTTACACTCTCTCAAGAGGCCCAAGTGAGTTTTAAAAATGAGTGGGGCTTATAACACGAGGGTAGGCCCAGATGATTTTTCCGTTTGAAATGGCGATCGCGCCGAGGTTTTCTTTTAACACGGAGGGACTTATACAATAAGTGAGGCCCAAAAAGATTTTGGTTAAAAGGGAATTGGGTCTTACACTCTAATAGAGGCCCAAAATGTTTTGAATGGGTCTTATAGCTCAAGGAGAGGCCAAATTGATTCTTTGAATAGGCGACGATCGCGCCGTTTATTTTTTACGGTATCGGGACTTATACAATACACTGAGGCCCAAAATGTTTTGGTCAAGAAAGGATTGGGTCTTACACTCTATTAGAGGCCCAAAAAGTTTTGAAAATGATTTATGAGGGTTGAATTAATCCAAAAACCCTAATTTGTTTTCAAAAATGTATTTAATTGAATAAAAATTCAATTAAAATGATCAAAATTGTTTAACATGTGAAAAACAAATTGTGATTTTGGATTAATGCTTCAAAAATTAAGTATTGACCTACAAAATAATTAGAAAGCATTAAAAGTTGCAAAATCAATGTAGAAAAAATATTTAATATGTCAAAAACAATTAAAATATTAATTCTTTATAAAAATATCAATTATATGAACTAAATAATATTTTAGGGAGTTTTTGATAAAATAAAATATTTTAACATTTTTGTGAATTATTAAAAAAAGAATCAACTCAAAATCATTAAAACTCAGAGAGAAATTAATTTTTGAATCAATTAAATAAAATCACAAAATTCAAATATTTGAATTATTCAAAAATGGCGCCAAGAACACACCCAGAACACGTGCGTGTTCTGGGTTTGGCTGATTTGCATTTTCTCCTCAATCTCACTGAATACTTGATTATATCATGCAATCCACATATCATTATGCTCGTCTCAACCTCACGATCATGTCTATGTCCATTAATTTCATTTAAATTAAACATATAACAAGAAATCATGAAAAATCCTCAAGAACCCTAATTTTTGCATGAAGGCTAGGATTTTTGATACATGATTCAAACAATGCAATTAATTGAGGGGAAAAATTCCATGCATGATTATGAACATATGGCCAAATTATTGTGCGAGGAAATATGCATAGATTGAGAGATGACCAAGTACATGCTTACCTCTAAGACGTGACAGCAAGTGCAATGTCATTTTTGATTTGGAGGTGTTACATATGAGTGGTGATGATCTGAACAGCTTCCCTACACCCTATGGAGTGTGTTTGAATGGTTGGACTTGATTGAAATTGGCTGGATCAATTTGTGGTACCTCAACTGCAACTTGATTGAAAATTTGAGCAACCAGCTGGTGATTTTGTGAAATTGGTGTTTTAGAAGTGATCTAAGTGTTTGATAAGCTCATATGTGATGTATGTGAGGTGTGTGAGTGATTGGTTTGATTGGAATTGCTCTCAAACTCAAAACCCGATAGTGACTTGCCTTAGAAGGCAAAATTGGAGTGAAAGAAGAGATTTTGAGGAAAGCATCTGTTTGATGGCTTTGGTATACTCAAACTGATCACAATTGAGCTCTATTTATAGTAGAGCAAGTTTGTTTTGCAAGGAATAGTGAATGGCAGCTGGTAAGTAGGTTTGGCCAATGTTGGCAAATGAAAATCCAAGTCTCCTCTAGCCATTGACTAGAGGTTAGGGCACAAAGCTTTGGTCCCCTTGGTCTTGGATAAGTCTTAACTGATTTCAGATGAGAATGGCTCAGTCCATGCCACCTTGATGCTTCCATTGAATGCTTCAATCCAAATTTGGAGTCTTGTCCCTATTTTGGCCATTCTAGGTTCAACATGCTATTTCTTGCTCCATGGACTTTGGAGGCTTGGCTCAGTGATTGTCCCCTTTAGATTCAACCCTCAGATGTTTCCAAGTGGATAGGAGCATTTGAATTTGGCTGATTTTGGCAAATCGAGCCAAAATGCAAAATTTGCTTGCCTTTGACAGATTTCAGCAAGGCAACTTGACAATGTCATATCTCATGGGGTAAGTTGAATTTGGCAATGTTCTTGGCCATTTTGGAAAGCCCTTACATGATACAACAACTGTTTGAACAAGTTTGGTTTTGATCTCTTTTGATTCCAAGTGAAAAATCCCTCTACATTTGGCAAAAAGTGAAGCAAAATCTGACTTAGTGAAATTTTCACTAAGTGTTGGAACAAAGTGTGATTTCTTGATTTTGATCACTCCATAACTCAAAATCCTTAATGAATTGGACTTAGGTCTAGTTGAAGTTTTTGTAGAGGGTAATGAGGGCTACAAATCCATCTTTGAATGAGAAAAATTGGCCTTGTGGTTTAGGAGTTATGGTCCTCCAAAGTTAGTGTATTAGTGGTACTTTTTCCATAACTTAGAAAAATTTCTAAGTTTTATGGTTACCCCTTTTACAAGTTATCCAACATTCTTTGATTTTTCTTGATGAATGATGATTCAAATCATACATTAACATCATTTTAGGGTTAAAAATCCACTTTGGTGAAAAATCTCAAAAAGTCAAAGTTGACTTTTGTGCACAGTTGACTTTTTATCAGATGAATTCCAAATTGTGCAATTCTTCAGGAAATCATGTCCTTGACCTAAATCAAACTTGATGGACATGTTCCAAGGGTGTCATAGGGTATATTGGGGCATGTCCTAGGGTTTGGGAGCATGTCCTGGTCAAAAGTCAAAGTTACAGTTGACTTTCCTCGCGAAACCCTAATTGTGGTGCAGATGAAAATGAGACTTGTTGCTCAAGCTTCTTGGATTAATCCATTGTTCCAAATGGATCAATATAGTTCATTAGAGACCCTCAAATCATGTCTTGAGGTCTTGGCTCTTGATTTGTCCCAAAAGTCAACTTAGGGGTGAATTAGGTCAAGAAACCCTAATTCCTGATTTTTGATGTATGCATCCCCTGAGGTCAAATTGACTTGATGCTTGGGTCCATGAGGTTCCATGGAGTACATTAGGTTATGTTTTGGATCTTTGGCTTGTGTCCAGATGAAACTTTCCATCTAGAGGCCCTGGTCGACCAAAACCCTAATTTGGGGATACTGTCGATCTTGAGACTTGATCCACCTAGAAGGGAGCAACCTTGTGCTTAATCCTTGAAGTGGGAGTCCTTTTTGATCCATTGTGGATGTTTGAGAGGTTAGACAAGTTGAAGATTAGGTCATTCCTTGATTGATCCTTTGTCTAAGGCTCTGAGAGGGCTTAAAACCCTAATTTTGATTGTAGTGAATGCTCAACAACCCTTGAGGCATTTGATGAGGCATGATGGTTCATCCATATTGTGATGATGATTTGCACAATGATGGGAAATCTTAGTGGTCAAAATTTGGGGTATGACAGGGGTGAGATATCGAAAAATATAATCAAAGGCATGATAATTAATATATTAGATTAGAATCACACAAATTTCACTACTTCATACAACAGTCATACAACAACTATTAGTAAACAACTTAAGAGCAACCGCAACTTATAACAAGCAACAACTTATAACAACAACCTGTATCAAGCGACAACTTACAGCAATAACAATTTATAACAACAATAACTCACAACAATAACAACTTATATCAACAACACCAACAATCAACAACAACGTAATAATATTAACAACTTCAACATGCAACTCAAATGCGACTCAACTATGCAAATGAATGTGGTACCATTTGGAGTAAACTCCCAACTTAAACATATGCCAGGTTATCGAGGCATTTTCAACTTAATCGGATGCCATCAAGGCCAACTTAAACAGGTGCCATCAAGGCCAACTTAATCAATGCAAATGTATGCATGCAACAATAACCACAACGTAACAACAACAACAACGCAATAACAACAACGAGAACAACAACTTAAACATGCACCACTTGCATCAACTTAATCCAACATTTGTCGTTCGACCTATAACTTAATCAACAACATATTCAACATCACATCACCAACATCACCACATCAACAACGTATTCAACATCAACATAAAACATTGGTCATAAGACCTACAACTTAACAGTGCCCATAAACCGGGACAATTCAACCTATTCAACTGTACCTACAAATCAACTTAATCGACATAATTTCAACAAAATAATCCAACCAAGAATACCTACTCGTATACACGACTTACTCCGACAATTTTCAACGAATACCGGACAACTAACCTTACCGCTTAATTACACTTATTCGACTAATTCCATACATCAACCAACCAAAAATTAACTACAACCACTTATGAATTATTTCTGCAAAATTTCAACTTGTTTCGGTTAAACAATTATACCGGTTAAAACTACTAATATTACTATTCGGTACTATTTTAATACTCTGCTAACTCCTTGGGTCTGTCATTCGCTAATTGATTCCTGTACTAAAATAAAACTTGCTACTAACATTTCTAATTCCCCACATTATTGTTATTCCTCTGCATTATTAATCGTTAACACTGTTGAGGCATATTGCACGATAACACCTCAATCGCACACATTCACGACGGTAAAAATCAACACAATGATACGGTTTCAATTTTCTGCTATAATTGAACTAGATACAGACCTCAAAACCATTTTTCCTAGAAAGAACATCTCGTTAGCTTTCCAACGCTTCGAACGGGGGTCAAAACTGACTTTCGGATCAAAAGATATGAATTTTCCAAACTTTCCGAAACCAGAATTTTTCTGCATAACAGCCGTACGGGATTTTGCATTTTCGTCCGAAAATCTGACCGATTCAATTATTTTCTTCAAAACCAACACCTACTCATTCATACCAAACATATAGTAGTGATTTGGGACCATCAAACGTGAATTCTACGACTTTCGATTTCAATCCGAATCTTAAACCCCCAAATCTCCAAAAATGCAAAAACTTACAAAATCAACCAAATTCGATGAAACAAGCATCCTAGATCACGGCCTAACATTTTTCGACACAACTACCCAATCTATTCCGAATTTCGTTCGCGAAAACATCGGTTTCTATCGATTTAACCAAATTCCATCCTCAGTTTAATACTATAGACAATAACCAAACAATCTAGCAAACATCAAATTCCACAAAAACAAAACCAATTCATCAATACACTTTAACACATTCAGTATAAAATTATATAAATTTCAATCCCACGTATCAATTATCATATACCCGGTTATAAAATTCAAACCCCACCCTTACCTTAGATTGATGGCCGCTCGAATTTCCGATCGACTTTTCCGACTTGGCTCCGACGACAATTCTCCCGTATCCCCTCTGCAAAACTCCAAGCCTAACTGCTTCTCTCTTCGCTCTGCCTCTTTTCCTCTCCTCTTGCATCCATGGAGATTAGAAATATGAACATGCTGCCATTGAGTTCCTATCTTGACCAAAATTCAGCCTCCATCATCATCTATCCCGTAACTACTATTTGACCCATTTCCAGCATGAACTCCCAAACTTCAAATGAGTTTTTCTCCTTTAATACTGAACTTATTGACACGAAATCGTATATCAAATTGAAGGGAATTTCGTAAGCTTTCCAGAAATTCAAGAATCGCTTTAATCAGAATTACAAGTAAAAAGTTATCACCTGTTTAGTGGAGGCTATACCATAAGTGCGAAAATAGAGATATGATCATGAGTTCTTCTTTCTCCTTCTTTGCTTCCAAACTATTTTCTCTCCTCTAAAACCCTTATTCTTCTCTAAGACTTTTTCCTCTGTAACTTCCACGATCAATTTCTCCAAAACTTCCTCTTGCAACTTTTCACGTACAACATGTTTTACTCCTTCTCTCAACCCTTATTTTTCTCCACTAATCCAAACCTAATTCCCTTTTTTTTTTTCTCAACCAACCCAATTAATAATAATACTAATAATAATAATACTTTTATTTTATTATTCTTATTGGGCCTACTATCTTCACCCCCCAATCTTACTACACACAACCATAAAATAAGCCCACTTAAATAAAATACGCTTATATTCCATAATATTAATTCTAATATTATTTCTCTCGACTAAATCGACTAATTACCGACTATCAAATAAATCGTCCAAACCACCAAATCAACATATTTAACCATAGACGGAAAATATCCAATATTATTTCCACAACTTAAATCAATTCAACTCGAACCAACTTAGAAACATCAACATAATATTCCGATATTCCGAAATCAACTTAAATCGACACAAATACTCAAATCAACGCGAATCAACACAACATACTACACTTATATTTAATTAAATACTTAATTAAATAAACGGGCGTTACAGTAGCCTTTCAAACATCAGGCAAGGTAGTCTTTTACAAGCGAATGCAGGAGAGCCTGTTGGGAGTGTTGGAATTGGTAGTCTTTTATAATTGAGTTTTGTATAACATATAATACAAATTATTTAAAGAAACCAATTACCTCAGGAATATTACCAAATGATCTAGGGTTGCAAGAACCTTTATCACTTAACTCTTGCCTTTGTGTCCCTTTTTCAGGCTGTTGTAAGCTCTTTGACACTTTTCAGGTTGTTGCCTCTCTGCCACTTCTTCAAGCTGTTGCAAGCTATGTGTCATTTTTTCAGGTTGTTCTTTCTCAACCACTTCTTTAGTTTTTTTCCGATCTATCTTCTCTCTATCCAACTTATCTCTCTCCAGCTTCTCTCTCTCTAGCACCTCCAATCTATTTTTGAGTGTGTTACAAAAGCCATACAATTTTTGAAAGTCCATTTATGTGGGGCGAATTTGGCGTGGTAATATGTCCCTAGAACATACCCCAAAACTGTAACTCCTAACACGCCCAGAGTAGTTTGGGAGATTTAGAGCCTCGAATGATATGTCCGTAGGACCAAGGTCTTGTCTCTCTTCTTCAGTTAGAGCTTATGTTAACTTCTCCTGAAATTAATAACTATAAAAGACTTGTTTCAAGAAAATCAATTTGAACATTTTCATTAAGATTAACCGAGATCCAAAATATTTTCATTGATCCAAAATATTAACATTTGACTTACACATTGATCCACAACTCTTTGAACACTCTCATTATCAATCACCCCGTCCTTATTGACGTGGGCAGCCTTCCACACTTGACTACGATTTATCTCAGTAGCTCCCGACTCTTCTACCTGTATATACATTTTTACAAATTAACATAACAATTAAAAAAATAATTTATAATCTTGTACACTACTTTTATACATATACCTACCATATCAGCTTCAAGACGAGCACGCCCTAAACATGACTTTCTATAGGGATGTTGAGGATTTAATGCTCTTTCTTGATTTTCACTACTAACTGTTTGCATTAATTAAAAATAATAACTTGATATGGTTGAGCACACGTATTTTTAAAAAATATATTAATATACATTAGTGTAAACCCTGCTCTAGTCATATGTAATTGAATAACAACACGATAAGATACATAGTATAGGCACGCTATTATGTTTCAAGTTTGTCTAATCTCTTTTGTATTCTGAATGTAGCCAAAAAAATTATTTTGAGGGAGAAAAACTCAATATATAGTTACAAGGTGTGTTTAGTTCTAATGTTACTTGTCATACTTATGCAGTGATGTTCAGTTGCAAGAAAGGCTCGAGTCTTCTATGATTTTGATCTCAAAATTGTTTTTAGTGGACAGGGACACTAGTCTGCATCCTTTGATTATAAAAATCCACGTTTTGGTTATAATTTCATTGTTTTATTCTATCCCTGTAACATGTATTGTTCTTTTTTATTGAGTATTTTGTTTCAATGTGAACTTTATGTGTTGGGGGTTCAGATTATACTTATAATGAGTTTCTTTTTGCATTGTTTCTTGCAGCCAGTTTCTCGGTTGAGCTTGGGTTTTTTCTGGTTTAAACTGGAGCTGGATTAATATATTACTATGAGAGGGAAAAAACAACATATAGAAGATAGATTAATATGGTGAGTTAGTTGAGTATTTTGTGAATATGATGTGTTGCAAATCTGACATTAAGTCATGTGCTATCATCAACCTAATCATGCATATCAAATTTTAAGTAACTTGGACATTCTTAGTTATGATAAAGAATGACAAATTATTACCTGAAACTTTTCAGTCATACGCTGAGCTACAAATTTATCCCAATCCTCTTGTTTTATACAGTAAGAATATTTTGACGGTCGATGTTTAACAAAACCACCCTTACTATCTCTTAGATAGAACATTGCCATTTTTGTCCTGAACGCCCTGTGCAACTTTCCAGCTTCTTTATATATAAATGCACCATGTTCTTCGCCAATTACAAAAGTTTTCTGCAAACATTTCAATTTATTAAAACACAATTCAATTTATTTAAACATCCAAACAGATAATTTATGGAATTAAAATTTTACAACAAGCTTGAGTTAGTCTGTTACTTCAATTTCATCTCAAATGTTTTGTTTATAAACCCCTACAGCCTCTTTAACTTTTTTCGCACTCCAATTGTCCAAACTAATTGGAACTAACCGACGAACTGTGACACCAATATAACTAGAAAAACACTTGCTATTATGCTTGATTGGTTGACCTCTTGCATTCCATTGAACCTATAACAAAATTAAAGTACAATTAAAGAATCGTCAATCTCACTAATATTCTAAGAGAATCAGCTCTATCACAAAAATCTAGCTATTTTATCTCAATCCTCTTTCCATTGCTTTTAGCTTTGTGAATTTTTTGCAACCGGGTCACACCACGTTTACCAACTGTTTTCGTACTAGACGAACCACCTTCATCATTAGTAGAAACCATATTTATCCTGTAAAAAGTGTAAAAGTATTAGATTCGTGGCTGCGGTTACATTGTCTTTTTTCCTTTCTTTTCTTTGACGTTATATATTGTTCTGGTCATACAAATATACTAAGGTTCCAACCTCTGATAAAGAGTCTTCACGACAGTTATTTAAGCAAGACCATAACAGCAAGACCATAACATGGGCCACTGTAGGCCAGCAAACAAGATATTCCAGACAAAGTCTTGGTAGGACTTAATCAAGATATGTATCAATAATTAGTGCTTCTTTCTTTGTAGGACCCACCATTATTTTCTCTCTTCAATTTTCTTATTATTTCCGTACATGCAGAACAATATCTACACTTATATATCTCTTTGAGTTTCAAGATTAAGATTGAGATTGAGATTTCACAACTCTGCACAGTACTAATTATTTCAGGTGTTTTATTGAAAACAATAAATTCCATTGACTTGGGATTTGAAATTCTTTATCACTACTTTCATACACTTATTCTAAACTTGTCTTCATAGATATAGCATAAGATTAAGAATCATATGTATGAGATTTTGAGTATCCACATGACACATCTTTTATGTTGCATAAGTTTGATCTCAAAATGTAGAAGAAAAAGAAATTTTGTATCAACTTTGAATAAAGAAGTGAAATTTTAACCTATAGTTTTGAATTTCTATTTATTGAATCCTAGAGGAGTAAGGTGAAATAAAATAATACAATGATTGAAAATGGGAAAGACTTTTAGAATTTTGATGTGTTTGATAAAGGAGTTAATGTTTATTTAATGTATGAACTAGAAAAGAACAATTTTATTCACCCACATTAAAGACAATTTTCAAGTGATGTCACTAAGAGAACTGTAACACCCACATATAACAACATACGTCAAGCATATATATTATACATGAATCCAAGTATTTGGTACTGAAATACCATAAGTTCCTAGTAACACATTATATAACGAGGAGAATATTTTGGCTCTTCCTCATCCGACTAAGGGGTGTATTCCGGCTCCTCCTTGCTTTCAACCAGCGAAGTACATTTTGAGCTTTGGGTCGAAACTACCCCCTTGTCTCCTGACGCGTCCACGGTTACTGCCATGGTTTGATTTGTCACTACTCTATCTTTTTCTACCCATTTTCCTCTTGGGTGTTGCCGCTTTTGTCCAGAAGTTCCGACAGGCTTCAACTGTGAAGTAGCAACTTCTTTCTCAGCTTTCTTGTTACGCTGATAGCGTCTCCACTGAGTCCTGGTCATGCGGTTTTTCCCTTATAGTTTGGGGACACCACATAGCCCCTTGATTCAACTCTCTTGTCAGAGACATTTGCCTATTTTTCCAAGTCCAACACCTTCCATTTTGGTCTTTTACTTCCTTTTTGGCTGACTGGTGCCATCCATCTCTCCTGTGGGGTGTCTGAAGGAGGCTCAAAAGTTTTAGGTCATGCCTCTTGGAATGGCTTCATGTATTCCTCTTTTCGACGAGGGGCACCACTCCTGTCAAACACAAACCTTGGGACAGGTGGCTTATTTTCTTGCAGCATTTCCTTCTTGCTTGCCTCATATCTCTCAGCAGCTTTTTCATCGAACACCGCATTGCACCTAGGGAATAATACGGCCTTCGACCCGTTATCCTACACTTTTCTTGGAAATCCGCCAAGCTTTTGCCAGCTTGGGGGTAAACTGCTTCGAGTTTTCCCTCAGCTCTCTTGTCAGAACCCTCAGTGGTTTCGACCATCATGCATTCCACAACTTCAGTCGTTGGTTGTCTGTCGAGACCCTCAGTAGCCTCGACCATCATGCACTCATACAACTTCGAATATAAAGCCTCTTCGACCTCCAGCGGGTCGGTGTCAACTTGCATCTTTGGCCTTTCGCCAAATTGAATTCGGCCCTCCTTCAATGCCTTATGCACCAAATCCCTGAAAAGAACACATTGAGCTGTTTTATGACCAAGGAAAATATGAAATTTATAAAATCCCTTTTTTTTTTCTTTTGCTCTAAATGAGGGTCTTTGAACCCAGGAGGCACAATTATCTGACCATGTTTAACTAATAAGTCAAATATTTCGTCACATTTAGAAACATCAAAAGTATAAGTTTTAGCAACGTATTTATCCGTTTTTCCAGTTTCGACGGGATTTTTCCCGTTTGATGGTTTTAGCAGTTTGCATGTGTATGGGGGCCCTGGCTTGAGTTCAGCCACATTAACCTCACTTTCATCGACAAATTCTTCATCGTCGGAGGAATACTCGTCGGCCGCCACATATGACACTTTTTCTTTCTTACGATATCCGTTAGTCTAGGTTTTCTCAGCCTTCAACCGTTCGACCTGTCAGACTCGGTCAACCAGCTATGCCATATCTCTAAGATATTGCGTATCCAGCTTCTTCCTAATGGAATAATCTAAACCACCGGCTGCCATTTCGACTAACTCATGTTCAGGGACTTGAGTAAAGCACCGTGCTTTCAAGTCTAAACCTGTTCAGATACTGGTCCACTGACTCCGTGGCCTTCCGTTTGACGCTGGCCAACTCTTTCAAACTAATTTTTGACTGCCCCCTGTAAAACTGCTCGTGAAACAATCTTTCCAATTGTGCCCACGTGTGGACGGACTGAGGGGGCAACGTAGTAAACCATGTAAACGCATTCTTCGTGAGGGAACTTGGGAAATATTTCATTTTCAAGTCCTCATTATTTACTATGTTGCCAGCTTCGGTTTGATACCTAGCGACGTGCTCGCTGGTGGATTCCTCGGTCTCACCGGCGAATTTGGTGAACTTTGGCACCTTCCAACCCCTGGGTAATTCTGTCTGTAAGATAAAATCTGGTAATGAGGACGTGTACATTGGCCGTCGGAGGTCTGGATTTGCTCCATTACGGACCATAATGCGTTCGACCATGGCCTCTAAATTTGGTTCCCCAGCCAAGGCATCATGTCGAACTTGTCTGACCACATAGTCCGGATCTTGGTTCCTATGGACTATCACAGGAGGCCTTTGGGCCACTCTAGGGATATGTTCAAACTCTAGGGTTGTTCAATTATTTCGTCGAAGACCTCATCTTGACGGACGGGTGTCTCCGATCGAGGCGGAGGGGTCTGTCGAACTTGTGCCCTAGGAGCGCCTAGGAAGTCACCTATCTGTGTCATCTGAGTTGCCAATTACTGGTAACTCTGGGCCGAATCTTGTATTAATAACCTCAATATGGTGCCCATTTGTTGAGTCAACATACGAACCATCTCATGATTACTCTCATCCATCTGCTGCCTCATTACTGCAACAAAACTTGACGTGAATATGGGTATTGACTGGGAAAACAAGTTGAAACCTGGGGGTTGAGTAACCTGATTCGCCAAAGGCCCTAATCCTTGGTATGGGGAGAACACTAGGGATGAACTTTCCCCAAACAAAGGGCCGCTAGAATGCAAACTCGACATAAACTCTGTCGGCATCCCATAAGATCGAGGGATGGGCATTATGATACTAAGCACAAACTGCCTTGTAGTCCCTGCCATTGTTGGCCTCGGGTCGTGTCGACGTTGTAGTACCCCAAAATTTACCTACCTTTTTCTGGCTTTTGCTTCGCGTTCATCTGCATTTTTAGGTCATAACTCATAATCATATCATTGCATTGGTTTTCTAAGACATGGGATCGGAGGATTTTCTTGTTACAAGTGTTTGCCCTATTCAGGGGTGATTCTGTAAATTTCATCAGTGTACATCTGGGTGATTTAGGTTCTTATTCATGGTTGAGCTTGTGGACTGTTTATCGGTTGAGATTCGTCAGTAGATCATGTGAGTGGCCAGATTGTTCAGTGGTAGCTGTGACCATTTTATCAGAGGCTTGTGAATAGTTTGTGATTGGTTTTGAAATTCTTTGGGTTATCTATGTTCAATCCATTAGACCATATTTAGCCATTAAAATCCATAGTTATTCCAAACATCCAAATGCCAAAACCAATATCCATTTCCATTTTCCAAATCTAATATCCATATTTTTAAACCATGTTCATATCCATTTCAATTTTATTTCATTAAACCAAAGTTCTTAATTCAAATTCCATATTCAAAGTCCATATCCCTTCTTATCACTTTTCTTTAAACCATATATCTAAATTCATCCATTTTGTTTTAACCACTTTTCAATCCATTTTTCTAAATCACAAATCCATTCAATAATCATTCTTTTTAATCTATTTTGATTATTCAGTTGTTTTAAAAACCAGTTATCCATTTTGCTTTTCCCATTATCCTTTTGTCATAAACCACCATTAGGGACGGTTTTTCCTTAGGGACAGTTGTGCTTGGCCGTTTCATTACATAATGGCGGTGGATATTACTAATACATGGCATCAAGGAAGAAAAGGCATAGCAGTGATTTTAAGCAATAAATCTCATAACAGCACTTGAAGAAATTCACATCAGTAGAAATGGCTCACATTAGTAGAAAATACGTAACAGAAAAAACTCCTATTACAATTTTCTCTAACTGTCAACCAATTTCCTAATCCCTAACAGAAATTAAAAAAAATGAATTACATAGTAGAAAAAGAAAATTGCATCGGAAGTTTCCATCAGAAAATGAGAAAATAAAAATCAGAAAATTCATTTACGGCAAAAACTATTCCAACTGATACAACAAATATCCTAACTAACTTCACCATCTCTAACAGAATTCAAGCCTGAAAATACCAATCTACCCTCATCCAACTTCTGATATAAAAGCTTCATTCTCTTCATTCTTCAGGAGGTTTTTCACATTATGCTCATCATCATCATCATTATTCTTCAACCATCTTCTATAACTTTATTCTTCTGCTACCTCCTCCATTTCGTTTCTTCAAATCAGAACCTGTAGAAAAACTCAACAGAAATTCAGAAGCTCAACATCAATTCGGAAGTTCAAAACCTGCAACAACCTTCGTCATCTTCATCGTAACAACTTTTTCCAAAGTCTTGAAGCTACCAAGTTGCTCTGCAGCAAGGTTCAACTACAAGCATTCACGCTCTCCGACATCGTCAATTCACTCCATTCTCTCTGCAACCACAATAACCGCAACACGGTTCTGCATCAAAGAGACAACGTGATTCAAGATTCAACAACTTGCAACAACATTCAAGGAATTGTTCATAGCAGCACCACACAACACAGAAAGAGGGGAAAAAGATCGAGAAATTGAAGTAGAGCGGAAGTTGGAAAAGCAAGCTTACCTCGTGGAATTCCTTCTCACCGCTCGCAATCGAAGAGGCACCGGACTGTCCCCGGTAGGTAAGTTGATCTGTCTCCATTGATTCTATGAAATTATCATCTCAGCGTTGTAGTTGCGATAGGCATGTTTTCGTTCCTTTTGATCATCACGTCGATTTCGAGTTGAGTATGGCGAATTTGATTCCGATGCGGTATCGTTTCTCGGCGTTGGTTTGAGTTGTGATAGAAGAAGCATAGAGCATTAGATCTGGAGAAATCGTGAAGTGATCTTTGTTGGAACTATTGAAGGTGTTTGCGATGTCGATTTGTGGAAGACGGCGCGACGGAGAATGTCCCTGACGCGGCCGAGCGCAGCGATTTGGAATCATTTTGAGGTTGGTGGATTAATTGATGGAAGAATCACGGCACAGAGGAGATGTTCGTGTGAGGCGAAAAGAAACGGACAAGGTTTGATGGCAAAGGGAGACGAACGCCGATGATGACGTGTCTGCGGCGGCGCCATTGATGGAGGAATTGTTGTGGTCGTTGAGGAAGAAGAGAGCTCCTCGTGGCGGTGTGTCTTTCCGGCGATGTTGCTTGCGAATGATGGCGAGAGATTGTTGTGGTAGAGGCGTGGTTGAGAACCGAGGGGAGCAATGTGTAAAGGAAAGCGGTGATGGTGTGACGGCGTAGCATTGAGGAAGGTACGAAGGAGAAGGAGAAAGATGAGGTGGGATGGGGAGCGGCGGTGTATGAAGGGCGTTGTTTCCTGAGAATTTCATTCTCTCTTTTAAGTAATTAGGTTTGGAATGTATGGGGCCTTAAGCCCAAGTGTATTTTCTTTTTCGTACCCTTATAACACTCACGCACCCCGGGCCTTGGATGAGAAGTCATTGGGCCTCAGAACACTAAGCCCGTGCGCCTGTTCTTCATTCTCACACACCTCCAGAAGCATTTCGCACCCCCCGGATTCATGTTGTTTTCAATGGGCCTGGCAGCCAAGGCCCAACCGCCTGAGGACTGAATTTATACTCACACCCCCCAGAATCAAGCACACCCTTCTTTGTTAATTGTTTTGATTTTTAATTTTAGTTTTATTAATTGTTTTAGTTAATAAACTTAGGATAATAATTTTAGAAATTAGATTTTAGTTTTAGAAATTAGATTTTAATTGAGGAATTAGAATTTAATTTTGATTTTGATTTTAGTTCTTAACCATAATTTTGGTTAACTCACTTTTAGTAATTAGATTTAATTTTAGAATTTGACTAGTTAGAATTACATTTTTAATTAGAAATTAATTGGAATTAATTTTAGGATTAATATTGGTTTTAATTCTAGATTTAACTTTAGGATTAATGTGTTTTTTATATTTAGTTTAGAATTGCCTTGAACTAATTTTAGGATTAATTTTAGAATTAGTTCTTAATCTTAGATTTAATCTTTTCTCCTTAGAATTTAATATTGCTTTGTCTTAGCATTTTAATTCAACTTGGATTATCTTGATTACTTTGTGATTAATTCCTGATTAAATGCTTCTTTGCTTACTTAATTTTCTTCATCCCTCTTTAACCTTAGGACCATCCAAGTATGATAACATTAGGATTGAGTCTTAGTCTCCCCTTAGTTTCTACCTTTATCGCCATTTGAGTCTCTCTTCTTCTCATCTTAAAACAAAAATAAAAAAAAACTTAATAAAGGCATAACACCTATTGTATTTAGGCCTTTCATGTGGGAACAAGGAAGTGTGGGGTCTTCTCTCACTTTCTTGGAATGTTTAGCATACGTCGTGTCTTGGGTCGATATGTGAGGCATTCGATCTTACATGAGGGACCTAAATACAATATGTGTTGCAAAGCATCAAATAAACAAAACACTTCTTTCTTAAAAGACAAAAACAAACGATTTCTTTTCTCATCTCTTCACTCTTTCCTTCAGGATGCGTCAAGTCCGTTCCACCGCAAACAGGTAACGCCTAAGTCTCCCAACAGCGAGCTACAACACCTAAACTGCTGGAACGCGCACTCTGACGTTTCCCCTAAAAAACACAAACAATTCATCCCTAGTGAGGGGAACTATGTTGCTCTGATTCTCATGCTCCCGATGAGATACGTAGGCAGTGGGGTAGGGCCCATTCGAGCACTTCTTTTATTTTCCCTACATTTGTTTCTCTTTCTCTCTCTTTTCCTTTTCCAGTTCTCCAGCTAGCAGTTCCTTTTCCAGTATCCTTTCCTTACACCCTTTGATTGAGACAAGCAAGCGTGGATCCCATCGGGTACGATGGATGCGTGGGGGTGCTAATACCTTCCTCGCGCGTAACCGACTTCCGAACCCAGTTCTCTTGGTCACAAGACCATGTTCTTTCCTTCCTCTAGGTTTACGCAGTGTTTCCTCTCCCTCTCTTGGGATAAATACACATTGTTGGCGACTCTGTTTCGGTGCCACTTTCGCGTTTATACTTGGATGGAAATCCCGGGAGCGACAGCTGGCGACTCTGCTGGTGAACGAACCCAGAATCTCTGGTTTCCTTAGCGAGTCGATCCTAGCGCTTGTCTGTTTTTCTTTCATTGGGTGTTTACCGTGGTGCTGTGTTTTGTTGTTTACTATTTTACTGTATTGTTATTTATGGTATTACTGCTTTACTGTATTTTACTGTATTTATTGCATTTACTGCATTACATATCATTATTGTGCTGTGCTGTGCTGGATTTTCTCTGTTTGGTGGGCAGGGTATTCTGAGAGATAAGCCCACTACCCAGGGTTGAGAATACACATAGGTATTAGCATAGGTAGACGTGTCGCTCCCGTGGTGTTTGGCCACGTGTGGGTGTTCACGAGACCTACAACCAGACGAGGTTCTATCCGGAGCTATCTGCTACTGTATGTTTGATACAGGCTAGTATATATTCTCTGGAGGAATTGTCGACTCTGGTGACCACTCTCGAGGACTCAGTTGCGGCACTCCTCCCGAGATGTGATAGTGGCAGACCACGTTCTGTGGCAAAACCATTGCACATTCTCGATCCGAGGACCCAATACTGGGAACTTGCTATAGGATATCTATTTTTAAAGTGAATCAGTGGAGGCACTCCTCGATTGGCGATAGTACTGTACCCTGAGGGATGAATGTACTATTGCTTCTCGACCTCAGTGTCTGAAGTTGAGGATCTTTCGTTTTGTGAATTAGTTGAGGCCTCCTCGATTGATGATGATGCCAAACCAGAAATGGTGAACGTATCATCATTTCTCGACCTGAGAGCCCGGGATACTAAACATCCTAGTACCCACATGTGAGAAGGGCGGGTTGTTTACAGGTTTGTAGGTAACCTTGACCTTCATCCTACCTGGTACTTTGGATTTCCTATCAGTGTAGACTTATCAGCCTGGTATTCTGGTATTCTGATCATCTGGTATTCTGGTATTCTGGTGTTCCCTTCAGAGCCGACCTGTGAACTTATTTAGTCAGTAGCACAACACTTATCCAGAGATTTATGGATACCTTGATCCCGTGTCTTTGCATTTGCATTGCATGACATTTTGCATTCTCATACTCATATGCATAGCAGGTATTCTCAAAAGGGGATTCTTATTCTGACTTGGTATTGTCTCCAGAACTGCAAGCTTGACTTCTCACCACTACGTAACTTGAAGCAGTCAGAGGAGGATCATGGATCAGATGCGAGCAGAGTTGTCGAAATTCCAGACTCGTATGGCCCAGTGCTTTGAGATGATGCAGGGAATGGTTCAACAACAAGAGGAACTAGGGGCAATTATTCAAAGGACTGTTGTTGTTATCCCAGAAGCTGGTAATGGGAATGTTGTTGGTAACACTTCGGGCGGAGTTGTGAATCCTCCACATGTTAATCTTCCTCCACCCTCTCCTATGAGTCAATCTAGAGGAAGTGCTGCTAGGATTCATGTTCCTCGTCAGAAGGTGGATAATAAGGAAGAACAATTTTACGATGCTGAGCTGAATTTCCCTACTGAGGCGGACAAGAAGCTTTGTATGCTTGAAGAGAGATTGAAGGCTATTAAAGGCCATAATGATTTGGGTATGGACATGTATGACTTAGGGTTGGTCCCAGGTGTGAAAGTTCCTCCGAAGTTCAAGGCGCCTACTTTCAAAAAGTACAATGGAAGCACCTGCCCTAAGCTTCACATCAGGGCATATTCCAGCAAAATGTCTGCCTATACGGATGATGAGAAGTTGCTGATGCATTTCTTTCAGGACAGCTTAACTGGGGCATCTTTAGACTGGTATATGAGCTTGGAGAGAATGCACATTAAAAGCTGGAGAGATTTGGTAGAGGCTTTCATCAAGCACTACCAATACAACACGGACATGGCGCCCAATAGAATACAATTGCAGAGTCTTTCTCAGAGACAAAATGAAAGCTTCAAAGAGTACGCCCAGAGGTGGCGTGAATTGGCTTCCCAAGTTCAACCTCCGATGTTGGAAAGAGAGCTCGTTGATATGTTCATGGATACGCTTCAGGGGAATTATTATGAGAATTTGGTTGGATGTTTGTCAGCTGGATTTTCAGGTCTTGTATTGGCAGGAGAAAGAGTCGAAAATGGCATTAAGACGGGAAAGATTCGAATTGCTGCTGAAGATGCAAAGAAACCTTATGCTGGGTCCTCCAAGGGAAAGGAAGGAGAAACTAGTGCCGTGTATATTCCTCCTGTTGTTCAACGGCCTGTTCAGTATCAGCGACCTTATGCTCCTCAGCAACAGAGACAACAAAGATCGCGAAGGCCTGCGAGAAGGTTCGATCCACTCCCTATTCCTCACAGTGATGTTCTTGCCCGTCTACTTGAGAGTTCTCTGGTTGAACTAAGGGAGGCCAAACCTGTCCCTGACCCCATTCCTCCTGATTATGATCTGGATGCTAGATGCGAGTATCACTCAGACACACTGGGTCATTCCATTGAAAATTGCAACGTGTTCAAGCACAAGGTGCAAGACCTGGTGGATTCAGAGATCATTGCATTCACTGAAGATGATATGTACATCAATTGAAGCCTCTTGCCCTAAGTGAGCACTCAATTTGCAAGGACGTCCAGACAGAATCAAGCCTCATCAGTAATGGCAATCTTCAGCTTCTTTACTGCATTTTCATTTGTAGTTTCTTGTTAAAGCATTGTATGCCTAAAAAAACTTGTTTATGTTCTAAATGATGTTTTAATGCGATGAATATGTTTTTTTCTTGAAGTAATGCATTTTTACTCATTCATATAATTTTTCTGCGCATTGCAATACCAATTTTCTTGCTTAAACTCTTGGAGGGAGGATGATGAGGTAAAAACGCAAAATCTTTGGTTGTATGCTTTTGGATAAAACCCTGTTGAGGATGTACAAGCATTACTTCAAATCCCCAAACACCGGAGATATAAGGGAGATAGACCCTCGCCAACCCCTTTGAGCTTTGAAGTAGGAGTTTCTTTTCATTCGAAAAAACCCACACATTTAACCAGGGGCAGGGTAGTCGTCAGTAATTTGACCAAGCGTTCAAATTTCGAAAGGAGTGAGCATCTGAGGATCCATTACCTTGAAGAGGTCAAAATATGTGAAAACAATGGTTATCCCTCATCGACCAAGTAATAAGGTAGTCACCACCCTTTCAAACAAGTCAGACAACCAGTGTCACACGATTGGTTCAAAAAAAAAAGGGGGAAAAGAAAGAAAACCTGCTAAGTCAAAGCTTGAAAACAAGTGACTTAGACAAAAGTTAGGGCATCCAGCTGGACTTCAAAATCGAAAAATTCATAAAGAATCAGTCCAGATAAAATCAGGGAAATAAAAAAGCAAAAAATGGAAAAAAGAAATGATCAAAAGAAAAATCCTCAAATAAGAACAAAGTCGTGTGACCGAAACACTGAACACAAAAAGGGTGACTGTCATTTCGCAAACCTCGTGGGTCCATTAACTGTCATTCCTCATAAATCCTTTTGGGAGATGAGCGCTTGTGCCAAATTAACTGAACGTAGGACTGGAGAACATCAAGGAGAATGGGTGGGTACAAACAAAATTTTGAGCCATAAATCCTTTTTCTAAAAAACCGCGAACCAGGCCACGTTACAACCCTTGAAAGTCCTAATTGAAGCAGGGTTTATTCTGAAGGCGTACTTCAACGAGATAGCATTCCTAACTCCCATGAGTTGTGCTAATAAGATTTTTGTTGGTATTGTATGTGCGCATTGTTTTCCATTCAAAAATCAATGTCGTAACTAGTGACTCGTTCACAGGGTTTTGCGACATACTTTCAATAAACTTCAAGGTTAACATGTTTGTTGCATTAGAATTATCATTCTCATAATAAACTCATTCTGCTTGCATACATGTGCCTAACCATCAATGAAGCTTACACAGTGAACGTCAGTCGAGAAGCTTGATCCTGCTGAGTTGGGATGCTTGAGAATTCTGAAGGACAGTCATATCAAGGGGCATGTTGCCAAGAGACTCAGTGTCGTGGGCTCTCCCTAGTAAGTCGTGATGAGATGTAGCCAATCTGGGGCAGTCACGTCGAGAAATCTCTCTGATGTTCAGTTATTCTGGGGCATTCATTTGGAAATCTGGGGCAGTCACGTCGAGAAATCTCTCTGAAGTTCAGTTATTCTGGGCCATTCATTCGGATATCAGAGGCGGTCACGTCGAGAAATCTCTCTGAAGTTCAGTTATTCTGGGGCATTCATTCGAAGATCAGGGGCAAAGCCACTTCAAATCTCGTACCGAGGCAGGCCACCTCTAAAGTATAAGAAGTTATCCTCTCCAGAAGGCAGTTAATCAGAAACACCTCTTTAAGGTTCAAAATACTGAAGCAGAGTATTTCAAGTCATTACAAGCCCTCTCGGGGCAAATTCCTTCACAGATCATACAGTCTGGGGCAGTTACGTCGAGATCCGATAAATTTCTCCAAGAGTTTGAAGACCCTGGGGCAGTGTGAACGCCCCGTCTTCTGTAAAATCCTCTTGATATGATTTCTTTCAATGGACCCCGTGGTCTGGGGAAAGTCATAAAGGATCCGTTGTTCACTTTTGACAATCAGTATGCAGTTGGTCGGTAGAAACTTTTAGTACTAAGTCTCTTCCCCAGCAAGGAGCCAGAAGACATCTTTGTCCCAGCAAGGTGTTGGAATTGATATTCTTCCCCAAGCAGAGAATCATTCTCAAATCGAAAAGGGTTATTCATGAGGATTTCTTATCCCCAGCAGTGTAGGTGGATTCCTCAGCAGGATAAGATGATGGAACATTCTCAAGCAATTTGAAGACGGTGAGAAGTCAGAGTATTCTCTTCCTCAAAAGTCAGATCCAGTATTTCACGCAAGTCAAAGTCCAAAGATTATTGGCATTCTCAGCGGTTCAAAGTCCAATCTTCATTGGCATCTCCCCAACAGAGTTTGCAATTCAGCTTGCAGTTCCCCGACAGAGTTTTCATCACCAGTGGTTATTGGTGGTACAGTTGGTTATTTCCCCACAGGAGGTCAGATATTGGTGATCCCTTCCTTAGTGAAGTTTGCTTGTTCTGTTCTGCGCATTCCCCGATGGAGTGTCATCTCATTCTTGCATATATTCATCATTGCATTGCATCCTCAAAACGCGTAGCATTTCCATTTCGTATGGAGCATTACGCCATAGAAAGAAAAATTCAAACATGTATCGAAGCATAAGCCAGATTTGGTACCATGTGCGTAAGCCCCGATCAACCCTCAATTAAGGCAGTGATCCCCAACCTCCGAGTTAATGCATGTTTTGTCCAACCTCAGAGTTGACGCCCTTTATACCAACTTCAAAGTTGTCGTACATTCCTTCTCCAACCTCAGAGTTGAAGCCTTTTTTACCAACCTCAGAGTTGTCGTATATCTTTTCTCTAATTTCAAAGTTGTCGTACATTCCTTCTCCAACCTCAGAGTTGAAGCCTTTTTTACCAACCTCAGAGTTGTTGTATATCGTCTCTCCAACCTCAGAGTTTCCGTATGTATTTCTTCCCCAACCTTAGAGTTGACGCCTTTCTCCAACTTCAAAGTTGTTGTATACCTTTTCTCGACCTCAGAGTTGATGAATATCCTTTTCTTCCCCAACTTCAAAGTTATTGTATACCTTTTCTCGACCTCAGAGTTGATGAATATTTTTTTCTTCCCCAACTTCAAAGTTGTTGTATACCTTTTCTCGACCTCAGAGTTGATGAATATCCTTTTCTTTACCAACTTTAAAGTTGTCATGTAACTCTTCTCAACCTCAGAGTTGATGAACGTCCCTTTCTTCCCTAGTTGACGCCTTTCGTCTCCAACCTCAGAGTTGACGTATATCCTTCTTCTGACCCCAGAGTTGAAGTTATGGTTTTTCTCAACCTCAGAGTTGATGTCTACCTTTTCCTCAAACATTCAAAGTTGGTGTTTACTCCAAATTTCTTTTCAATCTCAGAGCTTATGCCATTTTTTCCTCAACCTCAGAGTTGATGGTCTACCCTCTTATCCCCAACGGAGTCATCTTTGTAGGTCCGTTGATTCTACAAACCTCCGGTCAAAGGTCCATCTTAGGGTGGCAAATCAGCAAAGTCCAACCGCAGATTGGCAAAAGTCTATCTTAGGGTGGCAAGAAGGCAAAGTTCACCCGTAGTGTGGCAGGCCAGTAGTCGTCTGGCGTTGTACAAAAGACATTGCTAAAGTCCACCCGTAGTGTGGCAGGCCAGTAGTCGTCTGGCGTCGTTCAAAAAGATAGTTCTCTAATACTATTCTCCCCACCAGAGTTTTATCCAAGCAGTGTTCATTTGGTTGGGTTTATATCCTTTTTTCTTATTCTCCACAGAGTGGAAATTTTGCGGTTCTTTTGGTATTCAATCACCTTGTACCTTGAATGTCTGAAAGCAGTTGCTATCATCCTTTCAGGTCCAAGTTGATTGAATAAGGGCAGCTGTAGTACCCCAAAATTTTCCCTACCTCTTTCTGGCTTTTGCTTCGCGTTCATCTGCATTTTTAGGTCATAACTCATAATCATATCATTGCATTAGTTTTCTAAGACATGGGATCAGAGGATTTTCTTGTTACAAGTGTTTGCCCTATTCAGGGGTGATTCTGCAAAGTTCATCAGTGTACATCTGGGTGATTTAGGTTCTTATTCATGGTTGAGCTTGTGGACTGTTTATCGGTTGAGATTCGTCAGTAGATCATGTGAGTGGCCAGATTGTTCAGTGGTAGCTGTGACCATTTTATCAGAGGCTTGTGAATAGTTTGTGATTGGTTTTGAAATTTTTTGGGTTATCCATGTTCAATCCATTAGACCATTTTTAGCCATTGAAATCCATAGTCATTCCAAACATCCAAATACCAAAACCAATATCCATTTCCATTTTCCAAATCTAATATCCATATTTTTAAACCATGTCCACATCCATTTCAATTTTATTTGATTAAACCAAAGTTCTTAATTCAAATTCCATATTTAAAGTCCATATCCCTTCTTATCACTTTTCTTTAAACCATATATCTAAATTCATCCATTTTGTTTTAACCACTTTTCAATCCATTTTTCTAAATCACAAATCTATTCAATAATCATTCTTTTTAATCCATTTTGATTATTCAGTTGTTTTAAAAACCAGTTATCCATTTTGCTTTTCCCATTATCCTTTTGTCATAAACCACCATTAGGGACAGTTTTTCCTTTGGGACAGTTGTGCTTGGCCGTTTCATTACATATTGGCGGTGGATATTACTAATACATGGCATCAAGGAAGAAAAGGCATAGCAGTAATTTTAAGCAATAAATCTCATAACAGCACTTGAAGAAATTCACATCAGTAGAAATGGCTCACATTAGTAGAAAATACGTAACAGAAAAAACTCCTATTATAATTTTCTCTAACTGTCAACCAATTTCCTAATCCCTAACAGAAATTTAAAAAAAGAAATACATAGTAGAAAAAGAAAATTGCATCGGAAGTTTCCATCAGAAAATGAGAAAATAAAAATCAGAAAATTCATTAACGGCAAAAACTATTCCAACTGATACAACAAAAATCCTAACTAACTTCACCATCTCTAACAGAATTCAAGCCTGAAAATACCAATCTACCCTCATCCAACTTCTGATATAAAAGCTTCATTCTCTTCATTCTTCAGGAGGTTCTTCACATTCTGCTCATCATCATCATCATTCTTCAACCATCTTCTGTAACTTTATTCTTCTGCTACCTCCTCCATTTCGTTTCTTCAAATCAGAACCTGTAGAAAAACTCAACAGAAATTCAGAAGCTCAACATCAATTCGAAAGTTCACAACCTGTAACAAACTTCGTCATCTTCATCGTAACAACTTTTTGCAAAGTCTTGAAGCTATCAAGTTGCTCTGCAGCAAGGTTCAACTGCAAGTATTCACACTCTTCGGCATCGTCAATTCACTCCATTTTCTCTGCAACCACAACAACCGCAACACGGTTCTGCATAAAGAGACAACGCGATTCAAGATTCAACAACTTGCAATAACATTCAAGGAATTGTTCATAGCAGCACAACACAACACAGAAAGAGGGGAAAAAGATCGAGAAATTGAAGTAGAGCAGAAGTTGGAAAAGCAAGCTTACCTCGTGGAATTCCTTCTCACCGCTCGCAATCGAAGAGGCACCGGACTGTCTCCGATAGGTACGTTGATCTGTCTCCATTGATTCTATGAAATTATCAACTCAGCATTGTAGTTACGATAGGCATGTTTTCGTTCCTTTTGATCATCACGTCGATTTCGAGTTGATTATGGAGAATTTGATTCCGATGCAGTATCGTTTCTCGGCGTTGGTTTGAGTTGTGATAGAAGAAGCATAGAGCATTAGATCCTGAGAAATCGTGAAGTGTTCTTTGTTGGAACTGTTGAAGGTGTTTGCGATGTCAATTTTTGGAAGACGGCGCGGCGGAGAATGTCCCTGACGCGGCCGAGCGCAACGATTTGGAATCATTTTGAGGTTGGCGGATTGATTGATGGAAGAATCACGGCACGGAGGAGATGTTCGTGTGAGGCAAAAAGAAACAGACAAGGTTTGACGGCGAAGGAAGATAAACGCCGATGATGACGTGTCCGCGGCGGCGCCACTGATGGAGGAATTGTTGTGGTCATTGAGGAAGAAGAGAGCTCCTTATGGCGGTGTGTCTTTCTGGCGATGTTGCTTGTGAATGATGGCGAGAGATTGTTGTGGTGGAGGCGTGGTTGAGAACCGAGGGGAGCAATGTGTAAAGGAAAGCGGTGATGGTGTGACGGCGTAGCGTTGAGGAAGGTACGAAGGAGAAGGAGAAAGATGAGGTGGGATGGGGAGCGGCGGTGTATAAAGGGCGTTGTTTCTTGAGAATTTCATTCTCTCTTTTAAGTAATTAGGTTTGGAACGTATGGGGCCTTAAGCCCAAGTGTATTTTCTTTTTCGCACCCTTATAAAACTCACGCACCCCGGGCCTTGGATGAGAAGTCATTGGGCCTCAGAACACTAAGCCCGTGCGCCTGTTCTTCATTCTCACACACCTCTAGAAGCATTTTGCACCCCCCGGATTCATGTTGTTTTCAATGGGCCTGGCAGCCAAGGCCCAACCGCCTGAGGACTGAATTTATACTCACACCCCCCAGAATCAAGCGCACCCTTCTTTGTTAATTGTTTTTGAAATTCTGGCCTATATATCAGATGTCCTATCGAGATGTCGAGACACTGATATACGACAACAATGAACAAGTTCAATACAAAAGTGTGCAGAAAACGTAAAGAACACCAGAAATTGTTAACCCTGTTCGGATCTAACTATCCTACATCTGGGGGCTACCAAGCCAGGGATGAAGTCAATATTCGATAGTATCAATTCACTGATAACCACACCCGGTTCAATCAGCTCACTTAATCACTACCCTTCCTATGACTTCTACCTAAGACTCCCTTAGGTATGAGGCCCTCCTCAAATCCCTCTTCAATCACAACCCGTGACTGGTTCCTTACAAGACAAGTAACAATGGTCGAAACACAAATTCTCAATACTTCACAGCTTATGAGAATTAACACACAGTCACTCAATGCTTAAAAGCTTATGAGTAACCTTACACAACTTACACTACAGTCCTTATACTGTTATCATAAGATACCAATTAGGCTCACAAAATACAAGCACACAACCCTAAAAATACATGTAAGTTCGACACCTAAAACTAGGTTTACATCAGTCTATTTATAGCTTGTAATCTGGACTGAATTGGGCTTCAAAAATGCAGCAAATAGACTGCTCACAAATCTGCAAAATTAACTCCAATAAAATAGGTCTTCAATCCAAAGTTTCCTATTATGTCTCCATAATTAGAAACAACAGCAAATCCGAAAACCAACAAATAACCCTAATCTAAAAATGCTTTGGATGCCACATAGGATAACCAAATATTCACAGAATATTCAGTTACAAATCATAGTAACAGAATCTGCATTAAAATTAACTTCACAGCGCGATGTCCTATGAGCTGCCATGGAACATCTTTATACGACATGTTGAACAAAGAGTAAAGAAACATATTATTAGACATCTTCATTCAACATCTGCTGCTACATGAGTTTTAGCAAAATAATGCCAACCATAAAACCAAGGAAATAATAATCTCCCCCTTTGGCTTATTTTTGGCTAAAACTCCACACACACTTAAACACCATCAGTATCAGCAGCGAAAAAAAAACATCATTAATAGCAGCAACAAAAAAAAACTCCCTCATCTGCAGCAAAAAAAACTCTCATCTGCAGCAAAAAAAACTCCCCCCCAGCTGCAAAATCCCCCTCAGCTGCATATAAACACACAGTACAGTAAACAACTCATCATAGCAACTCCCCCTCAACAGCAACACACAATCTACCTGCAGCACACAAAATCTACCTGCAGCACACACACTCCCCACACAAGCCGCCACACAACATGCCATACAACATACTACTCCCCCTTTTTAGCCATAAATATGACAAAGGCAAGTAGAATAAGTTAAAATAAAACTAAACCAGAGTAAAGTACAGAGGAGATACAATGCAAGGTTAGTCAGGGATCCAGACAAAAACAACAAAAGCAAAATAAAACTTCTGTAGAAGTTAAGCTATTATTCTGTAGCAGCATCATCATCGGATTCAACAATGTCTTCACTCTCTCCATCAGCAACAGCATCAGTATCAGTATTAGTATCTCCACTCCCAGAGTCATCTGGACTCTACTCACATTCTCTATCAGATTCTACAGAAGCAACATCTTCAGCAGTTCCTTGGTCCTTACCAGTTGTTCCAACATTCCTTCTCTCCATGAAGGTTTTGATCAGCTGTTCCAGTTTGGCCTTCTGATCAGTGTCTCTTCTAATGGATTCTTCTAGTTCCTTGCAAGTTTCTTGCAACTGAGCAACGACTTCATCATCAAGATTAGTAGGACTAGGACTAGGAGTCTGTGTAGATGTCCCAACAATTTATGAGACATGTGCTCCACCCAGTAGCTTGTAGTGAAGGGATAGAGGAGGTTTCCTTTTGAGTGCAGTGTCACCCCTCAACACAAGATTAGGACATTATTCTAGAATGATACCACAGATCAAGGAAGGGAAACCGATAGGCATCTTGACAGCAGGTGAGCTAGCTTGTTTCAAGATCTGATCAAAGATGTATGATCCAAAATCAAAGGAAATCTTCTTCCCTATAGCATATATGAATCTGCCAAGTGTAGAAGAGATAGTAGATGTGTGATTTGTAGGAACCCAATTTACCACAGCAATCCTGTGGAGGATGGCATATTTGACACTTAGTTTTCCAGACGACAGCTTCTCTGCATTTGGCCAATGTCTCATACAGCCACCTGTTATCTCCTTGTAAACAGTATTATCAGTAACCTCTAACTCAGGTTGAGGTTCATTACTCCTGCCCAGATAGTTGTTGATAATTTCAGGTGAAAAGGTGACAGCTTCTCCTCTCACACATACTCTCCTGAAAGTGTTGCCCCTGTTCTCATCACACTCTTCAGATATATTCACCACAAATTCTTTAACTAGATTTCCATAGAAGAGTTCAAACTTGGACACAATTCTCATCATTCCAGCCACTGCAATGAGCTCCATGATTTCCTTGTACTTTTCGAAGTCCTTCCCCAATTCTCTTTCCAGAGCAATCCTCCTCTGATCTACAATTTTCCATCTATCTATATTTCTCATAGAACTTTCAGTAGCAGCCTTCTTGCAGGTGGAGGTTTTCATACCAATGATGTCCTGGACATCTGTTTCAACTTCATAGTCAGAGTCGCTTTGATCAGGAATTTTTCTCTTCTTAGTGGGCACTACAACCTTGCTCCAATGTTTAGGAGGCCCTGCTTGAGCTTTTCTTTCCCCACCTCCAGTTTTACCACGCAATTTCGACGATTTGGAGCCTTCACTTATCACAGTTTTTCCTCTTCTTCTCTGAATTTTTCTCAGCATTCCAGCAATAGGTTCCTCATCAGAAGTGAGGTCATCAACATTAATAACATCGTCAGTCCTTACATCAGCTTTCCTTTTACTTCTTCTCTCACGGTCCACATGCATGGGAACCTCACCATCAGTTCTATCAGTAGGGCTGCTATTGATGTTTTCTATCACTGATGTTGGAGCATTAGACTCGACATTTGCCTTAATTCCACTCAGAATCGAGGCAATAACCCTCCTAAGTTCCCTATCCTTTTTAACAGCATCATTATCAGTGGAATTCTTGTTTACATCTTTAGAATCCTTCTCCTTCTCAACTAAGCCAGAGTTAGATCCCTTTTCAGCCACGTTTTTCTTAGGGCTTACTTGGTCAGCATACAAACTAGTCATGGAGTGGACCTTCTTTCTAGGAGAGAAGGGTTTTGACTTCTTACCTGGAATGTTGACATTTGTTGTGTGAGAAGCTTGTTGTTTTCCTTTAGGGTCAGCCGACATAACATTCAAGGGAGCAATGTCGAGCACTAGGTCAGAGAGATTTATCATCCGCAGTGATTCTGCATCTCCAGCATTGATTCATGGAGAACCAGTGTTCTCGTGCATGGATTCGGAGTTAGGGTTGGGACATGTTTAATTGATCACACGGTACATTCTTGAGAATGTTAGGAGAAAACCCTAAGACGCGAGAACTTTGAAGAGAGGGTGCAAGAGGAATTTGTGTAGAGTAAGTTTGCTGAAAATATGGTGTGTTTGCCCGCCTATTTATACTTTTAAGGACTGGGCCCAGAGTAGAGCGGTATTCATAGAATTTGATTACCCGACTCGCCTCAATTGCACACTTATCAAATTCTCCTTCTATTCTTACCTTGCTGGCATACTTACTAAGTTTAAACTCATTATTACATTCCATCAAGCAAACATCATGAGTTGCTTTACAATTTATCAGCACCTGTTCTAACTTGAAAGTCTTCCCAGTATCTTTCTTAGTCTCCACGCTTCTTTTAGTGTTCTCAGAACTCCACAGATAGCAGTTATCTGACTCTCTCTTACCTCTTATGATAACCTTACCCTTCTTGTTTGTGATCTGACATTCAGAATTGGTAAAGTTGACCTTGAGACCTTGATCACATAATTGACTTATGCTTATCAAGTTTGCATCTAGTCCTTCAACAAGTAAAACCTTCCCCAGATTAGGTTGTCCTGCACAGTCCAGTTTTCCAACACCTATTACTCTCCCTTTTGATCCATTACCAAAGGTCACGTAGTTAACGGGATGAGACTCAACATCTGACAGACATCCCATGATACCAGTCATGTGCCTGGAACATCCACTATCGAAGTACCACTTTTCTTTTGCAAAGACACTGAAGGACTTATGAGCTATGTGCTCCTCTGTACTACTCTTAGGAGTCCACACTTTTGTTACCCCAACCCACTCTTGTTTCCTACTGGACTGTAAGCCAATCTTGGGGTAGCCATATAATCTGTAGCAGAAAGGTTTTATATGGCCAAGCCTCCCACAATAGTGGCATTTCCATCTTTGATTCTTTCTTCTTGTCACATTCTTCTGATGTATACGAGGATGTTGCAACATGTTATAAGACATATTTGACTCTTTCTTAGGTTGAGCAGGTGTCACTTCAGGCCATTTTCCCTTGTCCATCTTGCTGGAACTTTCAAACCCTAGACCCCTAACATCTCCAACATCTCTTCCTGACTTCAGAATCTCATCAAGCACATCAGAACTGCTATTTAGCATTCTGACTGTCTTGATGACATTATCCAATTTAGAGTTCAAAATGACCACTTCACTTTTTAGATCAGAGATAGTAGCCAGATGCTCTACCTTTTCAGCTTTTAGATGAGCAATGATTTTCGTTTGTTCTTCTTTCTGCTGACACACTTCTTCACTTTTGATGCATAAGTTCTTATAGGAAGCAGCTAGCTCTTCAAAAGTAAGATCATCACTGACTGATTCTTCATCAGATTCACACACACCTATTAATGCTGTGACCTCTTACCAGACTTCTCATTAGTTTCAGTTTCAGAATCGTCTTCTGACCATGAGACTAAGAGGCCCTTCTTTTGCCTCTTGAGATATGTGGGGCACTCAGACTTTATATGCCCAAAACCTTCACACTCATGACACTGAGCTCCTCTCTCTTGGTTAGAATTACCTTCAGCACTGGTATTTCTCCCAGCATTCTGATTTTTACTGATGTCAAATGGCTTGTCCTTAACATTTGATCTTGACTTCCAATCCATCTTTCTGAGTACTTTGTTAAATTGTTTACCAAGTAACACCAGATCTTCTGAGAGGCCTTCATCTCTATCCAGATTACTTTCCCTTTCTGAATCACTTGCCTTTGATACAAAAGCTATACTCTTCTTCTTTTCAGTCTTTTCACTGATCCCCAATTCAAATGTTTGAAGTGATCCCACAAGTTCATCCACTTTCATTTTATCTATGTCTTGAGCTTCCTCAATGGCCGTCACTTTCATGTCAAACCTCTTAGGTAGAGATCTGAGAATCTTTCTGACCAGTTTGCTGTCAGACATCATTTCACCTAGGGCACTAGAGGCATTAGCTATCTCAATAATGTTCATATGAAAATCATGAATGCTCTCATCCTCTTTCATCTTCAAACTCTCAAACTTGCTAGTGAGAAGCTGAAGCTTTGACATTTTCACCTTTGAGGTCCCTTCATGAGCAACTTTCAAGACCTGCCAAGCCTCTTTGGCAATAGTACAATGCTCAATCAGCCTGAAGATATTTCTGTTAAAACCATTGAACAGTGCATTCATGGCTTTAGAATTTCCAACATACCCTTTGTAGTCAGCATCATCCCAGTCTTCCTCTTCCTTCACCACATCAGTAGGGGTACCTTTTTCATCTTTAACCTTAGGGGGCTCCCATCCTTTGATAACAGTTTTCCATGCTTGATCATCCATGGACTTGATGAAAGCCATCATCCTAGGTTTCCAATACTCATAGTTAGAACCATCCAGCAGAGGTGGTTTATTCAGAGCTCCTCCATCCTTGTCCATTGTACCAGAAAGTACCTTCCCTGAATCTCACCCAGAAACAACTAAGGGTGCCTGCTCTTGATGCCAATTGAAATTTTGGCCTATATATTAGATGTCCTATCGAGATGCCGAGACACTGATATACGACAACAATGAACAAGTTCAATACAAAAGTGTGCAGAAAACGTAAAGAACGCCAGAAATTGTTAACCCAGTTCGGATCTAACTATCCTACATCTAGGGGCTACCAAGCCAGGGATGAAGTCAATATTCGATAGTATCAATTCACTGATAACCACACCCAGTTCAATCAGATCACTTAATCACTACCCTTCCTATGACTTCTACCTAAGACTCCCCTAGGTATGAGGCCCTCCTCAAATCCCTCTTCAATCACAACCCGTGACTGGTTCCTTACAAGACAAGTAACAATGGTCGAAACACAAATTCTCAATACTTCACAGCTTATGAGAATTAACACACAGTCACTCAATGCTTAAAAGCTTATGAGTAACCTTACACAACTTACACTACAGTCCTTATACTGTTATCATAAGATACCAGTTAGGCTCACAAAATACAAGCACACAACCCTAAAAATACATGTAAGTTCGACACCTAAAACTAGGTTTACATCAGTCTATTTATAGCTTGTAATCTGGACTGAATTGGGCTTCAAAAACGCAGCAAATAGACTGCTCACAAATCTGCAAAATAAACTCCAATAAAATAGGTCTTCAATCCAAAGTTTCCTATTATGTCTCCATAATTAGAAACAACAGCAAATCTGAAAACCAGCAAATAACCCTAATCCAAAAATACTTTGGATGCCACATAGGATAACCAAATATTCACAGAATATTCAGTTACAAATCATAGTAACAGAATCTGCATTAAAATTGACTTCACAGCGTGATGTCCTATGAGCTGCCATGGAACATCTTCATACGACATGTTGAACAAAGAGTAAAGAAACATATTATTAGACATCTTCATTCAACATCTGCTGCTACATGAGTTTTAGCAAAATAATGCCAACCATAAAACCAAGGAAATAACAGTTTTGATTTTTAATTTTAGTTTCATTAATTGTTTTAGTTAATAAACTTAGGATAATAATTTTAGAAATTAGATTTTAGTTTTAGAAATTAGATTTTAATTGAGGAATTAGAATTTAATTTTGATTTTGGTTTTAGTTCTTAACCATAATTTTGGTTAACTCACTTTTAGTAATTAGATTTAATTTTAGAATTTGACTAGTTAGAATTACATTTTTAATTAGAAATTAATTGGAATTAATTTTAGGATTAATATTGGTTTTAATTCTAGATTTGACTTTAGGATTAATGTGTTTTTGAGATTTAGTTTAGAATTGCCTTGAACTAATTTTAGGATTAATTTTAGAATTAGTTCTTAATCTTAGATTTAATCTTTTCTCCTTAGAATTTAATATTGCTTTGTCTTAGCATTTTAATTCAACTTGGATTATCTTGATTACTTTGTGATTATTTCCTGATTAAATGCTTCTTTGCTTACTTAATTTTCTTCATCCCTCTTTAAGATCAACTTAACTTCCATCTTGGAAGTAAGTTGCTTCTTATGTTCTTCTCCTCCTTTTTAGGATAGTGCTCTCCAAACCACACTTAACCTTAGGACCATCCAAGTATGATAACATTAGGATTGAGTCTTAGTCTCCCCTTAGTTTCTACCTTTATCGCCATTTGAGTCTCTCTTCTTCTCATCTTAAAACAAAAATAAATAAAAAACTTAATAAAGGCATAACACCTATTGTATTTAGGCCTTTCATGTGGGAACAAGGAAGTGTGGGGTCTTCTCTCACTTTCTTGGAATGTTTAGCATACGTCCTGTCTTGGGTCGATATGCGAGGCATTCGATCTTACATGAGGGACCTAAATACGATATGTGTTGCAAAACATCAAATAAACAAAACACTTCTTTCTTAAAAGACAAAAACAAACGATTTCTTTTCTCATCTCTTCACTCTTTCCTTCAGGATGCGTCAAGTCCGTTCCACCGCAAACAGTAACGCCTAAGTCTCCCAACAGCGAGCTACAACACATAAACTACTGGAACGCGCACTCTGACGTTTCCCCTAAAAAATACAAATAATTCATCCCTAGTGAGGGGAACTACGTCGCTTTGATTCTCATGCTCCCGATGAGATACGTAGGTAGTGGGGTAGGGCCCATTCGAGCACTTCTTTTATTTTCCCTACATTTGTTTCTCTTTCTCTCTCCTTTCCTTTTCCAGTTCTCCAGCTAGCAGTTCCTTTTCCAGTATCCTTTCCTTACACCCTTTGATCGAGACAAGCAAGCGTGGATCCCATCGGGTACGATGGACGCGTGGGGGTGCTAATACCTTCCTCGCGCGTAACCGACTCCCGAACCCAGTTCTCTTGGTCGCAAGACCATGTTTTTTCCTTCCTCCAGGTTTACGCAGTGTTTCCTTTCCCTCTCTTGGGATAAATACACATTGCTGGCGACTCTGTTTCGGTGTCACTTTCGCGTTTGTACTTGGATGAAAATCCCGGGAGCGACAGACGTGATGTCGCGGTCGGCCCACTAGAGGTAGTCGAAACCGCTGACACGGTTCCAGAGCCAACATCAGTCGTTTGCATTACAACTCTACTTTCCGTCGAAGACGGTTCTATGTCCGGACGTGGGGTTACCATCTTACCACTACGTAATTGCATACAATCAACTCACACAGGTCCCACTGGGCATGCCAATTTGTTCGCACGAGCGAACAACGGTTGGCCTCCTGTCGCAGGTTTACTTACGAGATCGGCCATAGAAATCCCAGAACTCTCGGGTTTGAAGTGTATGTTCGTTTGATGTGGCAGTTTTGCTCTTGGAGGAGTTGTAAAGAAATTGAATGAATAAGACAAGGCTTTGGATTGATTGATAAATGAAACAAAGTAAAAAGATAAAAAAACAAGTAAATGACAATAATTTAAACTCTGACTGTAAATTGCATTAAAAAAGTGTGGACCCCATCATACATTCTTGCGGGAGTGAACTCGTTTCTCTCTAAGCTCGGTACTTTGAGTGTTTTCCCTTTGCAATAATGCGACCACCAAAATGGAAATAACTATTGCCTTATATAGGCTAACAAAATAATTGTTCATCTATCCAGATGGATTCTAGCTCTGACACGTGTCACCCCACTATCTTTTCAACTTCCCATATTCTTGGAGCTTTCAAATTTTCCCGCTCAAAAGTGTTTATCCTTGTGTCGATTTTGTCCATCGCTTAGCATTTTCCGACACCATTGCCTTCAAGCTTCCTTCCGATGCGCCCCTTGGCTATGTCGGACCAACGTCCTAACTTCCCATTGGCATTAATTGGCCTTGGGTTTCATCTTCTTCGTTTTCTTCACCTTGTCGAAATCTCTTCGCCAACACCCACCAACTCCCCAAATTATTCATAACCTTAAACCACGTCTCATCCTACTGCTTCCAAAAACTCCCCCAAAATCTCACAATTTGATAATTACAAAAGAATAATAGAGACAATGTTTACATAAAGCAAGCAACACATGTAACTAAAAGTGAAAAGTTTAAGCATAACTCAATAGCAAAAAATTAGCACTGCAAACAATGATAGTAATATCGAATATAAGTAAGCTAATTAAATCAATTTTAAAAATAATTAGGGTTCCAGAGCTCAGTAGTTAATTAGCTTAGAAGATGTCAATTTAAGGAGTCAAATCCAAAATTAAAGAAACAAGATTCATCACAAATACCAGATACCTAATTCGAATCCCTAATTTTACAAATTTACAACACAAAGCAATAATTTGAGAAAAGAAAGATTGCAAGATACCAATGAAGAGAGGGATGACAGTGGTGAGCTGACGAAGGGCCGAGTTCAATGGAGAATGTGTTTCCTTCGTTCTTTCTTTCTGGTGTTTCCTCTTTCTGTTCGAAGTTGAATCTGAATAGATAGTGTTTCCTATTTTCGGTGGTGAAACAATGGTGAATCGCAGGAATCGCAGGAAGAAGAAGGGGTGGCTGGGTCGACGACGTGAATACTCTGTGTTTACACTGTGTTTGAAGGAGGTTTGAAGGAAGAAGGAAGTGAATACTCAATGTTTTGTTTTTTTGGTGTAGTGGCCCTAATTGTGCACCAAAACGAAAAAGATTCCGGCAAAATTGTGTTATTTAATTATTTTATTATGTATTATATATATATTATAATAAAATAGCGTTTAAAAATAAATGTTAATGTATAGGTAGTCAAATAATAGCACTTTTTCAAAAAGTGTTATCTTAGTGAAAAATATTAATAGCGTTTTAGGAAAAGTGCTATCTTAGTGAAGATCAATAATAGCGTTTTTTATAAAGTGCTATCAAAATCACATTTATCTGCACCATATAATAGCGTCCGACCATAAAGTGTTATTATAGATGTGTTTATTGCTATTTTAATAGCACTTTTTAAAAATGCTATTAAATTAGGTGATACAAAATGTCAATTTTGGTGTAGTGGATGCTTGAGCCATGTAAGTCTCATGTTATGTGCTTGAGCAATGAAATTCTTAATCAAGTGGATTGATTGAGCAGAAGTCTTGTGTCTTGGGGATACAAGCAAGGAAGTCTTGGGCCAGTGTGGCTTGAGCAGGTTGGCTCGGTTCATGAAATTTGGAGCAGTAAGTCTTGAACCTGGGGGATTTAAGCAGGGAGTCTCGTTTCATGGAACTTGGAGCAGAAGTCTTGAGTTTGTAGGACTTACGCAAGAAGTCTTGGACCTAAGGTATGAGCAGTGTAAAAGACTTATTTATAATGCATAAGTGATTGTAATAATGATTTGGTTATAGTGAAAATCTCTTGTAAAGTAAGGGGACTGGACTACTCTCAGTTGGGAGGAACCAATATAAATCTTTGTGTCTTCTGTTATTATTTACTTGCTTCTGTTAACATCTATTGCTAAGTATAATCAGAATCTGAACACCAGTTCAGATTCTGAACTCTGATCAGACGCAGATTTAAGAAAACGGAAAACACAATTCAACCTCACCCCTTCTTCTGTACTTTTCTCACCTTCAAATTATGAATGATTCGAAATAAGAATGAGTTATGGGGACTTGTATTTTAGACAAAAATAGCTTCTTTGGTAAATGGGCTCTTATTTAGAGCAAGACCTTGTGTTTAAACCCTGCCAAGGGCGTAATTGTGTTAGTTTTTATTTTTTTTAAATATTAATGGTTAAAAATAATTAAAAATAAAATAGTGGCATTTAAAAAAAAGTCAATTAAGTAGTCTGCATTATTTAAAATATATATATTAACATGACCACAAGACATAAAATAATTTTTGGTTGTTTGCAAGCAACACTTGCTTAAGATTTTTTCCTTCCTATCCCTATTGATGATTTAGGCTAACATATATCTCTGGTAGAGTACTTTACTATCCTTAAATATTGTCTTATGATTCCCTTATTTCTCATTGATGAGGTTTGTCCTGTTTGCCGCAAGGTCATGTGCTTTTCATTTGGGAAACAGGACATTCATCATAAGGCGCTTCCATGATTCAAATACTGAAATGATTTTGTTAGGGATGTCTTATTTGATATATTTCTGCGTACCTGAGTATCTGTGAAAAAAGGCGCATGTGAATATTTTGACGGATCCACAAGGGGGAAGATTAAAACTCAATCCATCAAATGTTCAGGTGTACGGACGGGTAGGAGGAAAACATGCACGTGTATACTTGACTGACGTTTTCCCTCTGATAGGACTGAAGGCTAGAGGTTTTACTCTCGGATAAACAACTCTCAAAGACACTTCAAGTAAAGTGGACAAGCATGAGAAAATGTGTTTCGACAATCAATATGCTTTCATACTATTTGTCTTTGACACTTCTGGTTTTCTAGAACTAGAAGCAGTAGATTTTTTACAGCGAGTGCAAAGCCTCATACATAACAATATTGTGTCTCATAGGATAATGAATGTAATTTTTAAGAAGATTATTTTTGTTATCCAAAAAGGAATAATGGGCAATTTGTTGTCCTTTTACCTGCTATTTATATATAATCTTGATTTCCTATAGTTTCATTATTAATGATAAACAATTAGTAAAAAAGCCACAACTTCATTTTATCTTGGTACTGTATTTATTGAGGGGGCAAAAAAAAGAATGTTTATAAGACTGGGCGAAATTCCAAACTTTTTTTACTGGCGGCAAATAAATATTATCCCTTAATTTAATTAAACACAAATTAACTCAATGTCAATTAATACTTAAATAATCAAGATAAATAATGATTTTAGCTTTAAAAAATGATTTTTTTTCTTCGTATTTTTAAAAATGGATTTTATAAAATCGTTTTTTAAAATATTATAAGTTTTATTATTATTTTTTTAAATTTAAAGATTAATTTTGACATCCTATAACATAAACATACATTATTGAAGATTAAAACACACTTAAAATCAAAATTTTTTTTCTAAAAAGTCATATCTCAAGAACGATTTTTATAAAAAGTTATTTGAAATAGTTTCTGTTCTGGACTGGGCCGGGGCATGCTCATCAGTCGAGCAGGCCCAACCCACAAGGTCTGGGATGGCCCAATAAGGACTCCTAGCAAGACCACTGTCGAGCACAGGCTCACCTCCACAGGGTCGGGCACACGCCTAACCTCGGGTGTGTACGACACTCACGACATGGACCATCGGGCATAGGCTCTAAGCCTCCCCGGGCTCGCCTCTCCTCGGCGCTCAGATGCTCCTCTACGTGAGGGGCCATCTCCATCTGCACAAGTGTTCTCCCCGCGACGACACATCTTTCCTCAACACGCAAGACTCCTCCCCGCGAGGACACATTCTCATGTAACCACCCACTCCCGATGGAATCGGTCTGCCCTAATTCCGGAGATCTAGGAACGGTTACCCCAGGGCGAAGACCACGTGCTGGTCTTCACTACGCCACGTAAGCCCTAGCAGTTACTTGGATTGGGCCTGGCAATCCAGCCCAATGCAAGTAACCGTTGGCCCCGCGCTAAGGGATCTCTATAAATACCCTCCCACTTGAGAGGGTCAGGTTACACACACTTTCTTAATCTCATCTCTGTACTTGCTATTATTCTCTGACCGTTACCTTACTTGAGCATCGGAGTACCTTGCAGGTACACCCCCCCCGGGCCGTCTTTCAACCTCACCGGAGCTGAAGCCCAGACGACGTTGTTGGCCACCAGATACTGTCTGATCCAGGTACGATCAGTGGCACCGTCTGTGGGAACCCTTTGCTTCCCCATTTTTCCCTTCGATAAACCAAAGCAATCCTCTCATCCATCACTAGCATGGCCAGTCCATCTGCTCACAAAGCTCTAAACACCGTCCTCGCACAACTCGAGAACGAAAACCACCACGAGGACGCTGCTATCCTCAACGGCGATGAAGGCGACGTAAGAGACAGGCAGACTGCCTCCCCGGACTCCCAAGACGTGGCTGACAATGCTGCCCACCAAGACGATCAGCAAGCCATTTTCCAGCCAGTTGCTCCTCCGCCCAATGCAGATTCGAGCACCGTGGCCCTATTTGCCTTGATCAATCAGACCAACCAGCTAATCGAACACCAGAATACCAGAATTGAAGCACTGGAGCAAGGGCGGGCACAACGATCTTCCCCGCGAAGACATCGTCGTCCACCGTTACCTCACCGTTCTCCTTCCCCGCGAAGGACCCCTTCCGACGAATCTCGGACACCCTCGCCGATGCGCGGGGGCCGCCGGCCACGTCTCGAGCGCCCCTAGCCGACGATCTCCCAGAAACGTCCTCGTTCCCCGCCTCGGAAGAAACCCAGGGCCTCCACCACTACCAAGAAGTCCAAACAGACCGAGGAGAGGCCGAGGAACCGGTCGAGGAATTCCCCTCCACGGCATCAGCGGTCCCCGTCGAGGTCCCCAACGGGAAGTGACGACGACGACCAGAGGACCCCTCTGTCATGGGAGATCATAACGCCCTAATTCCTGCGGGCATGGAGAAACCTCCGCAATTGGGGAACTACGACGGCCTGGCCGACCCCGACGACCACGTCAAAAGTTTCGAAGCCATGCTCGACTTTAGAAACGTCAGGGGAGCCATTAAGTGCAGGCTTTTTCCCACCACCTTGCGGAAGGGCGCCATGACTTGGTACAAGGGTCTGGCACCCGGGTCGATCACATCCTGGAAGCAACTAAGACAACGCTTCACCAAACATTTTACTACATCTCGTCGACACCCGAAGACGGAAGCTGCCCTAGAAAGCATCTTCCAGGGGAAGAACGAATCTCTCAGGAACTACATTGAGAGATTCAACAGAGAATCTGTTGAGGTCCATACGACCGACGACATGAAGAAGTATTTAATCATCCATGGGCTACGTTTTGGATCTGACTTTGCCAAGTCCGTGGGCCTCCGCAGACCCCGCCGTCTCGAGGATCTCCTCCAATGGGCTCAGTCGTACATCGAGCTCGAGGAGTCGGAGGCAGCATAGATCGCCCTTGAATCGAGACGCAAAGAAGGCCCCCGCAGCCACAAAGAAGAAGACTCTCCTCCCCGACGAGGAGGAGAAAGAAAGAGAGATAATCGCCCCCGGGAACCTCGTGAACCTCGCGAACCAGCTGGCCGATTCACTGAATACACCCCGCTCAACGCTCCCCGTGCGCGAATCCTCTCCGAGTGCCAGAACTCAAAATTTGTGAAAGGAGGAGTCCGTTTTCCGAAGCCCACTGCCCCCAAATCAAATGTTGACAAGTCAAAATACTGTAGGTTCCACCAGAGCCACAAGCATGTAACAGAAGACTGCATCCATCTCAAGGATGCAATTGAAATTCTCATCAAGGAAGGACACTTGAAGAAATACGCCCAGAAGAATGACACTCCTCGTCCCAGCTCCCGGGAAGCCCAAAACGTCGAGGAGACAACACATCCTCCCGACGAGAGTTGATAAGTGCAAATTGTACCTATTTTTGTATATAAGTTTTGTTGCACTTATCCTTACTTTGTGTTAAAATTGGTTGAATAAACCCCCACTTTGTGTGTAAATACGTTTATTTTACGTTTTCGGTGTATAGTGCGTTACAGTGTAAATATCATTGAGTTTAATCGATTTTCATTTATTTTTGTAGGTGTTCCAGCAATGGGATATTTCCATATTCATAAAGAGCATTGAATAAGCTTTCCAACGCTTCAAACCGTGCATCAATCGGAGTTACGGTTCAAGAGTTATGAAGAAAACAAATTCTGGTTTTCTGTCATACTCGCTAGGCGAGCCCCCGTAGCGAACACTCGCTAGCTTGTTCGCTAGGCAAACCGGGGCGAACGAAAAGTTCCAGAATCATGAAAAAACTCAACTTTAAGGCGGTTTACATTTGCCTAGCGAACGGGGACTCGCTAGGCGAACCTGGAAAGTGAGATTTTCCTATTTCAACCATTTTTCATCATTTTTTATGTTATGTTTTTGGGGGAACTTTCTCCCAACTTCATCAAACATGTTTTAGGAGTAGATAGGCTTAGAAACAAGATTGGATGATGCATCTTGATGATCCGGAGTAGGATGTGCTTTAATCGGCTCCGACGAACCGTGAGAAATTTGTTCTTCTCCTTTCTTCTCTTTGTATCCTCTATTTGTTGATGTTTGGTATGTAAATCTCTTGATACCTATTGTATTTCATCTAATCTATGTTTATGAATATGTTTTGATTCTCTATTGATTGTTTGTCTTTGATTGATTATTTGTGGGTCGTGACAAAACCTATATCGAATCGTTAATCTTAGATTTTCATCTGTCAATGAGCAAGCTTTTGACAGGGGTTTGTGAATTGATATTCATTGTATCTTTTGTTGTATTGTGTTGATTAAGTAGCATGGGTAGCATGAGTAGGATCGATACGGTATTGCGAGGACGCGTGACAATAGCGATGAAGAACGGCGTGCGTATACAGTTGGTAAATTAGTTGAATGCAGGGTTAATCATATGTTTGTATTCTGATCAGGGCTTTGTATATGAATTACTCATGAGTTTGACATGGATGTTATAGTAATATATGGTTTGTCTGAACTCTAGAGATAGATTTAGACTTAACACTTGCGTGAGTATCAGTTCTTACTTCTCTGTGTTGTTGAGTTGCGTGAGACATCACCAATGAGACAATACCGTTGTTCTCTCGACGTTGCGTTAGACATAACCTCTGTTGTGAGTGATACGTGAGGATATTAGACGAATGAGTGATTTGTGTATGAAATGGTTGGAAGAATGCATGTGTTATTGAGTGATCTCTATTGAGTTTCTTTCCTCCGAAGAATGTGTTATTGTTATTTACTTGCTTTTTGTTCCTTTAATTTTCCGCATTTGCTTTTGGTTCGCTTTAAACCAGAACTTTTGATTCATGAGCTTAGAAATATAGAAACCATTGAATGGCATTCTTTCCCTCGCACTGATCCCTGTGGTGACGACAAAACTGGGTTACTTATATATTTTTGCTTGCTGCTATTCTAGCTCCAACAAATTGGCGCCGTTGTTGGGGATCGGTGTGTCGATATTGAGTTGCATCGCATAGTTTCTATGTTTTTAAGCTTCGTACATAATTGTCTATATTGTATATTTACTTGTATAATGGTGCATAGTTAGTTGGGGAGAGTTTGTTAGATGTCAAACATGTTATATATTTGTATGCATTACTTGGCATTTTTCATTTCTTTCCATGTGTAATGTATTGATTTTAGTGAGGAATGGTGTTGTTGTGCATTCATTGAAATATACTTGTGGTGCTTGTAATTTGTGTCTAATGTGCAGGAATAGGCATAAAAAGATCAAGATTGTGTTACACAAATGTTGGAGGCAAGTTACCATTAAAGGAAGAAATCAACAACAGCATTCGCTAGGCGAACATTAGCGAGAGTGCCAGCGAGGGAGTGGCAGAAAGTATGCAAAAACCTTCAGTAGGAAAACTGGGTAAATTCGCTGGGCGAGGGAGCCAGCGAATGCTCGCTGATGTGTTCGCGAGGCGAAGGTTCCAGCGAGGGGGTGGCAGAAACTTTCACTTTTGAAAACGCCCAAACTTCGCTGGGCGAGTGGGGTTGGCGAAGGCTCGCGTCGCGAATGATTTGGTTCGCCTAGTGAACAAAGCTTAACAAGTGTACATAGTGGTTAATAGTTGTTTTCCATAAGTGATTGTATATATGTGTTTTCCATCATGTTTATGTGTGTGTACATATTTTTGTTTTTGGTTTACGTTTGCTTAAGTGTTGCAGATTTTATTTGGTATCTACCGGTGAACGAAGCAACATGGAGGAGCTTGTACATAAATAAGGTGTCGAGCTAACGACGTGAAACTAACGCTTATTGGGAGGCAACCCAATGATTCTTGAGTTTGTACAGTTTTATGTTTAGTAGTATAGTTAATATAAAGTGACAATGGATGGAGTGAATGAGAGAAAGAACTAATTTTGAAAAACAAAATTTTCCTGCCAGTACTTAGCGCGCGCAGAGGGCGCTTAGCGCGCCTTGTTTTGCAAAGAAAAATCTTTCATTTTCCATCCACTTTCACAAATTTTGGTTTTTATGTTTATTTAGTTTTAGTTCAATTTTGTTAGGTTGTTAGAATAATTTATGAGTTTGTTCTCAAGTTTTGTTTTTGATTAGCTTGAGGATGCATTGTGTGATTTTTCAATTTTGATTGTTTCAACAAGAAAATGTTTTGGTAGTGTGAAAAGTTTAAAGAAAAGTTGCATTGCGTTGGTTGGTGTTTATTGCTTTTCTAGAACATAACATGTTTATGAACCTTAGGATTTGTACAAATTACATGTCTTTCATTCTCTTGCAATTTTGTTCATTTATGAATCACTTTAGTTCATAGCCCCATGTGAGGAAACCTCCATTGTTTACTAAATGCTTGGATGACTGATAAACTTTGTTTAATTCGTTTGATTCATGCTTTATCTTCTGATTATTGTGATTTTGTGGAAGCATTAGAAATCATCAAGGCATTTGTTTATATTGAGCACAACCGTATCCAAAAGTATCTTACCCGTGAGTAGTGAGAATTTGTTAGCCCCTTTGAGACTAAAACAGTTTAGATCTCATTTTTAGTGATGAACTTGGTTTATGTACATAATTTGCAAGTTTGGTTCATCATTGAATTTAGTGAGTTTCTAAAATTTCTTCTTGAACCTTTGAAATTGTATACTTTGATTTCCTTCCCGTAAAAAGCAAGGAGCATTCACTTGAGGTTTGGTTGAATTCAAGTTGGGGAGAATGAAAAAAAAAATATTGGTAAGTTGCTTGAAACTTTTGAAAAAGTTCAAGCAAGCATGAAAAGAAAAAGTGTAAATATGAATGTGAAAAACAAAAGAAAAAGAATGCTTGTTTGAATGAGAAAAATAGAGTGAAATAATTGTGCATAAAGGTAGTTTAAGAAGGTTTGTGGTAAAGGAATGAGAATGGTGAATGAAGTTGTAATGTGTAAATATCATTTATCGGCAATTTCGAGTCAATGACCTGTAGAAATGTCCCTTTATTGTGAACCCGACCAAGCTACAACCCTTAAAGCCCTTAGTGATCTTTTTGCTTCCATATTTTCATTTTTGATTGTTAGATGTTGTATGAATTGAATTGTTATTTGCAGTGTTTGTCAGATGAGTGAAATTTCCCCGCGGTTGCAAACGCGCATTAATTTCTTCATTCTTATTTGAAGTGGAGTGTTAGGTGTGATTCATTCTTGAACATGTATTGCTTTTGGATGTTGACATTTGTTTTGTGTTTAGACTTTGTTTCATATTCGTGGTGTCGTTGTAGTTTAGTGGCAAGCATTGCTTTGCATGTACTTTTGATATTTGTACCATACGTTTATTCTCCATTTGTAAAAACTTGTTGAGCATGATTTCTTGATAATTGCTTTTGTTTCTTTGAGTTGATTGACTTTTGTTTGAGGACAAACAAAATAATAAGTTGGGGAGAGTTTGATAAGTGCAAATTGTACCTATTTTTGTATATAAGTTTTGTTGCACTTATCCTTACTTTGTGTTAAAATTGGTTGAATAAACCCCCACTTTGTGTGTAAATACGTTTACTTTACGTTTTCGGTGTATAGTGCGTTACCGTGTAAATATCATTGAGTTTAATCGATTTTCATTTATTTTTGTAGGTGTTCCAGCAATGGGATATTTCCATATTCATAAAGAGCATTGAATAAGCTTTCCAACGCTTCAAACCGTGTGTCAATCGGAGTTACGGTTCAAGAGTTATGAAGAAAACAAATTCTGGTTTTCTGTCATACTCGCTAGGCGAGCCCCCGTAGCGAACACTCGCTAGCTTGTTCGCTAGGTGAACCGGGGCGAACGAAAAGTTCCAGAATCATGAAAAAACTCAACTTTAAGGCGGTTTACATTTGCCTAGCGAACGGGGACTCGCTAGGCGAACCTGGAAAGTGAGATTTTCCTATTTCAACCATTTTTCATCATTTTTTATGTTATGTTTTTGGGGGAACTTTCTCCCAACTTCATCAAACATGTTTTAGGAGTAGATAGGCTTAGAAACAAGATTGGATGATGCATCTTGATGATCCGGAGTAGGATGTGCTTTAATCGGCTCCGACGAACCGTGAGAAATTTGTTCTTCTCCTTTCTTCTCTTTGTATCCTCTATTTGTTGATGTTTGGTATGTAAATCTCTTGATACCTATTGTATTTCATCTAATCTATGTTTATGAATATGTTTTGATTCTCTATTGATTGTTTGTCTTTGATTGATTATTTGTGGGTCGTGACAAAACCTATATCGAATCGTTAATCTTAGATTTTCATCTGTCAATGAGCAAGCTTTTGACAGGGGTTTGTGAATTGATATTCATTGTATCTTTTGTTGTATTGTGTTGATTAAGTAGCATGGGTAGCATGAGTAGGATCGATACGGTATTGCGAGGACGCGTGACAATAGCGATGAAGAACGGCGTGCGTATACAGTTGGTAAATTAGTTGAATGCAGGGTTAATCATATGTTTGTATTCTGATCAGGGCTTTGTATATGAATTACTCATGAGTTTGACATGGATGTTATAGTAATATATGGTTTGTCTGAACTCTAGAGATAGATTTAGACTTAACACTTGCGTGAGTATCAGTTCTTACTTCTCTGTGTTGTTGAGTTGCGTGAGACATCACCAATGAGACAATACCGTTGTTCTCTCGACGTTGCGTTAGACATAACCTCTGTTGTGAGTGATACGTGAGGATATTAGACGAATGAGTGATTTGTGTATGAAATGGTTGGAAGAATGCATGTGTTATTGAGTGATCTCTATTGAGTTTCTTTCCTCCGAAGAATGTGTTATTGTTATTTACTTGCTTTTTGTTCCTTTAATTTTCCGCATTTGCTTTTGGTTCGCTTTAAACCAGAACTTTTGATTCATGAGCTTAGAAATATAGAAACCATTGAATGGCATTCTTTCCCTCGCACTGATCCCTGTGGTGACGACAAAACTGGGTTACTTATATATTTTTGCTTGCTGCTATTCTAGCTCCAACAAATTGGCGCCGTTGTTGGGGATCGGTGTGTCGATATTGAGTTGCATCGCATAGTTTCTATGTTTTTAAGCTTCGTACATAATTGTCTATATTGTATATTTACTTGTATAATGGTGCATAGTTAGTTGGGGAGAGTTTGTTAGATGTCAAACATGTTATATATTTGTATGCATTACTTGGCATTTTTCATTTCTTTCCATGTGTAATGTATTGATTTTAGTGAGGAATGGTGTTGTTGTGCATTCATTGAAATATACTTGTGGTGCTTGTAATTTGTGTCTAATGTGCAGGAATAGGCATAAAAAGATCAAGATTGTGTTACACAAATGTTGGAGGCAAGTTACCATTAAAGGAAGAAATCAACAACAGCATTCGCTAGGCGAACATTAGCGAGAGTGCCAGCGAGGGAGTGGCAGAAAGTATGCAAAAACCTTCAGTAGGAAAACTGGGTAAATTCGCTGGGCGAGGGAGCCAGCGAATGCTCGCTGATGTGTTCGCGAGGCGAAGGTTCCAGCGAGGGGGTGGCAGAAACTTTCACTTTTGAAAACGCCCAAACTTCGCTGGGCGAGTGGGGTTGGCGAAGGCTCGCGTCGCGAATGATTTGGTTCGCCTAGTGAACAAAGCTTAACAAGTGTACATAGTGGTTAATAGTTGTTTTCCATAAGTGATTGTATATATGTGTTTTCCATCATGTTTATGTGTGTGTACATATTTTTGTTTTTGGTTTACGTTTGCTTAAGTGTTGCAGATTTTATTTGGTATCTACCGGTGAACGAAGCAACATGGAGGAGCTTGTACATAAATAAGGTGTCGAGCTAACGACGTGAAACTAACGCTTATTGGGAGGCAACCCAATGATTCTTGAGTTTGTACAGTTTTATGTTTAGTAGTATAGTTAATATAAAGTGACAATGGATGGAGTGAATGAGAGAAAGAACTAATTTTGAAAAACAAAATTTTCCTGCCAGTACTTAGCGCGCGCAGAGGGCGCTTAGCGCGCCTTGTTTTGCAAAGAAAAATCTTTCATTTTCCATCCACTTTCACAAATTTTGGTTTTTATGTTTATTTAGTTTTAGTTCAATTTTGTTAGGTTGTTAGAATAATTTATGAGTTTGTTCTCAAGTTTTGTTTTTGATTAGCTTGAGGATGCATTGTGTGATTTTTCAATTTTGATTGTTTCAACAAGAAAATGTTTTGGTAGTGTGAAAAGTTTAAAGAAAAGTTGCATTGCGTTGGTTGGTGTTTATTGCTTTTCTAGAACATAACATGTTTATGAACCTTAGGATTTGTACAAATTACATGTCTTTCATTCTCTTGCAATTTTGTTCATTTATGAATCACTTTAGTTCATAGCCCCATGTGAGGAAACCTCCATTGTTTACTAAATGCTTGGATGACTGATAAACTTTGTTTAATTCGTTTGATTCATGCTTTATCTTCTGATTATTGTGATTTTGTGGAAGCATTAGAAATCATCAAGGCATTTGTTTATATTGAGCACAACCGTATCCAAAAGTATCTTACCCGTGAGTAGTGAGAATTTGTTAGCCCCTTTGAGACTAAAACAGTTTAGATCTCATTTTTAGTGATGAACTTGGTTTATGTACATAATTTGCAAGTTTGGTTCATCATTGAATTTAGTGAGTTTCTAAAATTTCTTCTTGAACCTTTGAAATTGTATACTTTGATTTCCTTCCCGTAAAAAGCAAGGAGCATTCACTTGAGGTTTGGTTGAATTCAAGTTGGGGAGAATGAAAAAAAAAATATTGGTAAGTTGCTTGAAACTTTTGAAAAAGTTCAAGCAAGCATGAAAAGAAAAAGTGTAAATATGAATGTGAAAAACAAAAGAAAAAGAATGCTTGTTTGAATGAGAAAAATAGAGTGAAATAATTGTGCATAAAGGTAGTTTAAGAAGGTTTGTGGTAAAGGAATGAGAATGGTGAATGAAGTTGTAATGTGTAAATATCATTTATCGGCAATTTCGAGTCAATGACCTGTAGAAATGTCCCTTTATTGTGAACCCGACCAAGCTACAACCCTTAAAGCCCTTAGTGATCTTTTTGCTTCCATATTTTCATTTTTGATTGTTAGATGTTGTATGAATTGAATTGTTATTTGCAGTGTTTGTCAGATGAGTGAAATTTCCCCGCGGTTGCAAACGCGCATTAATTTCTTCATTCTTATTTGAAGTGGAGTGTTAGGTGTGATTCATTCTTGAACATGTATTGCTTTTGGATGTTGACATTTGTTTTGTGTTTAGACTTTGTTTCATATTCGTGGTGTCGTTGTAGTTTAGTGGCAAGCATTGCTTTGCATGTACTTTTGATATTTGTACCATACGTTTATTCTCCATTTGTAAAAACTTGTTGAGCATGATTTCTTGATAATTGCTTTTGTTTCTTTGAGTTGATTGACTTTTGTTTGAGGACAAACAAAATAATAAGTTGGGGAGAGTTTGATAAGTGCAAATTGTACCTATTTTTGTATATAAGTTTTGTTGCACTTATCCTTACTTTGTGTTAAAATTGGTTGAATAAACCCCCACTTTGTGTGTAAATACGTTTACTTTACGTTTTCGGTGTATAGTGCGTTACCGTGTAAATATCATTGAGTTTAATCGATTTTCATTTATTTTTGTAGGTGTTCCAGCAATGGGATATTTCCATATTCATAAAGAGCATTGAATAAGCTTTCCAACGCTTCAAACCGTGTGTCAATCGGAGTTACGGTTCAAGAGTTATGAAGAAAACAAATTCTGGTTTTCTGTCATACTCGCTAGGCGAGCCCCCGTAGCGAACACTCGCTAGCTTGTTCGCTAGGTGAACCGGGGCGAACGAAAAGTTCCAGAATCATGAAAAAACTCAACTTTAAGGCGGTTTACATTTGCCTAGCGAACGGGGACTCGCTAGGCGAACCTGGAAAGTGAGATTTTCCTATTTCAACCATTTTTCATCATTTTTTATGTTATGTTTTTGGGGGAACTTTCTCCCAACTTCATCAAACATGTTTTAGGAGTAGATAGGCTTAGAAACAAGATTGGATGATGCATCTTGATGATCCGGAGTAGGATGTGCTTTAATCGGCTCCGACGAACCGTGAGAAATTTGTTCTTCTCCTTTCTTCTCTTTGTATCCTCTATTTGTTGATGTTTGGTATGTAAATCTCTTGATACCTATTGTATTTCATCTAATCTATGTTTATGAATATGTTTTGATTCTCTATTGATTGTTTGTCTTTGATTGATTATTTGTGGGTCGTGACAAAACCTATATCGAATCGTTAATCTTAGATTTTCATCTGTCAATGAGCAAGCTTTTGACAGGGGTTTGTGAATTGATATTCATTGTATCTTTTGTTGTATTGTGTTGATTAAGTAGCATGGGTAGCATGAGTAGGATCGATACGGTATTGCGAGGACGCGTGACAATAGCGATGAAGAACGGCGTGCGTATACAGTTGGTAAATTAGTTGAATGCAGGGTTAATCATATGTTTGTATTCTGATAAGGGCTTTGTATATGAATTACTCATGAGTTTGACATGGATGTTATAGTAATATATGGTTTGTCTGAACTCTAGAGATAGATTTAGACTTAACACTTGCGTGAGTATCAGTTCTTACTTCTCTGTGTTGTTGAGTTGCGTGAGACATCACCAATGAGACAATACCGTTGTTCTCTCGACGTTGCGTTAGACATAACCTCTGTTGTGAGTGATACGTGAGGATATTAGACGAATGAGTGATTTGTGTATGAAATGGTTGGAAGAATGCATGTGTTATTGAGTGATCTCTATTGAGTTTCTTTCCTCCGAAGAATGTGTTATTGTTATTTACTTGCTTTTTGTTCCTTTAATTTTCCGCATTTGCTTTTGGTTCGCTTTAAACCAGAACTTTTGATTCATGAGCTTAGAAATATAGAAACCGTTGAATGGCATTCTTTCCCTCGCACTGATCCCTGTGGTGACGACAAAACTGGGTTACTTATATATTTTTGCTTGCTGCTATTCTAGCTCCAACAAATTAAGTCGGCTTCAGGTGCCCCTCAGTGTCACTCGACCCGAAGATTTCTTTGTCCCCCCAATCATTGAATACCAAGAATCAATTCGTAACATGTGGGCGACCTTCCCCCACGAGGACCCCGTCGCTGCCCGTAGCACTTGGGAAAGCTTCCCCAGAGCGATGGTCATCTTCCGGGGGGGGGGGGGGGGGTCCCGAGAAGTTGTCCGTCGGATCGATCAAGCGTAAATTTGATGAGCTGGAATCCGCAACGTCGGCGAAGACAACCACCCTCGAGAAAGTGTGGGGAAACTCCAACCCTATCACTTTCTACCCCGAGGAACTCCCCGGGGGAGCGCCAAACGCCACTATTCCCCTTCTGGTCAGGGCACAGATGGCGAACTTTGACGTTCGAAGGATCCTAGTCGACCAGGGAAGTTCGGTCGACATCATGTATGCCCATCTGTTCGGGACCCTCCAGCTCGACAAGAGACATTTGACCTCGTACGTCGGTTCAGATCTGCAGGGGTTCAACGGAACCACCACCAGACCATGGGGTTACGTTGAGCTCATGGTTACATTCGGGGCCGAAGACACTGCCGACAGGTGAAGATCCGTTTCCTGGTGGTCGAATGCCCATCCCTTTACAACTGCATCCTCGGGAGGACCACCCTGGCCGAACTTACGGCGGTGCCATCAACAATCCACCTCAAAATGAAGTACTACACGGCCAGGGAACTTTTGAAGAAGATGCAAAGTAAGAAGAATATGCAAAAGAAAAATGTACAGATATTTAGTTTAAAGTGAAAAAGAGATTATAAAGTTAAATTAAATGATTATTAAAAAAGAAATTTATCAAGTCCAATAATTTTAAAGAATATTTAAATAATTTTTTTAATTATTACTAGATACGGATACTCAAAGGTATCAGTATCATTAAATCCATATTCATGCCCATTAGAAAACGAGTAGTTAAATATCTATTTATTTTATCCCATAAATACTCATAAAGCTATCAAACTCGTGCGTGTGACGGATTTTCCCAACGGATATTCATGTATACAATTTTTTTTGTCATCCCTAATCATAAATACAATTAGTTACTTTAATAAATAAAATAATATGTTGTATAAATATTTATTCTACTTCAACATTTAGCATAAGACTGTTAACTAATATAAATTTTATAAATATTAAAGTGTATTTCAATATTTATTGAATAAATATTAATGTAATTTATTGAAAATAAATTTATTTTTAAGTGTGTTATTTCCACACCAAATTGCTTATATTTCAACACTTTTAAATTTCTTTAGGTTTATTTTTTTTTAAAGGCAATAATTCAATTGGATTGATAACGAGTACAAGGGGTACTCGAACCCTTACAAACGCCGCTTACGCTAAACAGACCAAAGGATTAGTAAGCCATAAGAGCCAATTGCAAGACGAAGAAAAAACAAGTTCCTTTCCCAACCAATACCAAGCTGTGGTTTTAATCGAATTCACTAAATAATCTACCGAGACTCTACCGTTATTGAATAAAACCTCATTCCGGCATAACCATAGGTGCCAAGTAGCTGCACTCCACACAAACATCCCAACAAATTACCCAACTTCTTTCTAAACAAACTCACCGCGTCAGTGAAAATAACATGACAGTTAACACCGGCTGGAAACATAAATCCCATCCAAGAGCTTAAGGAGTTCCAAATTGATGAAGCCACAAGACAAGTGCAGAAAATGTGGTCTTCGTCCTCTCCACTGCTACTGCCACAAAGAGTACAACCACGGTTTTCAACCTCGAACATCATACCTCTCTTTTCCAACTGGTGCTTAGTTGGTAATCTTCTCAACATCATTCTCCAAAGAAAACATTGAACCTTAGACGACACTACTATTTTCCAAACCTTACGAATAGCCTCCAAAACCGAATCTTGACCCTCGAAACCACCTTCCAATTTAGATAAACCATCATAACAACTCGAAACCGAGTACTGCCCATCCTCAGTCCAAGACCATAAGAACACGTCTACTACATTCGCTGTCGGGACATACACCTCCAGCCTCGCAGCACAGACCACCGCCTGTCTCCTGCTGTCACGAGGCAAGTCTGCTGATTTAGCATAGAAGTCCTGCAAACCATCTGATTTAGGTGTGTTATTTTCGCACATTTACTTTGGAAATGCTTAAAATCAATAAACATATGAAATGTAACATGAAATTTCTATTAAAAAACACATTCCCTCCGTTTTACAATAGATGTTATCTTTTTTATTTTTATTTGTCTCAAATGATTTGTCCTTTTAAAATACTAATGTGATATTTATTACTTCCACTAACTTATCCTTATTTATTGTATTTTAAATCATGTAAGTTGTAACTACTCCACTACCTATTATTAATAAAGTTATTTTAGAATAAGTGACATCCGTATTATCATTGAAATTAACACAATTAGTCATTATCTTAAAAAGTATGAAAATCTAAAAAAATAAAAAAATAAAAAAACATCTATTGTGAGACGAAGGGAGTATTTACTAAAGATGTCAATGTTTAAAACAAAGAACAACTATCATATGTTTGGATATGAACCAATACCTAATCTATTCCAATTCAGTGCTCTATTAGAAACTTAGAAAAGAGGTTGCCGGATCAATCTAATAAATTTAAAAAAGTCCCATGAAAGATCCACACTCCTAGTTTGTTGGAGGATGCGGTGATGCCTTCTAAAGTCAATCAAATTTGTTTTATCAAAACTCAGTCAAAACTATGAAGATAAGAGTTTTTCATACTATTAAGAATCATATATCAGATAATATATGCACTACAAAAGAATTGATTTTCCGCAACACTCAAAAGTTATCATTAAAAATCAATAATCTGTAGGTAGATGTTTACAGGACTTTGAGTGACACCCATCTTTGACGACAACTATAAGGGGGCGTGGCGTGATGACAAATTGAATATCACAATAACTTTTAGCTATAGCCAAATTTTTGTCTACAGTTGCATTGAATGCCACTATATACTTAGGGATGACAAAAATATTCGTACTCGCGGATATCCGCGGATAAATTCCATCACGGGTACGAGACGGGTAGCTTAATAGATATCTGCGGATAAAATAAATGGATATTTAAATACTCGTTTAGTAATGAATATAAATACGGGTTTAATGATACCCATACCCGCGGATATTCATATTCGTTAATAAATTATAATGATTACTTAAATATTAGTTTATTATACTATGTCTTTTCATCTTCTAAAAAACTAGTCTTCTCTCATATATATATATATATATATATATATATATATATATATATATATATATATATATATATATAAGTTTTCTTTGAAGAAAACCTTTTACCTTTCAAACAAATCATATTGCTCATTTCATATTTAAGCTTCTTCTTTACTCCATACCTCACCTCAACAATTCAATTCTACCGTCCAACCGACCATTTTCGCTGTCCAACCAGTGCCTTCCTTCCAACTCCTCTGTCGTCCGCACTTTCACCATAACTCACAATCACTATATCTTTCATTTTTTTTTGTTAAAAGTGAAATATATGAAATATATGAATATTATGTTTAGTTGAAAATGAAGGAAATTAATGTGATAAAATTTTGTTGTTAAAATAAGAGAGATTTGTATGGATGTTATGTGATAATAACTTCTCGTGTCTTTAAAAGATGTTGAAAAAAATAAATTACAAAAAATAGAAAAAAATGTTATTTATAGATACCTGTAAATATCCGCGGATACCTTTAAACTCGCAGATTATCGGTTTAGCGAATGATCGCACGGATATGAATATTATATTTATCCAACGGAGCGGACACAAATATCATCCTATCTATCCACATAGATATCCATTTACATCCCTATATATATTATGCTATTATTTCAAGTAATAGAACTATACGTACGGATTATTTTCTTTTAGATGTCACTAAAACTTCAATAAATGTAATTTTTATTATTTAAAAATATAATAAATTTGTAAATTCACTTTTTAATATGATTGAGAAATTACGCATTTAAAATTATTAAAATGGTTTAAAATACATTTCAAATCATGACAAAACTAAATAACTAAAATTAAACTATTATACCATATTCAATTAAATTCAAATAGTTCAACATAGAAAGTTTGATTTCATATTATATTAATAAAAACTAATTACAAAAGAAATCATATATTTAACATCTTTAGTATCTATCCAACTTCTTATTCCTACTTTCTATATTTGAATTTTCACATAAAATAAAAAATTCCTACATATATTAATGTATCAGCAACTTTAATGTTCTTGTATCTTCACTTTCACTTTCATGTCTCAGTATCTAAACTCATATAAACTGTTACTGAAATAATAGATAGATATTGATCAAATAAAATTATTTTATAGAAGAGTAAAATTAAAGTTGTAAACAAAATGACTTGTATTGTTTCCTTCCACTTCAACAATATGTACAATGTACACATAAACGTGTTTTAGGAGTATATAGTATAAAAATAGTAAATACAATTTACCATCCTACTTATGTTAGAGTTCATACAATTAGAACCAAAGTAAAAATCAGAGAACGGTTAACCTCAATTAAAGTAAAGAGTTCATAAATCTGATTGCATAACTCTGTAGTTAGGCATTTTTTCAGCATTTACTTTAGTCTCGGTACTAAGCAATAAGCAGAGACAAGTGACTTTTTATATAACTCATTTACACTTACACTTGTTGACCTCATCTACTTGAAATCTGGTACAATAACAGAATAAATGGGTTTTGTGTTTAAACCTTGTTGGCAGGTGATTTGTTCTCGAAGCTTCAAAGATAGTTTTCTGATAGCATCCATTTGAATAAATGGAATTAGAAACTAAACAGAGTTAAAAAGTCTTGTTTTACACATCTATACCTATACCTGAAAGAAAATAGATTCACATTGATGAAAAAGTTAATAGTCTTAGAAAGTTCAAATCATCAATATGCTATATATTCAAATGGTATTGTTCAAAATACAAAAATCTTGTGGAAAGTTTTATATTAGTTAGAAATGTGGAGACTTGAGTATTTATAAATAAAAGAATCCACAATCTATTTTCTAAAAATTTTGGGTGAGTATATGTTGTTTTTTCACAAAAGTGTGTTGCTCATAAAAAGAAAATGCCGCAGATTTTATGAATACCCATTTACTAATTTTTTTATATGATGTAAATAGAAAATTATGTGTATAACTTTTGAAAAGATGGAAAGTGTCATACCCCAAATTTTGACCACTAAGATCTCCCATCATTGTGCAAATCATCATCACAATATGAAGGAACCATCATACTTCATCAGTCTCCCTAAAGATGGGTGAGCATCCACTACAATCGAAACTAGGGTTTTAAGCCCTCTCAAGAGCCTTAGACAAAGGATCAATCAAGGATTGGCATGATCTTCAACTTGTCTAACCTCTCAAACATCCACAATGGATCAAAGGGACTCCCACTCCAAGGATTAAGCACAAAGCTGCTCTCTTCTAGGTGGATCAAGTCTCAGGATCGCCAGTGTCACCAAATTAGGGTTTTGGTCAACCAGGGCCTCCAGATGGAAATTTTTCATCTGGGCACATGCCAATGATCCAAAACATAACCTAATATACTCCATGGAACCTCATGGACCCAATCATCAAGTCAATTTTGCTTCAGGGGATGCATACATCAAAAATCAGGAATTAGGGTTTCTTGACCTAATTCACCCCTAAGTTGACTTTTAGGGCCAATCATGAGCCAAGACCTCAAGAGAGGGTTTAAGGGTCTCTAATGAACTATATTGAACCATTTGGAACAATGGACTAATCCAAGAAGCTTGAGCAACAAGTCTCAATTTCATCTGCACCACAATTAGGGTTTCGCGAGGAAAGTCAACTGTAACTTTGAATTTTGACCAGGACATGCTCCCAAACCCTAAGACATGATCCAATATACCCTATAACACCCATGGAACATGTCCTTCAACTTTGATTTAGGTCAAGGACATGATTTCCTAAGGAATTGCACAGTTTGGAATTCATCTGATAAAAAGTCAACTGTGCACAAAAGTCAACTTTGACTTTTTGAGATTTTTCACCAAAATGTATTTTTAACCCTAAAATTATGTTAATGTATGATTTGAATCATCATTCATCAAGAAAAATCAAGAAAAGTTGGATAACTTGTAAAAGGGGTAACCATAAAAACTTAGAAAATTTTCTAAGTTAAAAATAAAGTGGCAAGGGTACCAACTTTGAAGGATCATAACTCCTAAACCACAAAGCCATTTTTTCTCATCCAAAGATGGATTTGTAGCCCTCATTACCCTCTACAAAAACTTCAACTAGACCTAAGTCTAATTCATTAAGGATTTTGAGTTATGGAGTGATCAAAATGGCTGAAAAATGAAAATGTCACTTTTTCCAACACTTAGTGAAATTTTCACTAAGTCCAAATCTGTCTTCATTTTTTTCCAAATGTAGGGGGATTTTTCACTTGGATTCAAAAGAGATCAAAACCAAACATGTTCAAACAGTTGTTGTATCATGTAAGGGCTTTCCAAAATGGCCAAGAACATTGCCAAATTCCATTTGGGCTATGAGTTACGACATTGGCAAGTTGCCTTGCTGAAATCTGCCAAGGCAAGGCAGAATTTGCATTTTTGGTCGATTTGCCAAAATCAGCCAAATCCAAATGCTCCTATCCACTTGGACACCTCAGGGGATTGAATCTAAAGGGGACAATCACTGAGCCAAGCCTCCAAAGTCTTTGGAACAAGAAATAGCATGTTAAACCTAGAATGGCCAAAATAGGGACAAGACTCCAAATTTGGATTGAAGCATTCAATGGAAGCATCAAGGTGGCATGAACTAAGCCATTCTCATCTGAAATCAGTCAAGACTTATCCAAGACCAAGGGAACCAAAGCCCTGTGCCCTAACCTCTAGTCAATGGCTAGAGAAGACTTGGATTTCCATTGGACAACATTGGCCAAACCTCTGCTGCAGTTGCCATTCACTGTGGATCCCAAAACAAACTTGCTCTATTATAAATAGAGCTCAATTGTGATCAGTTTGAGTACACCAAAGCCATCAAACAGATACTTTCCTCAAAATCTCTTCTTTTACCTCAAATTTGCCTTCCAAAGCAAGTAATTCTGAGTTTTTGAGTTAGAGAGCAATTCCATCACAATCAAGCACACACACACCTCATATATATCATATGTAAGCTGTGCAAACTATCATAAGTGACCTGTAATCACAAAATCACAAAGTCATCTCTCAAAACCTCAAAATAGGCTTTGTTTGCATTTTTCAAGCCATGTCTTGATTCAGTCACTTTTCAAACCAGATAAAACCTCAAACACACTCCAAATATCATCCTTGAACTGTCCCAAATGGTTCCCCTCATCTGGAACACCATTTGAGGAAGTTGCTATTTTGGTCATTTTTAACCCCTTTTGCAAGAAAGGGACTGTTTGTGTTTTTGCAAGTACCAGTCAATTCCAATCATCCTAAAAGCATCCTAGGGATCATTTGAGGTGGTTCAAAGCATAAAACAATATCTGGAGCAAGAGGTTTGGCAGATTGCAGAGGAAACTCCAAAATCCCAAAGAAGGGTAAGCCTCTCAACTTGCCCTCACCAAAACATGTGTGCATTTGAAGTCCACTGAGTATGCATCTCTTATACATGTCATATGTGTTGTGTTTGTGCCAATTGATCATGTAATTCATGCCTGTATCAAAGTGTAGCATAGAAAATGCAATTATAGGCCATTTTCAAAACCACTATCGGGTTTTGAGGAGGGAGTGTGATCTGAAAAAACCACCACCACCATTGGATTCCTTGTGAAATTCTGGCCCAGATACATATAAATTTTGTCTCCAACCATTAAGAATTGAGAAAGTTTTGACCTTCACGTTTTTGAGCCAAAACTTGCCTTGAGCAAGCCAAAACCAAGGCATGACTTGTATATTTGTTGTTTTGTTTCAAGCAATGGATGTATCACCACCCCAGTGGTAGGGCGCACGCCTTGTATGCTCGAGGTCATGGGTTCAAACCCCACCCATGCCATTTTGTGATTTTTCACATTTTTGCTATTTTTCTAACTATTTTCATGTTTTGTTAATTATTTGGGAAATTAATAACTCTTTCAATTTTAATTATTTTTTATTGGTTCTTTTTGCAAAAAATCACAAAAATGTTGAAATATTTTATTCCACAAAAAAATTAAGCTTATATTATTTATTTAATATAATTAGTAATTTTGTGAATAAATTCACTTTTATTTGTTTTTAAACATTTTAAAATGAATATTCATCTTGAAAACTCAAGACCAAATGAGTTTTAATATCTCTTGTGATTTATACCTCATTTTTCAAACCTTAAACAAAAATCACAAGTGGTTTATTCAAACCTATTTGGTATTTTTCATTTGATTTTCTTTAAATATTTACTTTTAAAGAATAAAATTAGGGTTTCTTTGATTTTCACTCAAACAAATCATTTAAAACTTTTTGGGCCTCTAATAGAGTGTAAGACCCAATCCTTTTTTTGACCAAATCATTTTTGGGCCTCAGTGTATTGTATAAGCCCCGATACCGTCAAAAACAAACGGTGCGATCATCGCCTTTTGAAAAAAACAAAAAAACTTGGGCCTCTCCTCGAGCTATAAGACCCATTCAAAACTTTTGGGCCTCTAATAGAGTGTAAGACCCAACCCCCTTTTAACCAAAACATTTTGGGCCTCACTTATTGTATAAGTCCCTTCGCGTTAAAACAAAATCTCGGCGCGATCGCCACTTTAAACGGAAAAATCATCTGGGCCTACCCTCGAGTAGTAAGACCCATTTCCTTTCTTAAAAATTTTTGGGCCTCTTGAGAGAGTGTAAGACCCATCCCTTTGTACAGAAAACCTTTCTTGGGCCTCAGTCACTTGTATAAGTCCCTCTGTACAAATTCAACAGTGCGCTCACTGATAAAACCCTGGGCCTCTCCTTGAGCTGTAAGCCCTAAATCTCTCCTTTGATTTTGAATATACTGTTGTTTTCAATCTTTCTTTGTTGAACAACTAACCAACAACATGGAAGCTCTACAACTGAGTAAGTGGTTATTGCTTTCATTTACCGCTTTCATATACATATAACTGTATTGTGGGGCTGTTTCACTATAAGTCTTCTTTCATAAACTCATATCAACTGTGTAATAATAGTATAGATATTTAGAGTTTCCCCGGCAACTACGTTTAGCATTAAGCCCGTTGATCACTCTTAGAAATAGTCTAAACTAGATCCCCGTAGGATTACCAGACACAGTCTTCCCTCCTCTTGGGGTTAAACAATATGGAGATATGAAAGGCAGCATTCCCTGTGAACCCTTTCATAGATTGTCACTCATAGAAGTTGTCAAAGAAACTCTATTCCCCAGAGATGATCTTTTCTCCGTGAATTGCATCTCTTGAGTTTCTTCCAAATTCTCGAACTTTCCTGACTTTGATCTATTCTCGGTGAATAGCATTGCCTTGAATTTCTCGGGGGTTTGGGGACCCATAGACTTCTTAAAAGCACTTGTCAAGAAACTCTATTCCCCAGAGATGATCTTTTCTCCGTGAATGGCATCTCTTGAGTTTCTTCCAAATTCTCGAACTTTCCTGACTTTGATTTATTCTCGGTGAATAGCATTTCCTTGAACTTCTCGGGGTTTGGGGACCCATCGGCTTCTTAAAAGCAATCGGCCTCCTCTTGGGCATCGTACAAGGACCCACAGGCTTCTTAAAAGCAACCCCGCCTCCTCTTGGGCATTAGTACAAGGACCCTACGACTTCTTAGAAGTATTCACAGCCTCCTCTTAGGCTTCGTATAATGATCTCTTCCTCCGAGAATGATAGCCTCCTCTTGGGCTTCGTACAAGGACCCGTCGGCTTCTTAGAAGTTTCCAGCCTCCTCTTGGGCTTCGTACAAATTGTCCCGACGACCTCCTAGAGGTATAGGAACAGAACTTAATCATCTGCATAGAACAGTCCTTTCATAGAGTCTACTACTATTTCCCAAAGCATAGTACAAAAGATGAAACTCTGGACTTGGACAGTCTAATCTCCTTGAGTCTCAAAGACATTCTTAAGTGACCCCTTCGTTAAACTAGGAAGGAAACCCGTAGACTCGGACAGTCTCAATACCCTTCGGATTTCCTGCTTCCTTAAAGAACAGGAATAACCCGGATCCTTGAATCAAATCCATGAGTATAGTGTTGCTCATATAAGAACAGATTTTCTCTTTCAAAATCAGTATACTGGACCTGTCACTTAAACAGTTACCTTAGCCTCCTCTTGGGCTTTGTACAAATGATTCTCCCCGGCGGAGTTAAACAATGTTTAGCCTCTCTCTCGGGCTTTGTACGAGACACATAAGAGACTCCCTCGTTGAGTCAATCACCCCTTTCGCCTCCATCTCGGGATTTATACGAGATACAAAAAGGTTCTCATTGAGCCAAACAAATTCTAGCTTCCATCTCGGGCTTCGAACGAGATACAAAAAAAAAAACTCTCTTGTTGAGTCAAATAGCCTTCATCTCGGGCTTTATACGAGATACCAAAAGACTCCATTGTCGGGTCAAAACCTTTTAGCCTCTCTCTCAGGCTTTGTACGAGACACATATTAGCCTCCTCTTAGGCTTTGTATAAGAAAACCACTGGTTGATCCAATCAACCTTTTAGCATCAAAGATGTGCCTCGTTCACAGTACACAAACATCAACAACTCCTTCCCCTTCATCTAATCGCTATAAGCGGCAAGCCTCTGGATCATCTATATCCACGCCACTGTCCCTCTTTTAGCATGAGAAATTCCTAAGGAAAGATAGCATTGCTCTACACTGAGTTAAAGTCTTCTCCTTCAGGTTAAAAACCCCTATAAAGGAAAATTATGGCATTGCTAGGATCCGCGTATCCTGGTTAAAGTAATTCTCCTTTATAACCAGTCACCCAACAGTTGTGACAGACAAACGGACCCTCTTTAGAGATGACAAATTCTCTCTAAAGTCAACACCCTTTTAGCTTCACATCTTGGGCTTCGAACAAGATACAAATAGACTTTTCAGCTTCACGTCTTGGGCTTTGAACAAGACACAAAAACAACCATTTCCTCCCATAGAACAGGAGGAACTACGAACGCTCTGATTTCCCTGTTTCGGTAAACGGGAATACGTAGGCATAAGATTGAAATAAAAATCTTAGCGAGCACAATCAACAAAAAACCAAAATCCCATACTCTCACATATACATCAAAAAACACCAATCTTAACATCCTAATCCTTGTTCCCTGCCAGAAACCTTCTGCCAAGATAAAAAGAAAGAAACAGTATTGGCGAAAATACAAATAACCGGTACAAAGGCCCCCCCACATTGATCGCATCCGTAACCTAACAGACCGCTGTTTAAACTCAGTATGCAAAGCAGGGTTAATTGGAGACATCTATTTCCCTTCCTTCATCAGCTCACAATAGGATAAAAAATGAATCGACCTGTAGTAAGCTCAAACCGCAGAGAGCGACCAGCGCTTAAGAACCGCGTCCAAAATCGCTCGCTACAGAAAGTAAGAAGAATATGTGAAAGAAAAATGTACGCATATTGAGTTTTAAGTGAAAAAGAGATTATCAAGTTAAATTAAATGACTATTAAAAAAGAAATTTATCATATAAAAGGATATTTAAATAATTTTTCTAATTATTAACAGATAAGAATACGCGAGGGTATGAGTATCATCAAATCCATATCTGTGCCCATAAGAAAACGAGTAGCTAAATATCCATTTATTTAATCCCGTGAATACCCATTAAGCTATCAAACTCGTGCATGTGATTAATTTTACCTACGAATATCCACGTGTACGAGGTTTTTTTGCCATCCCTAATCATAAATATAATTAGTTACTTTAATAAATAAAATTATATGTTGCATAAACGTTTATTCTACTTCAACATTTAGCATAAGACTTTTAACTAATGTAAACTTTATAAATATTAAAGTGTATTTCAATATTTACTGAATAAATATTAATATAATTTAATGAAAATAAATTTATTTTAGGTGTGTTAGTTTTGCACCAAAATTCTTAATATTTTCACACATTTAAAGTGCTTTAGGTGTGATATTTTCGCACCTTTACTTTGGAAATGCTTAAAATCAATAAACATATGAAAAGTAACATGAAATTCCTAATAAAAAAACTTACTTCCCCCTGTCGCACAATAGATGTCATCTTTTCTATTTTTATTTGTCTCTAATAATTGGTCACTTTAAAATATCAATGTGATATTTATTACTTCCACTAACTTATCTTTATGTATTGTATTTTAAATCATGTAACTACTCCACTACTTATTATCAATAAAGTTATTTTAGTATAAATGACATTCGTTTTATCATTGAAATTAACACAATTAATCATTATCTTAAAACATATGCAAATCTAAAAAAAAAAAAAAACATCTATTATAAGACGAAGACAGTATTAACTAAAGATGTCAATGTTTAAAACAAAGAACAAATATCATGTGCTTGGATATGAACCAATACCTAATCTATTCCAATTCAGTGTCTATTGGGAACTTAGAAAAGATGTTGTCGGATCCATCTAACAAATTTAAAAGGGAATTTCTTAATACACCACCCAAGTTTCTTAGGCACCATGTGAAATTTCATTTTTGCCCCCAGATTCCGGATTTGCACATCCGAACGCACCAAATTTTTAAAAAACGTTGATATGTTCCGGATGTGCACATCCGGAAGAATTCCTGATTTGCAAATCCGGAAAAAAATCAAAAGAATTCCATAAAATCATTTACTTCTAAATATAATTAAATCCAATATAATTAAAATCCAACATAATTAAACTTAATATGATTTTTTCAATATAATTAAATCCAATATAATTAAAATTAATATGATTAAAATTAATATGATTTTTTCAATATAATTAAATCCAATATAATTAAATTAATTTTAGAAGTAAATACCATATAATTTTAATTATAATTTAGAAGTAAATACCATATAATTTAGAAGTAAATACCATATAATTTTAAATACCAGTATAATTAAATCCAATTTTAGAAGTAAATACCATATAATTTTAAATCCAATATAATTAAATTAATTTTTTCAATATAAAAAAATAATTTAAAATTAAATACCATATTAATCCTATTAATTATATTGAAAAAAATTAATCATATTAAATATCATATTAATTTTAATTAATATAGATTTTAATTATATTGGATTTAATTATATTGAAAAAATGATATTAATTTTAATTATATTGGATTTTAATTAGATTGGATTTAATTATATTTAGAAGTAAATGATTTTATGGAATTCTTTTGATTTTTTTCGGATTTGCAAATCAGAAATTCTTCCGGATGTGCACATCCGGAACATATCAGCGTTTTTTAAAAATTTGGTGCGCCCGGATGTGCAAATCCGGAATCTGGGGACAAAAATGAAATTTCACATGGTGCCTAAGAAACTTGGGTGGTGTATTAAGAAATTTCCATTTAAAAAGGTCCCATGAAAGATCCACACTCCTAGTTTGTTGTAGGATACAGTGATGCCTTTTGAAGTTAATCAAATTTGATTTTTGAAAATTAGTCAAATATACGAAGATAAGTGTTTTTCATACTATTAAGAATCATACATCAAATAATATATCCACTACAAGAAAATTGACTTTCCGTGACACTCAAAAGTTGTCATTAAAAGTTAGTAATATGTAGGTAGATGTCTACAGGACTTTGAGTGACACCCGTCTTTCACGTTAACTAGAAGGGGGCGTGGGGCGTGGCGTGACGATAAATTGAATGTTACAATAACTTTAGTTATATCCAAACTTTTTTCTACAGTAGCATTGAATGTCACTATATATAATGCTATTATTCAAGTAATAGAACTATACCTACATATTATTTTCTTTTAGTTGTCACTAAAACCTCAATAAATATAATTTTTACTATTTCAAAATATAATAAATTGATAAATTTACTTTTTAATATAATTGAGAAATATTATTAATATAAAAATAAAAATTACGTATTTAAAATGATTTCAAATGTTTTAAAATACATTTTAAACCATGACAAAACTAAATAACTAAAATTAAACTATTAAACCATTTTCAATTAAATTCAAATAGTTCAACATATAAAGTTTGATTTCATATTATATTAATAAAAACTAATTACAAAAGAAATCATATACTTAATATAGTATATATCCAACTTCTTATTCTTATTTTATATATTTGATTTTTCGCATAAAATAAAAAATTCTTACATATGTTAATGTAAGAACAAAAAACGTTCTGAGTTATCTAGTGTCTCCGGTGAGGTTAGCTGCGCTCAGAGAGATGAGTGGAAACAAGTCAAAAAGAAGGTGTTCAAGAACTTTGTGCTGAGGTGGGACGTATTCCCGGAGGGCAGAGGTTCGTATGGTGGAGAAGGTATCAAGCTCTCAACTGTTTTTTTCTCTACGATTCCCGATAGGACGAAGGCGAAAGACATTTTTGGTTTGTTTGGTTGCGTTGGTGAGATAGTGGAAGTCGTGATTCCGCCAAGGAGGAATAGGACCGGGGACAGGTATGGGTTCGCAAGGTTTTCTGGAGTCGACGATGTTGAACTCCTTGTCGTTGAACTCGATAAGATTAAGATTGAGGGATGGAAGATTTACGCAAATCCTCCGAGGTTCGAAAGGAACGATGGGCATAGCAGAAACACAAGTAGTCGAGAGGGAAAGACAATGCATTCTTTTCAACAACACAGACAGAATTTCCAAGCTGCTAGAAGGGCTCAAGACCACTCCATCCTAAGAGGATCAAAGAGTTACACAGAAGTTGTTGGGGTAAGCTCAGGTAGGGAAGTTCAAGTGTCATCTCCTTCGGTGGTGTTTCAAATGGAGGAAGGAGCTAGAGCTAACCTGGTTAAAGCTTTCATAGGCAAGGTAGCGACTTTTGGAATGCCTTACAATTTGCAAACTTGGTTTGAAACGGAGGGGTATTTTTCTATCAAGGTTACCCCTCTTGGGGCGAACCTTTGCCTTTTGGAGGAAGTGGATGAAGGTGAGATTTTAGAGCTTATTCAGAATGGAGGGGATTGGTGGAGACAATGGCTCCTTGAGATCAGACCATGGAAAGCTAGTGATGTTGACAATGAGAGGGTTGTGTGGTTGAGGTTGTATGACGTCCCGATTCAAGCTTGGAAGATGGATTTCTTCATGAAAGTAGCCAACCACTTGGGGGTGTTTATTTGCGCGGATGAGAACACGATAACGGGAGGGATCAAGGATGTTGCCAGGATAATGATTAAGGTGCCACTCTCTTATACGATCATGGAATCAATTTCGGTCTTGATCGATGACTCGCCATTCACCATCATAGTTAGAGAGGATATTTATGGCCCTGTTAGGATAATGCCGGATCAGAAAGCTAATAACATATTGGTTTCTGAATCATCGGAGACGGAGAAGGGGTGGGAAGTTCCATTAGATGACGGTGAGGCTTTCGACGACTTAGAGGGCGCTTTTTCTTCTGGTACTGGGGATGGGGAAGACGGAGAAGACGCTGGTTCACCGGTGGCGGTCAGGGAAGGTGGTCTTGAGGAGGATAAAGTTGGGTTTTATCCAACGGTTTTTAGAAGGAAGAGGAGTGAGAGAAAGTTTCAGAAAAGTGTGGCAGGTGATTGTGAAAATAGAGAGGTTTCGGCAATAAAGGCTATAGGGGTAGGTGTGTTTGACGAAGCTGTAGAGGCTGCAAAAGGTATTACTTGTTTGGATGGGATTAATACAAAAAGCAACTCAGCTTCTACGGATTCGGTCAATTGTTCAGCTTCCAAGGTGGCTTGTTCTCTTGGGATTTCATCTCAAGTGGGCCCTATGGAACGTGGTAGTTTACAAGGGTAGTTGGTTTCACCACTCATCCTAGGCGCGTGGTTCGGAGGTGGGGGCCAAAGCATATTAAATTCAAATCATTTTGTGAACTGGGAGGTGTTTTCAATTCTCAGAGGTTAGTGGGTAAGCCCCCTAGAGACTTTTCCAAAAGGGGTAGACATAAAGGTGGTGTATCTAAAAAGTCCAAATCTTTTAATTTTCCGGCGGAAGTGGCTAATAGAGTTGGCAATTTGGATGGTAAGGTGTATGGGGAGCAGTCCAGCGAATCTGACATAGTGAGATGCAACTTCCGTACAACGGAGTTTTTAGGGACGAATGTGGGGGCCAGATTGTGGAGGGACATGGGGGATTTAGGGGTAGTGGATGGTCTGGATAAAGGGGATATGAAGAATTATCTTGACTGTTTGGAGAAGAAAGACAAGCTAAGATTGGTTGGTGAGAAGGTGAATTCAAAGGTTGCTCAATGATTTTAGGCTCTTTGAATATTAGAGGAGGTGGGAGTAAGGCTAAGAGGTGCAGAATTTCTGAGATTATTAATAAAGGAAATTCCGACATCTTTTTGCTTCAAGAAACAAAGTTACAATTTATGACGGAGGGACTCGCAAGAAGCTTTTGGAGGAAGAATAAAGTTGAGTTTTCTTTTTCCAATTTCGAAAGAGCTGCGAGAGGGTTATTAATATTATGGAAGGAGGGGACCTTTGAAGTGTTGTGTAGCTTTAAAGGGGCGGTTTTTTGGGTATTAAGGTGCAATGGAAGAATAGTTTGTATTATATAGTGAATGTCTATTCTTCGTGTGTTATTGGGATGAAGTGCTTGTTATGGAATAAGTTGTTGGATTTGAAGGATTGATGGAAGGATGGAGATTGGATCATCGGAGGAGACTTTAACTCCGTGAAATGTTCTATTGAGCGTAGAGGGGGTTCGGAGTTTCGTAGGAACTCGGAAAATAGGGAATTCACGGACTTCATCGCCGATAGAAATTTGATTGATGTTCCGTGTAAGGGCAAGAAATTCTCTTGGTATGGAGGTAACGGGAAGGCGAGAAGTAGGATTGATTAGTTCCTAGTAGCGGAGGGGTGATTTATAAGTGGGGAATCGTTGGTCAATTCATTGGTTTGAGAGACATTTTGGACCATTGTCCTATTTGGTTAGTTTTGAATAATGCGGATTGGGGCCCGAAACCTTTCAAAGTTAACAATGAGTGGTTCGACAATAAGGACTTTATTCCTTATGTGGAGTCGGAATGGAAAAAGTTAGTGGTGGATGGAAGAAGCGATTATGTCCTTAAAGAGAAGTTGTGCCTTCTTAAAGAAAGGTTAAAGTGGTGGAACAATAATATTTTTGGGAAGATTAACTTGGAGATGGAGGATGGTGTGATGAGGTTGAACGACGGGGATAATTCGGAAGGGGAGCATGATGGTATATAGGAAGGTGTGTAGTAAATTTTGGTTGAACCTTAACATCAAGGAGAATATGTTGATTCAAAAATCTAGATTAAAGTGGTTGAATGATGGGGACAACAATAGGAGGTTCTTCCACGACATCATGAAAGAGAGGAGGAGGCGGAATTTCATAGGTTCTTTGAACACGGATAGAGGTACGATTGATAAGGTGGAGGATGTGAAGGAGGAGGTTAGGGCTTTTTTTGCTACTAAATTCGTGGAACCGTACAAAGAGAGGTCGGTTCTTGAAGGTTCTCTTTTTAATTCCCTTGACCTTAGTGAAAGTTCTTCACTTGAAGCTCCTTTTTCGGAGGGTGAGATAAAGGAGGCGGTTTGGGGTTGCGAGGGATCGAAGAGTCCGGGTCCGGATGGATATTCACTCCGTTTCATTAAAAAGTGTTGGTTCTTTATGAAGTTTGATTTCATTAGATGTTTTGAAGGTTTTCACTCCGGAGCGCTCCTATCCAAAGCTTTTACTTCTTCCTTCTTGACTTTGATCCCCAAATCTTCCAATCCCTTGGATTTGGGTGATTATAGACCCATATGTCTTGTGGGATGTGTGTACAAAGTGCTTTCCAAAATATTAGCGGCTAGATTGAAAGTGGTTTTGAACACTCTTATTTCGAAGTCTCAAAATGCTTTTGTGCCGGGAAGACAATTGCTTGATGGGGTCCTTGTGGCAAATGAAATGGTGGATTTTGCTAGAAAGGAAGGGAAGGAGTGTTTGCATTTTAAGGTGGACTTTGAGAAGGCATACGACAAAGTTTCGTGGGGCTTTCTTAGGTTTGTGCTTAAAGAGATGGGGTTTGGAGAAACATGGAGGAAATGGATGGACGCTTTGGTTTTTACTAGTAGCATGTCGGTTTTGGTTAATGGTAGTCCGACTAAGGAGTTTTTTGTTGGGAGAGGATTGAGACAAGGAGATCCGCTTTCTCCATTTCTTTTTGTAATGGTGGCAGAAGCTTTGAGCGTGTTGGTGAGAAGGTCGTTGGAGAACGGCAACTTTGCGGGGTTTAAATTTAATGGTAATTGTTTCTTGGACATCCTCCAATTTGCGGATGATACGTTATTAATTGGAGATGGGAGTCGGAAACACATTTGGGCTATTAAAACGGTGTTGAGAGGTTTTGAGCTTGTGTCGGGTTTAGGGATCAACTTCAATAAAAGCAAGCTCATAGGGGTGAATATTAGTTTTAACTTTTTGGATGTTGCTTCTTGGTTTCTATCTTGTAGGAAGGAGGATAACAAATTCTTTTTTCCCGGCATTCCGATTGGGTGGTATTCTAATGGGGCTTCTCTATGGACGAGGGTGATTTCTAATATGAAGAAGAGATTAGGGCTTTGGGAGAATCGGATGCTTAGTTTTGGTGGTAGATTGACACTTTTGAAGTCGGTCTTATCTACCCTCGCCATTTTTATGCTTTCTTTTTATAAGGCGCCTAGAAAGGTTGTTAATGAGTTAACGTCTATCCAAAGTAACTTCCTTTGGGGAAGTTCGGAAAGGAAAAGGATAATTCATTGGGTGAGTTGGAAGGTGGTTTGCCTTCCGGTTGACAAAGGCGGTCTCGGATTAAGGAGGATCGATGATTTTAATATTGCACTTTTACACAAATGGAGGTGGAGGATATTGGTGGAACATAAATCTTTATGGATCGATGTTTTGAAGGCCCGTTACGGTGATATCAAGTTGATGATGGTTAATATGGAAGGCTTTAATAAAAACAAGAAACACATGTCAAGGTGGTGGAGAGATATTGTTAGTCTTGGAACGTACTTTCCGGAAGACTTATTCATCTCTAATTGTAACTTTAAGGTTGGTAATGGTTTCTCCTCCTCTTTTTGGCGTGCTAGGTGGCTTGATAATGATTGTATTAAAGAGAGTTTTCCTTCGCTGTACTTTTCCTCTCGTCTTAAAAATGTGGCGGTGGCGTCTATAGGGGGTTGGAAGGAGGAGGAGTGGGTGTGGGGGGATTGCGGCTGTGCTGGTCCGCTGGAGGGAACTGTTGCCGCTCAGTTCCAACAGCTTTGGATTCTGCTCCAGCCGGTACTGTTGGTCACGGCGGAGGTGGATTTCGTGTCTTGGATGCCGGACGTTTCGGAGGTATTTTTGGTTGCTAGTTTTCGACAAATCTCTAGTAGGTTCCGGATCCCCTACGGTCCCTCTCGTAAGTATGATGAAGCTTTTAATTTTGTTTGGATGTTGGAGGTGTCATATAAGATTAAATTCTTTGGTTGGAGGTGCTTTATTAATAGACTCCCCACAATGGATTCTTTATTTATTAGAGGTGTGTCCTTTAATAATGATAACTCATTGTGCGTTTTCTGTCGTGTTTGCTCGGAATCTTTGGATCACATTTTATTGCATTGTGTTGTTTCTAAATTGGTTTGGAAGGAGGTGGGTGAGTGGGTTGGATTTGGTGATTTTGTTTATTTTGATATTAGGGAGAGTTTTTTGAGTTGGAGGTCTTTTGGTAAGAGGAAGAGGATGAGGAGTGGGAGAGAAGGTTGTTTTTGGTTAGCCACTTATTGGGTCTTGTGGAAATTAAGGAACGGGATAATATTTAGGAACGACCCTTGGAACGTTCTTGATACGGTTTGGAGTATAAAATTTTTGGTGTGGAGATGGTCATTCATAGGGAAAATTACCTCCAATTGTAACTTTTACGAGTTTAGCAAATTACCGCTGTTGTATTTGTCTTAAGATTCAATTGGGTTGTCATTTTCTTTTCTTCTCTGACCAATGACTCGTTTTCTTTTGTAAGCGGGTTTGAGAACCCCTTTGTTCTCCGTTAATGAAACTTGCTTATAAAAAAAATGTTAATGTATTAACAACTTTGATCAAAATTACTGTGTAGAATATTAAAATTAGAGAACCCATCTAAATTCATATAAACTGTTCCTGAAATAATCGATAAATATTGATCAAAATTACTGTATAGAATATTAAAATTAGAGTTGTAAGCAAAATAACTTGTATTCTTTTCTTCCACTTCAACAATATGTACAATGTACTGTCGCTCCCAGGATTTTCATCCAGGTACAAACGCGAGAGTGGCGCGGAAAAACAGAGTCGCCAGCCGTGTAAATTTATCCCAAGAGAGGGAAAGGGAACACCGCATAAACCTGAGGAAGAGGGAAAGGAATGGTCATCGTAACCATAGCCTGGGTTCGGGAGTCGGTTACGCGAGGGGAAGGTGCTAGCACCCCACGCATCCATCGTACTCGATGGGATCCACGCTTATTGTCTACTCTAAGGGTAAGTTATACTATCATCTAGGGCTGTACTAAAATGGAGAGGGGAAGACAAAGACAGACTCGGTAGGACGTCGACGTCCTAGGCCTACGTACCCCCTTTGTGCAATGGGGAATTCAGAGTCAACGTAGTTCGGACCAAGTTCTTTTTGTGTTTTTTATGAGCGACGTTAAGTTCGCGTCCGGCAGTTAGGGTCGATGCCTGTTTGCGTCTCAGACGGAAGGTAACGTGCCCTTTTTGAAAATAGCCTTTAAGTTGAAGGTCCCGAAGGACAAAAAGGTTTGAAGTTGGTTTGTGTTTTTTAGGACAGAAGTGGCTTAAGTTAGTTCCTAAGTTGCATTGCACCAAAGTCTAGGGCACAGGGGAGAATACTTAACGCATCGTCCCAAGACAGGACGCTCGCTAAGCACTCTAGAAATATGAGAGGAAGCCCCTCATTTCTCATTCCCCATGCTTAAGGCTCGTGCGCAACACACTTGATACTTATTAAGTATTTTAAAGAAGTTTGAGATGAGAAGAGAGAAGACACAAGGGTAACTCTAAAGGGGGACTATGAGTCCTAAAGTTATCATGCATGGGTGACCTACGGTTAGTGAGGTTTGTCGACAACCTAAACCCTAAAGGAAGAAGATGAGGGAAGGAAAAAGTAAGGGTGGCCATGGATACTTATCCACACCCTTAGAGAACTTACCTTAGTCCCTGCACAAAAGGTTAGTGAGAAACAAACATAAGTAAAAGAAATGAGGTGAATGAAAATCAAACAATGGCAAAAAATAATGATAATAATCAAAACATGAATTCAGAAATCAAAGGAACAACCCCAAAGCAAATGGCACAAGTTCCTTTCAAACAAGGACTTAGGCAGGATCAGAAATACACATATAAGCAGATCTCAAGTGGAAACCAATCAAATAATTAGAAAAATAACTCCTAAAATTCCCAAACTAAATTTCAAGGTCCCTCAGCTAGAGACAAGCAACACATCAAAAATTCCTGCAAAAATTCAAAGTGTTAGTCATTCAAACAATTGGGCAAAGTTCAGGTGAGAAATAGGGTTTAGTGTGCCAAAGGGAAGGACCAAAATGCAATATGAAATAAATTTAAAAATGAAATAAAAATATTTTAATGTATTTTAGAATGTTAGTGAACAAATGCAAAAAGAACGGATAAAAAATATTTTATGGTTGCAGAGAAATAAAATAAAGAAATTTAAGTATGCATGGTATGTGTAATTCAAAAAGAAAATAGACTAAATAATTAAATTAAATGATAAAAATAAGATAAAAATAAAAAAATAAAATTTTTAAAATTTTATAAAATGATGAAAATGATGCATGAATTTTTTAGTGATTTTTTTAATGCAATTATGTAATTTTAATAATTAAAAATGAAAATGTTATAATTAGATAAAATAAAATATGAAAATAGTATGGGGGGTGCGAATAGTAGGGAATTCACGTTGGAATAATAGTTGGGCCAGAAGGGGAGGGTGCGAATAGTAGCCCATACACATAATCCATCAGAAAAAAAAAATTAAAAAAAAAAGGGAGTATGTGCAATACCCCAGTCAACCAGTTGACTTACCATTTACCTTTGGATTGATCTGACGTCCTATAGAAGTCAACGAAATTACCTGGTACTCCAAATCAAGGGCCATGATGAAGAGAACGTGATAGTTAACATGCGCACATGCACACCCAGGCGAGCCGTATACCCTACACAAGCCATGTGCCACGCACATGTGATTTTTAAATGATGGCAGCCTATTATCCATATGATTCATCCCATGGCCCGTGTTTGGTCAACAAAAATGAAAAGTAAACCAAACAAACTAACCTAATTGGACGTGCACCATAAGACCTGTGGGGTAATAAACATGGGATCATTGAATTAAAATCAGAAAAAAAATAAAACAAAAACATGTGGCACGATTTAGACCGTGCGATCAGCAAAACGGACGGCTGAGGAGTCGTCTTCAACCTCCAGCCAGCATCCTTCGCCGGACCACCGCCAGCCGCCGGAACCCTAATTCCGGCCACCACCTGCAACTAAGAATCACCCAGAACATGCAAAACCATATACTACCTTGACCAGATTTTCGCCAGGAGTTCAAATATGTGATCCAAAATTTCAAATAACCAACATATAATAAAAAACGAAGAGAAATACATTAGGGCATAAAACTTTAAATCATCATTACAAGCAAACCATATGTCCAAACACAACAAAAATTACATTAGGATGATCAGCAGACATAACACGTTAATATGCATGCTTAAAAGGAGAGTTTTATGATGGTCAAAAAACCTACCAACCTAAGATGGTGCAACTCTACTCTTTACTTTTGTCTGCGAATGGTGGTTGGTTTCTACTCTGTGGATCACCAGGATTCTGTTGGTGAAAGAATTTCTCCAAAACTCCTTGTGAATTGAGAGATCTAATGAATTCAAGAATTAGGGTTCACTTTCTTTTTCTCCAAGATATCACGTGTGTATCCCTCTAACCAGTACATGATTGAGCTTATATAGACTAGGGTTTTCTACTGAATATGAATTGGGCTTGGGTAATTACTTGTTTAATGAGTTTTTGAATAATTTTGAAAAATCACATTATATTAAGTACACCTCCTCCATGCATGTATACTTGAGAATTCCATGATGGATCACTTTCATTTGGATTGCTAGTTACACCTCAATGGAACTTGGGCCTTGAAAACAATTGATTCATGAGTTTTTTAATAGTTTGGCATTTTTGTATAATGGAAAATAAGTGAATAATAGCCCATGAAATCACTTGATTAAAAAGCCAAAATTCCCCTTAGGTATTGTTCTTGGATGTTGGAACATGTCTTGAAGCAATGGAATTGATTATAGGTCATTATGCCCAAAGTTGTGAAAATGGGATCATGAGAAACCCTAAAAACCACTTTGCCTTCTTTTGACCATAAGTTGAGTTTCACAAATGATATGGAGACTCACTAGTACTTGTTGAAAGAGGATAAAAAGATCTTCAACTTTCATGTTGGAGAAAAATTCATTTGAAGCTTTCTTGATGGTGAAAAGTCAAGTTGAATAAAGTGTAGATACTTGCCAAAAATGGAAACTTTTCATTATAGGTCACTTTTCAAATTTAGAAACTTTGCACCAACTCCTGATTCCTGATAAATATGTATGAAACTTGACCCTTGAAGACCATATGAGGATGTGAGACCTTGAAAACCTTGGAGAGAACCTCAAAATTCCGCAGTTGACTTCTCCTCTCACTGTTGACTTTTACCCAATTCACCTGATTCACAATCTTCTGATCAATTGAACTTCTCCTGAACCAAACTGATGGGCAACCTCCCATCCCTAGATACTTGGGGACCCAAGGAATACCATAGAATCAAGTCTTGCCCAAAAAATCAGAAATAAACTGACTTTATAGCAAACCCTAGTTGTGGTACCCTCAGTCTAGGAGGAAATAACACAGTCTCCAAATCCAAATTCCTCTGAATATGATGTGTACCCTCTCCAACAAAGATAAGATATGCCATTTGATGATGATAGAAACCCAAGGAGCTTGCCCATTTGAGCAATAAACCCAAAAATCTCAAAACCCTAATCTATGCACTGGTTAGGAGAGAATGATCCACTTGAACTCTCTTGCTTGGCCCTTTGAAGAATATCTCAGGTACCTTGGCCCCATGCTAAGAACCAATGATATGCACACATGATAATGCAAAATGCAATGCAACATAAGCCAGTTAGTAATAAAGTAAGGAGAGCAAATTTTGGGGTGCAACAGCTGCCCCTATTCAATCAACTTGGTCCTGAAAGTGTGATAGCAACGGCTCTCAGACATTCCAGGGTACACGGGGATTGAATACCGATAGAGCCCCGAAAATTTCCTTATGGTAAGAATAACGAGAAAGAGTGTGCTGAAAAATAAGGAATATGCCCTCAACCATATCCACAAGGAAAAAACAAATACGACCTCAATCGTACCCAAAAGATGAATACAACATCAAAGGAAGACTGACCTCAATCACTCTGCCCACAAAGAAAATACGAATACGACCTCGATCACACCCACAAAACGAATACACCCTCAATTGCATCCGCAAAGGAAGACTGACCTCGATCACTCTACCCACAAAGAAAAAACGAATACGACCTCAATCGCACCCACAAAATGAATACAACCTCAATTGTATCCGCAAAGGAAGACTGACCTCGACCACTCTAACAACAAAGAAAACACGAATACGATCTCAATCGCACGACAAAATGAATACAACCTCAATTGCATCCGCAAAGGAAGACTGACCTCAATCACTCTACCCACAAAGAAAACACGAATACGACCTCAATCGCACCCACAAAACGAATACAACCTCAATTGCATCCGCAAAGGAAGACTGACCTCAATCACTCTACCCACAAAGAAAATAAGAATACGATCTCAATCGCAGCACAAAATGAATACAACCTCAATTGCATCCACAAAGGAGGACTGACCTCAATCACTCTACCCACAAAGAAAACACGAATATGACCTCAATCGCACCCACAAAACGAATACAACCTCAATTGCATCCGCAAAGGAAGATTGACCTCAATCACTCTACCCACAACGAAAATAAGAATACGATCTCAATCGTACCACAAAACGAATACAGCCTCAATTGCATCCGCAAAGGAAGACTGACCTCAATCACTCTACCCACAAAGAAAACACGAATACGACCTCAATTGCACCCACAAAACGAATACAAACTCAATTGCATCCGCAAAGGAAGACTGACCTCAATCACTCTACCCACAAAGAAAATAAGAATACGACCTCAATCGCACCCACAAAACGAATACAACCTCAATTGCATCCGCAAAGGAAGACTGACCTCGATCACTCTACCCACAAAGAAAATAAGAATACGACCTCAATCGCACCCACAAAACGAATACAACCTTAATTACATCCACAAAGGAAGACTGACCTCGATCACTCTACCCACAAAGAAAATAAGAATACGACCTCAATCGCACCCACAAAACGAATACAACCTCAATTATACCCGCAAAGGATAACCAACATAAAGTGGACTTCACTGGGGATAACGTGAAACAAGACTCACAAAAGAAAAAGGCCAAAATGAGGCAAACAAAGACAAACTTCTAACGTACTCCTGATCCACAGATAAGATGACTCCGTTGGGGAAGGTGAAGTCTAAATAAAAGACTCTGCCGGGGAGCACAAGTATGAGGAACGCATCCCTCTAAAATCTCCTGAGTTATGCCATCTCTGCTGAGAAAGAGAACTGGCAAGGAAAGTATCAAACCTGGCTTATGCTTTGGAATGGAAATGTTTGAATTTTGCTGTAATGCTCCACACGAAGTGGAAATGCTACGCGTTTTGAGGATGCAATGCTTATGATATGTAAAAAGGGTCCCTCCAGCAAAATAAATGCCGGAGAGAAAAGATCAATTCAGCCGGGGATGACAAAAATAAATTGTCCTCTGAACCTAGGAACTCTGCTGAGAAGAATCACACTGATCGATTCCTTGGATCAACAATTTTTGCTGGGGATGAAGTCCCAAAAGAATATCCACACTACCGGGAATTATACCTGTCCTCTACTGAAGGTAACATCCAAAACCTGAGATTTCCTCTTTGCTGGGGGAGTTGAGAATGGACGCCAATAATGGAACCGGAAGTTTGTTGCCGAGGATTGCCAACAACAGACGGGCTTAAGACCTGCTGGGGATGCCAGCCCATGATACCATTCTGCTTGGAGATACTGTTGAACTTAGCCTACTGGGGAGAATGACTTTACTCCCACCTTGCTAGGGATTAGAATACGACATCGTCGGCGAGAGCACGCTTCCTGACTGGATGGGGAAGGTGAACACCCTGATTCTGTGGGGAATAACGCCTTGATCCGGAGAAAATACTTTCCAAGCCTCCTGCTGGGGGAAGTCTACTCTGCTGAGGAAAGTTTGTCCTGCTGGGGAAGGAACAATCTCAATGCTGGGGAAGCAAACTGCTGGGAGAATACAATCCTGTTACCCTGCAAGTCAAATAACAACAAATAGAATATGCCACAACCTGGCTATCACCGTTAACGCCTAAGTAATTTCTACTACTTTTCGTTACGCTCTGCAGAGCTCGAAATTTTATATGCAATGTTTATAAAAAATATCTGACGTTTTTTGCAAACAAAACAGTAAAAGTAAAATAAACAATGGAAAGCTCTTTGAGTGAAATGAATATTTTATTGAAGAGTGGCCTGTAAATAGGCATTTACAATGGGAAGCAATTCCTAGAAAGAGGTAATTGCGCAAAAAGGCAAAAAAGAAAATACAGATGTCGGCAATGTGGGAACAGATATCCATGATTCGACTCAGCTATGACCCACATGACTTGCTTATCCACAAATGTCTTGACCTTTGAAGAGACTAACTGTACTGATTCCTTTCTTTCAGAACTTCCAGGTATCGAGAATGTTCACAGATCGAACGCAGACCATAGCCTTTTGCTTATAAATCCCTAACTTTTTGCCTGGATCGCCCTTTTCGGGTTTTCAATCCACCGGGATACCCATTTTTGCCAAAGTCGCCTTTTCAGATTTTCAACTTTGCGGGTGTACACATTTCTTTTTACATTTTATCCCTAACTTTTGCCCGAACCTTTTCCTTTTTATGGTTCGCCAGGATGCCCCTTTTTGCCTGGAATTTCTTTTTATGTCTAGCGGGTCTCTTTTATGCGAAGTATTTTTTGACTACGTCTGCGTTCATAGGGGAGGTAAAGTCTTCGCCATCCATAGTTGAAAGTAGTAAGGCTCCACCAGAGAAAAACTTTCTGACTACATACGGCCCTTCGTAGTTTGGAGTCCATTTGCCCCTGTGATCTGTCTGAGGAGGAAGGATCCTTTTCAAAACCAATTCACCTGTCTGAAAATTCCGAGGACGTACTTTCTGGTCAAAGGCATGCTTCATCCTGCTCTGATACAATCGACCATGTACGATGGCTGCCAATCTCTTTTCTTCAATAAGGTTCAACTGATCCAATCTGGAACGCACCCATTTCGCTTCATCAAGCTTCACATCTGCCAGAACTCTCAAAGATGGAATCTCGACCTCTAAGGGTAAAACTGCTTCCATACCATACACCAATGAGAAAGGGGTTGCCCCAGTTGACGTACGCACCGAAGTACGGTAACCATGTAGGGCGTAAGGTAACATCTCATGTCAGTCCTTATATGTTACCACCATCTTCTGCACAATCTTCTTGATATTCTTATTTGCTGCCTCAACAGCACCATTCATCTTCGGACGATACGGAGAAGAATTGTGATGCTCGATCTTGAAACTCTGACATAGTTCCTCCATTATCTTATTGTTCAAATTCGAGCCATTATCAGTAATGATTCTCTCCGGGACCCCATAACGACAAATGATGTCCTTCTTTATAAACCGGGCTACCACTTGCTTGGTGACATTGGCGTACGAGGCTGCCTCCACCCACTTTGTGAAATAGTCAATGGCAACCAAAATGAAACGATGCCCATTGGAAGCAGTAGGCTCAATCTTTCCAATCATATCTATACCCCACAATGCAAAAGGCCAAGGAGACGACAACACATTTAGAGGCGTAGGCGGTACATGCATCTTATCTGCATAAATCTAGCATTTATGGCACTTCCGAGCGTACTTGAAACAATCTAACTCCATAGTCATCCAGTAATATCCTGCTCTCAACAACTTTCTAGCCATGGTGTGTCCACTGGAATGAGTACCGAAAGAACCCTCGTGAACTTCCTCCATCAATAAGCCTGCCTCGTGTTCATCAACACAACGTAGCAATACCATATCGAAGTTCCTCTTATATAACACATCATCCTTATTCAGAAAGAAATTTCCTGCCAACCTCCTCAGAGTCTTCTTATCTTTGGTGGAGGTACCCTCTGGATACTTCTGTCTCTTCAGAAAAACCTTAATATCATGATACCACGGTTTACCATCAGACACATCTTCAATTGCAAACACAAAAGTCGGTCTGTCCAGACGCATAATTCTAATCGACATAGTTTTGTTCCAACGGCTCACCTTATATATGGATGCCAATGTTGACAACGCATCAGCCATCTGATTTTCAGCTCGGGGCACATGATGAAAATCCACCCTATCAAAGAAAGGTAACAACCTTCTGGCATAGTTGTTATAAGGTACCAAATTTGCCTGACGAGTCTCCCATTCTCCTGTAATCTGATTAACCACCAACGCGGAATCACCATAGACATCGAGGTTCTTAATTCTCAAATCAATTGCCTCTTGTAACCCCATGATGCATGCTTCATACTCCGCCTCGTTGTTGGTGCACACAAATGCTAACCGGGCAGTGAAAGGTATATGAGAACCCTTCGGAGTTGTAATGATTGCCCCGATTCCATTACCATATGAGTTGACAGCCCCATCAAAAATCATCTTCCACTGTGATCCAATCTCAGGTCCTTCGTCAGGCAGAGGCTCTTCACAATCCTTCATTTTCAGAAACATAACATGCTCGTCTAGAAACTCAAACTTCATAGGCTGATAATCCTCGACTGGCTGTTCAGCAAGATATTTTGACAGAACACTTCCCTTAATGGCCTTCTGAGAAACATACTGAATATCGTACTCTGTCAACACCATCTGCCAACGGGCTATCCTTCCAGAAAGTGCTTGCTTCTCAAACACGTACTTAATCAGATCCATCTTCAAAATCAACAAGGTTGTGTGATTTAACATATACTGCCTTAGGCGCTTGGCTTCCCAAGCGAGTGCACAACATGTCTTTTCCAGCATAGAATATCTTAATTCACAATCGGTGAACTTCTTACTCAGGTTGTAAATGGCGTGCTCTTTTTTACCCGTCTCGTCGTGTTGACCGAGCGCACAACCCATCGAATTCTCAAGAACCGTAAGGTACATAATCAACGTTCTCCCAGACACCGGTGGCATAAGGACTGGAGGTTCCTGCAAATACGTCTTTATCCTTTCAAACGCCTCTCAACAATTTTCATTCCACCTGACCTCTTGATCCTTTCTCGGCAACTTGAAAATTGGTTCACATGTAGCTGTCAGGTGAGAGATAAACCTAGCAATGTAATTCAACCTCCCCAAGAAACCGCGAACCTCTTTCTCTATCCTTGGCTCAGGCATCTCCTGTATGGCTCTTATCTTTGCAGGATCAACCTCTATACCCCTTTCACTAACAATGAATCCCAGCAATTTACCAGACCTCACGCCGAAAGTGCACTTGTTCGGATTCAATCTCAACCTGAACTTCCTCAACCTTTCAAACAACTTCTGGAGGTTTACCAAGTGTTCTTCCTCTGTCTGTGACTTCACAATCATGTCATCAACATAGACTTCGATCTCCTTGTGAATCATATCATGAAAGAGAGTCACCATCACCCGCTGATAGGTTACCCCAACATTCTTCAATCCAAAGGGCATTACCTTGTAGAAAAACGTTCCCCACGATGTTATGAAAGTAGTCTTCTCCATGTCCTCTAGGGCCATTTTGATTTGGTTATACCCAGAGAAGCCATCCATGAAGGAAAACATAGAATATTGAGCAGTATTGTCCACTAACACGTCAATTTGGGGGAGCGGGAAATCATCCTTCGGGCTCGCCCTGTTCAAATCTCGGTAATCGACACACATCCTGACCTTCCCATCCTTCTTAGGTACATGTACAATATTAGCAACCCACGGAGGATAATTTGTCACAGCAAGAAATCCGGCGTCCAACTGTTTCTGAACCTCTTCATTGATCTTGACGGCCATATCTGGTTTCGTCCTTCTCAATTTCTGCTTGACTGGAGTACAACCCTCTTTAAGCGGCAGTCTGTGTGAAACAATGTCAGTGTCAAGCCCGGGCATGTCTTGGTAAGACCAGGCGAAGATATCCATATACTCTCGAAGTAACTCAATCAATCTTATCTTAACAGTGTCTTCCAAGGCAGCCCCAATCTTTACTTCTTGTTTAACATCCTCGGTTCCCAGATTAATAGTCTCAACTTCCTTCTTATGAGGTAGAATGACCCTTTCCTCTTGTTTCAGTAGCCTGGCTAATTCTTCTGGTAAGTCACAGTCTTCGTCAGTCTCTTCTTCGGCTTGATAGATGGGATTGTCGAAGTCATATCGAGCCATAGCTAAGTCATGGGTGGAATCTGAACAAAGGAACCTGCATGATGGATGTTTTATGTTTATTATGAGTGCAACAAACAAGAAAACACATTGCCATTTTGATGTGGGTTAATGCAAAAAGTAAAAAATAGAAAGACAGGGATCAAAGTATTTGAATGAAAAAACGTCCTTTATTGATGATAAAAATAGCAAATAAATATCCAAGCCCTACAAATAAATGTCACTACGTCTTGGGCAGAACGCAGGACTCAACATAACAGAAAACAAAAGTAAATTACTCCGGGCGCGTCACTTGGATAACTTTCTCGGAGGACCAGTTGCCTAAACTCTGACCAGGGGTACAAGGACGGATCCATTCATCCATGTCACAATCACTATCTCCTTCATCCTCAATAGCATTGACTCTGTCGAAGAAAACACCGGCACTGGTGAAACGGACTGGACCATAGAACTTGGGAGGCTCTTCAAAACGCCTAGGTGGCTTGTATCCCAGTCCATGAGTATCTTGCTTCCTTTGAACATCAATAACACTACCCCATTTCTGAGAACTACAAGCTTCAACTATAGCACGCGCCTCTTTGAAAGAGGACATTGGAATCTCTGGTTGTATGGCGACTTCAGGTTGGGCAACCGCCTCAGGCTGAGTGACTGCCTTTGGGGGTTCCTGGGGAATTTTCACAGCTTCAAAGGCTTGGCACAAAGTTTCCTGTATCTCACCATCTACCTCTACATACTTGAAGGTCGATAGGTGACTCACCATGATATCTTCTTCACCACAAACAGTCACAACGTGGCCATCCACCATATACTTCAACTTTTGGTGCAGCGTAGAAGTTACTGCCCCAACACCGTGGATCCAAGGGCGACCCAACAAACAACTATAGGCAGGCTGAATATCCATTATGTAAAAGGTGGTGTTGAAAATCTCAGGACCCACCTTGATCGGCAGAACCAACTCTCCAAAAACTGACCTCTTGGAGCCATCAAAAGCACGTACCACCAAGTCACTTGGTGTACAAATCAACCCACGAGTATCCAACTTCATCAAAGCCTTCTTTGGTAACACATTCAAAGACGACCCAGTATCGACTAACACATGTGACATTAAGGAGCCACGTCATTCCACTGAAATATGCAGAGCGTTGTTGTGATTCCTCCCAACCGGAGTCAGATCTAAATCGGTGAAACCCAAACCATTACCAGCATTCACATGAGCCATAACCCCTTCTAACTGATTGACGGATATTTCCTGCGGTACATAAGCCATATTCAGAACCTTCAGCAATGCATTTCGGTGTGCCTCAGAGCACAACAGTAAGGATAGAATGGAAATCTTCGATGGAGTTTGGTGAAGTTGGTCAACAATCTTGTAATTACTTTTTTTGATCAACCTCATAAACTCTTCTACGTCTTCTGAGAAAGTATCCCCTCCTGGCTTCATCATAGAGTTATTAACTTCCTGCCTCTGTACGGACTCATCCATCATCTGTTTACCCTTGTCTTGTCTTGAACTGCTAGCTTGATTCTCTGACGGAACAAAGACTCTACCACTCCTAGTGATAGCCCCTGCTTCAACAAGATTTTCCACCCCTGTGTTCACAGCTAATGTCTCTTCCAATTCCAGCTTCTCACCATTCACAAACACCTCGGCCCCATAATTCCATGGGATGGCCTTGGTACTCTCATACGGAACTGGTCCAGGAACAGTGATAGTGACCGGCGCTGGTCTCGCCGGCGCTGATATATTTATCGTCTTGAATGGAATTGTTATCGTGGCAACATCAATCTCTCTGTCAGTAACAATACTCTACTTACAGCCCCTGTCAAACTGTAATACCCCTTCGCTGATCATTTTCTGAATACCTGCTTTCAATAAATCACAACCGCCTGGCTGCGGCACACATTCTACACAACCTTCATCACAACCGGGAAATACCCCTCCCTTCAACAGTCTTTCCTTCACCACACCCAAGGGAGTTTGGATTTTGTTCACATCTGAAATCAAACTCAAGTCTTCACAGTCTTTAATAATAGCATTGACCTTCGGCCCACCGTGATTCGACATCGGGTTCTGATTCACATTAGGAACATCGTTGGAGAAATTGATGGCTTTGGAATCCAGCAGATCTTGAACCTGATGCTTAAAAGCTTTACAGTTTTCAATATAATGTCCGGGTTCCCCAGAATGAAACTCATAGTGGGCGTTGGCGTCATAGCCGGGAGGTGGATTACCAGTAGGTGGAGCCAATGTTCTCTTCTGGATTAACTATAGCTTTAGCAAATACTGAAATAATTGAGCGTATGGAAGAGGTGGAGTGTCAAAATGCCTATCCCACCTAGTCAAAGGCTGAGACCGGCAAGGAGCCTGATTTTGTTGTTGAGTCACTGCGGGCTACTGAGGAGCTGCTGGGATGGTTACAGAAGCCACCTGCTGATTGTAGTTCTGACGAGGTCCATCTCTGCCACGATATGATGACACAGAGTTTGTATCTCCCTCTTTCTTCTTGTAACCACTAGCATAAGGTTTCTTACTTCCTCCAGATGAGGGCCCATCACCGCCTGATATTTTCCCCGCCTTAATTCCGCTTTCCACCATCTCTCCTACCAAGATCAAATCAGCAAACTTTCCAGTCATACACGGTACCAGCTTTTCATAGTAATGACCCTGCAAGGTGGCCATAAACATAGTTATCATTTCACGTTCCAACATGGGAGGCTGAACCCTTGCTGCCAATTCACGCCACCTCTGGGAGTACTCTTTGAAACTCTCATTGTTCTTCTGTGACAAATTCTGCAGCTGTGTTCTGTTAGGAGCCATATCAATGTTATATTGGTAATGTCTGATAAATGCCCCTGCCAGATCTCTCCAACTACGCACATCCTTCCTTTCCAGTTGCATGTACCACTCCAGGGATGCCCCAGATAGGCTATCCTGGAAGCAATGCATCATCAGATTTTCATTCTTTGCATATGCAGCCATCTTGCTTGCATATGCCCTGACGTGGGTCCTCGGACAAGTCATACCATTATACTTCTCGAAAGTGGGAGTCTGAAACTTATGCGGAATAACAACGCCTGGAACCAGCCCCAAATCCTCTAGATCCATTCCCACAAAATCCTGATTCACAACACCCCTCAGCTGTTCCTCAAGCAACCGGATCCTCTGATCATGGTCAATCTGGGGACCAGCATCCCCACCTAGCAAAGAAAAGGCATCATCCTGAACATCATCATACTGACGGCCATGAACTGCGCCAGCACCAATACCACCTCCCACTGCAGTGGGAATCACAACACTTTCTACTCCGCCCGGAGGAATCACAACACCAGAAGCAGGAACACCTCCGCCCGTAGGCCCATTCTGAACATCATTAGTAACACCAGTCTGAATTCCTCCATGAAGGACACCATCTTCATCAATTCTCACAATCAGTGGCTGAACGAGAGTCCTCACCTGCTCTTGGCCCTGAGCAACACCTTGCATTAACTCCATGAATTGGTTTATGCGAGTCCGCATCTCAATGATTTCATTCTGTACCTGATCCATGAGCCTCTTCTGATTCTGTCTGGTGGGATACCGGTGAATGTGCTGATCTGCAATCTTGAGATTTAGAACAAGATAAGAACACCGGAGATAAACACCTGTCATGCAAAATGATTATGAGTATGCAAATGCAAATGAACATGTTTGAAAATTCACAAGGCGATCCATCCCTTGATTCCGATTTAATAACAAGATATAATGGAACTTCTGCTCATATAATAAGAAAACCAGAGGAAAACTAAATGTCAACAATCACAAATCCGAGATAACGAGTCTGAATATAAAAACCATAGGTCCCAACCAACAAGCCTGGTGGTGATCCACATACAATGAAAGAAAACAGAAAACTATGGCATATCATCAAAGTTTACAAGCGTCAATCCCCCTCATCCATTATGCTTTCTGCACCAGTCTTGAATCTCCTTGAACAGCTTTCTGGTATCGGGATGCTTCGGCCTCTGAATTAGCCCTTGAATGAGAAGGTCTCTCCTGTGTATGATCCCATCCAAGTATCGGCAATGTAACTCCCAAGCGTCTTCTCCAGAAACACCATCCATGCTAGGACCCTCATGTCTAGGTTTCTTCACTTCAGCTTGGACTTTCAGTTCTTCCATGGAGGCTATGGCTTCATTGAGTCGACCCTCGACTACTTGTCTCTTAAATATCCCTGATAAGATCTCGGTGTCTTTCTTCTTGAGCGTCGACTTCAACTGATCAATCTTAGCTATGTAGTCGTCTTCCTTTCTCTTATTCTTAGCCATGGCAGTTTCTCGGTGCTCATCGAACCTGTGAATCTTCAACAAAGCCTTGCCTAATTCCTCCTCCTTGGACCTGAGAACATTACTGATACCATCCAAAGCTTGTTTCACTCTTTCTCTGGATGCGACCATGTCAGTAAGCTCCTTTTCTTCTTTAGCAAGGAACTCTGTCTTCAACTTGGCAGTATGAACAGCTTCACCCCGTTCATGCTTCCACTGATAAATCTCTCTCTTTAGCTCACTATTTTCTTCCCACAACCTTTCCTTTTCAGTCCATAATTTGTTATACTTCTCCAACTCAACGGTGGTAGGAGGCTCGATCACCAGAGGATACAAAGGTGGTTCCACCGGGAATGGAAGAAGCTCCTCTTCTGCTCTCTCCTTAATCCACTCTTTATAGGAAGGGAAAGCCCGATTATTAATTTTTCCGAATGGAATTTTACCCTTCTTGGTCACCTGTTTCCAAGCATTCACAACTTTCCTTATCAACCCTTGATCCTCAATACCATTGAAGAATAAGGACTCTCGGACATCTCGCTCTTCGGGTGGATTTTTCAAAGGATAGCCAAACTGTCTGATAGCTAGGGAGGGATTATAGTTAATTCCACCTTTCCTCCCTATCAAGGGTACATTAGGGAATTCTCCGCATTTGCAAATAATCTCCATTCCTAGCCAGTCATGATTAAACCAAACAATGTTGTCAGCAGTCAAGCCCATTACCCTCTTCGACCACTTCAGAGAATCTTTCGTATCAACGAAAGTGCCAGATTCAGGGAGATGACTCAGAAACCAAGTAGCTAAAAGCGGTGCACAGCAACTTACAGTTTTTCCACGCCTATTCTCATTCTTATAGTGGACTGAGTGATACACATCACCTAGCAAGGTAGGTATAGGATTCTTCGAAATAAAGATTCTGACAGCATGCATATCCACCAGATTAGGAATATTCAGAAACAGGACAATCCCATAGATGCACATAGCTAGGATAGCTTGGAAAGCAATCCAGTTCTTCTCTTTGACATGTATGCAGGCTTGATCAAACAGGAACTTCAATAGGAAACCCTTAACTCCTTGTTTTTCTTCAATATTACTGTTCAAAACGGGCTCACTGATATGAAGAGCAACAACCTTCTCTTTTATACCGGGGTGTTCTTCAGAAAAGAAAACTATATCATGACTGATAGGAATTCCTAAAATAAATGAGAACTCTTCCAACGTTGGAGCCAAGATGTAGTCCGGGAAAGTGAAGCAACGCAGAGACGGATCGTAAAACTGAAGAAGCGTGTCAATGGCATCCTTCTCATACTTGGAGATATTATAGAAAAATTTCAGAAGTCTTCCATACCTTCCACTGAACTCTGTACGAACTCCGGAACCAGCCATATTAATCAGTTTGTGAATCAGTGTCAAAGTCGGTTCTGGGAACGAATAGGCAACAGTCTTCTTTCTCTGAACATCCATACTGAAGTAACCTCAGAAAACCGGAATCAAGAGTAAGATGCAAGCCCTGAAAAATGTCAAACATGTCAGAATACAAGAAAAATGATATGCTCATGCAAACATGGGGTCAAGGCACACTGCTGGATGTGTTGTGCTGTTAGCTGGACGAAAACCACAACCCATAAAACCAGAATTCTGAACCACTGAGGAACCCAAATAATCAAACATTGATGAGAAATCCGGAAAACAGGGTAGGTTGAAGGTTTCGGTTACCTGCAAACCTGTAAATGTCCATCCCCTCTCACATGTTGGTACTAGGATGTTCAGTATCCCGGGCTCTCAGGTCGAGAAATGATGATACGTTCACCATTTCTGGTTTGGCATCATCATCAATCGAGGAGGCCTCAACCGATTCTCCAAAGCGGAAGGTCCTCAGCTTTGACACTGAGGTCGAGAAACAATAGTACATTCATCCCTCGAGGTACAGTACTATCGTCAATCGAGGAGTGCCTCCACTGATTCTCTTCAAAACGTAGGGGCCATCCTATGCGAGTTCCAAAGCGGGCCCTCGGGTGCGAATAGGTTTGCCACAGGATGTGGTCTGCCACTGTCACCACTAAAGAGGGATGTTTCCACTAAGGTCCTCAATGATCGGTCACCAGAGTCGACAGCTCTCTAGATCAACACCCCAACATGCGCAAGACACACACGTTAGAATGCGTCCCAAGATAGCCTCGTCTGGTTGTGAATTTCGTGAACACACAAATGTACCAAGCGGGCACCTAGGTCCCACTACTTTCCACTCTAGTCCTAAGGTATTCTCAAGCCTGGGTATTGGGCTTAGCTCTAGGTCCCACCCAACCTGCAAAACAAAGACAGCCAGCACAGCACAGCAGCACGACAGTAAAAAATGAAATGCAGAAAATGAGGTAAAAATAATAATAAAATACAACATAAATCAAAACAAAAACAAAACACCCAAAGAGAACAGAGACAAGCAAGCGTTAGGATGGACTCGCTTAGGGATGGACCAGCATAGGTCAACCAGAGTCCCCAGCAGAGTCGCCAGCCGTCGCTCCCAGGATTTTCATCCAGGTACAAACGCGAGAGTGGCACGGAAAAACAGAGTCGCCAGCCGTGTAAATTTATCCCAAGAGAGGGAAAGGGAACACTACATAAACCTGAGGAAGAGGGAAAGGAATGGTCATCGCAACCATAGCCTGGGTTAGGGAGTCGGTTACGCGAGGGGAAGGTGCTAGCACCCCACGCGTCCATCGTACTCGATGGGATCCACACTTGTTATCTACTCTAAGGGTAAGTTATACTATCATCTAGGGCTGTACTAAAACGGAGAGGGGAAGACAAAGACAGACTCGGTAGGACGTCGACGTCCTAGGCCTACGTACCCCCTTTGTGCAATGGGGAATTCAGAGTCAACGTAGTTCGGACCAAGTTCTTTTTGTGTTTTTTATGAGCAACGTTAAGTTCGCGTCCGGTATTTAGGGTCGATGCCTGTTTGCGTCTCAGACGGAAGATAACGTGCCCTTTTTGAAAATAGCCTTTAAGTTGAAGGTCCCAAAGGACAAAAAGGTTTGAATTTGGTTTGTGTTTTTTAGGACAGAAGTGGCTTAAGTTAGTTCCTAAGTTGCATTGCACCAAAGTCTAGGGCACAGGGGCGAATACTTAACGCATCGTACCAAGACAGGACGCTCGCTAAGCACTCTAGAAAGATGAGAGGAAGCCCCTCATTTCTCATTCCCCACGCTTAAGGCTCGTGCGTAATACACTTGATACTTATTAAGTATTTTAAAGAAGTTTGAGATGAGAAGAGAGAAGACACAAGGGTAACTCTAAAGGGGGACTATGAGTCCTAAAGTTATCATGCATGAGTGACCTACGGTTAGTGAGGTTTGTCGACAACCTAAACCCTAAAGGAAGAAGGTGAGGGATGGAAAAACTAAGGGTGGCCATGGATACTTATCCACACCCTTAGAGAACTTACCTTAGTCCCTGCACAAAAGGTTAGTGAGAAACAAACATAAGTAAAAGAAATGAGGTGAATGAAAATTAAACAATGCCAAACAATAATGATAATAATCCAAACATGAATTCAGAAATCAAAGGAACAACCCCAAAGCAAATGGCACAAGTGCCTTTCAAACAAGGACTTAGGCAGGATCAGAAATACACATATAAGCAGATCTCAAGTGGAAACCAATCAAATAATTAGAAAAATAACTCCTAAAATTCCCAAAATAAATGTCAAGGTCCCTCAGCCAGAGACAAACAACACATCAAAAATTCCTGCAAAAATTCAAAGTGTTAGTCATTCAAACAATTGGGCAAAGTTCAGGTGAGAAGTGGGGTTCAGTGTACCAAAGGGAAGGACCAAAATGCAATATTAAATAAATTTAAAAACGAAATAAAAATATTTTAATGTATTTTAGAATGTTAGTGAACAAATTCAAAAAGAACGGATAAAAAATATTTTATGGTTGCAGAGAAATAAAATAAAGAAATTTAAGTATGCATGGTATGTGTAATTCAAAAAGAAAATAGACTAAATAATTAATTTAAATGATAAAAATAAGATAAAAATAAAAAAATAAAATTTTTAAAATTTAATAAAATGATGAAAATGATGCATGAATTTTTTAGTGATTTTTTTAATGCAATTATGTAATTTTAATAATTAAAAATGAAAATGTTATGAATTAGATAAAATAAAATATGAAAATAGTATGGGGGGTGCGAATAGCAGGGAATTCACGTTGGAATAATAGTTGGGCCAGAAGGGGAAGGTGCGAATAGCAGCCCATACACATAATCCATCAGAAAAATAAAATTAAAAAAAAGGGAGTATGCGCAATACCCCAGTCAACCAGTTGACTTGCCATTTACCTTTAGATTGATCTGACGTCCTATAGAAGTCAACGAAATTACCTGGTACTCCAAATCAAGGGCCATGATGAAGAGAACGTGATAGTTAACATGTGCACACGCACACCCAGGCGAGCCGTATACCCTACACAAGCCATGTGCCACACACATGTGATTTTTAAATGCTGGCAGCCTATTATCCATACGATTCATCCCATGGCCCGTGTTTGGTCAACAAATATGAAAAGTAAACCAAACAAACTAACCTAATTGGACGTGCACCATAAGACCTGTGGGGTAATAAACATGGGATCATTGAATTAAAATCAGAAAAAAAAAAAAAAACAAAAACATGTGGCACGATTTAGACCGTGCGATCAGCAAAACGGACGGCTGAGGAGTCGTCTTCAACCTCCAGCCAGCATCCTTCGCCGGACCACCGCCAGCCGCCAGAACCCTAATTCCGGCCACCACCTGCAACTAAGAACCACCCAGAACATGGAAAACCATATACTACCTTGACCTGATTTTCACCAGGAGTTCAAATATGTGATCCAAAATTTCAAATAACCAACATATAATAAAAAACGAAGAGAAATACATTAGGGCATAAAACTTTAAATCATCATTACAAGCAAACCACATGTCCAAACACAACAAAAATGACATTAGGATGATCAGCAGACATAACACGTCAATATGCATGCTTAAAAGGAGAGTTTTATGATGGTCAAAAAACCTACCAACCTGAGATGGTGCAACTCTACTCTTTACTTTTGTCTGCGAATGGTGGTTGGTTTCTACTCTATGGATCACCAGGATTCTGTTGGTGAAAGAATTTCTCCAAAACTCCTTGTGAATTGAGAGATCTAATGAATTCAAGAATTAGGGTTCACTTTCTTTTTCTCCAAGATATCACGTGTGTATCCCTCTAACCAGTGCATGATTGAGCTTATATAGACTAGGGTTTTCTACTGAATATGAATTGGGCTTGGGTAATTACTTGTTTAATGAGTTTTTGAATAATTTTGAAAAATCACATTATATTAAGTACACCTCCTCCATGCATGTATACTTGAGAATTCCATGATGGATCACTTTCATTTGGATTGCTAGTTACACCTCAATGGAACTTGGGCCTTGAAAACAATTGATTCATGAGTTTTTTAATAGTTTGGCATTTTTGTATAATGGAAAATAAGTGAATAATAACCCATGAAATCACTCGATTAAAAAGCCAAAATGCCCCTTAGGGATTGTTCTTGGATGTTGGAACATGTCTTGAAGCAATGGAATTGATTATAGGTCATTATGCCCGAAGTTGTGAAAATGGGATCATGAGAAACCCTAAAAACCACTTTGCCTTCTTTTGACCATTAGCTGAGTTTCACAAATGATATGGAGACCCACTAATACTTGTTGGAAAGAGGAGAAAAAGATCTTCAACTTTCATGTTGGAGAAAAATTCATTTGAAGCATTCTTGATGGTGAAAAGTCAAGTTGAATAAAGTGTAGATACTTGCCAAAAATGGAAACTTTTCATTATAGGTCACTTTCCAAATTTAGAAACTTTGCACCAACTCCTGATTCCTGATAAATATGTATGAAACTTGACCCTTTAAGACCATATGAGGATGTGAGACCTTGAAAACCTTGGAGAGAACCTCAAAATTCCACAGTTGACTTCTCCTCTCACTGTTGACTTTTACCCAATTCACCTAATTCTCATTCTTCTGATCAATTGAACTTCTCCTGAACCAAACTGATGGGCAACCTCCCATCCCTAGATACTTGGGGACCTAAGGAATACCATAGAATCAAGTCTTGCCCAAAAAATCCGAAATAAACTGACTTTATAGCAAACCCTAGTTGTGGTACCCTCAGTCTATGAGGAAATAGCACAGTCTCCAAATCCAAATTCCTCTGAATATGATGTGTACCCTCTCCAACAAAGATAAGATATGCCATTTGATGATGATAGAAATCCAAGGAGCTTGCCCATTAGAGCAATAAACCCAAGAATCTCAAAACCCTAATCTATGCACTGGTTAGGAGAGAATGATCCACTTGAACTCTCTTGCTTGACCCTTTGAAGAATATCTCAGGTACCTTGGCCCCCTGCTAAGAACCAATGATATGCACACATGATAATGCAAAATGCAATGTAACATAAGCCAGTTAGTAATAAAGTAAGGAGAGAAAATTTTGGGGTGCAACATGTACACATAAACATGTTTTATGAGTATAAAGTATAGCAATAGTAAATACAATTCACCATCCTACTTATGTTAGAGTTCATATAATTAGAACCAAAGTAAAGATCAAAGAATGGTTAACCTCAATTAAAGTAAAGAGTTCATAAATGTGATTGTATAACTCTGTAGTTAGGCATTCACAAGTGACTCTTTATATAACTCATTTACACTTACACTTGTTAACTTCACCTACTTGAAATCTGGTACAATAACAAAATAAGTGGGTTTTGTGTTTAAACCTGTTATTGGCAAGTGATTTGTTCTCGAAGCTTCAAAGATAGTTTTCTGATAGCATCCATTTGAACGAATGGAATCAGAAAGTAAACATAGTTAAAGAGTTTTGTTTTACACCTATACCTATACCTGGAGGAAAATATATTCACATTGATGAAAAAGTTAATAGTCTTAGAAAGTTCCACTACTAAAAATAAGACATTTGGTTAAATGATTTTACACCAGGTTTCAAGATATATGATGTAAAAAATATTTATCAAATAATTACATAACAACTTGAAGTGAAAAATATTTGATTTAGGGATTTTACATCAGACATTTATTTCCACTGATGTGAAAAATAATACAGTGGCAATTTTGTAAATAATATGAAGTTTTGTTATAAAGAATTTTACACCAGGCCTGGCTTTGCACTGATGTTATTAAGTCCTCTGATGGAAAAAATAACAAGGTGGCAGTTTCATAAATAATATGAAGTTTTGTTATAAAGGATTTCACATCGGTCCTTGATTTGAACCCGATATGAAATGTGAGCTTTTACATCGGGCCTAGTAGCAACCGATGTGAAAAGTCAATTTTCACTTACAAACTCAAATATCATTTCAACATATAAACCATAATTTCCCCTCTCTCGTTCCTCCAACCACTTCATCTCCCTTTCTCCATTCCTTCCATTTCACTCCCCACAACACACCCTAACCCTATCCACGCTTACAAAACCACTCTCACAAACAACCACAACCATCTTCCCTTACTCTCTCTACCCTAATTAGGGCACAATTTCCCAAATCAAAACGTTCTTCCTCTTTTCAACAATCTTGCGCCGCTTCCAACAAATTTCTCAAATTGTAGTAACAAAACAACCACCGTTTACGTCTGAAGCCTCCCACTGCTACTCATTTATAGTTTTTTCTCGTTCTTTACCATCTTCATCTCAAATCGGCAGAAACTATTTATCAATTTTCTTTTTGATTTTTTTTTCAATTTTGATTTTCTGGAAATTTTGTGTATATGTCAACGCAACGAAGCTTCGAGCGACGATGCGACGTTGTTAAATCTTTTGAGTCTGAGATTCTGACGTTTTCTGCGTTGCTCCGTGTAAGCGGTGTGTTGTAGCGGAAAACACCTTCGTTTTGGTTTTAAATTTTTTGCGCAAAACCTTGCAAACCCTAGATTTCGTGCAAGTAAATTTTTAGGGTTAGTTTTATTTATTTTTGTGGTTTATGTTAGTGGAATTTCTAAGTTATTGGCCGAATCAGTTGATAAAATTGTGTTGAGATTTTTATGTTTTTTTTATTGTTACTGATTCTTGTAGGAAATTTGCATTATGTTATTTTTATTGCTGTTAAACTATGTTTTTCCCCACCCTTTTGGTTATGGACCTTTTTGAGAAACTGGAAACTGAATGTATTTTTGTGTTGAGTTTGTTAAATTATTTGTAAACAGATTGCTCACTGTCCTTTGGCATTATGTATTAGGCAATATGTATGCTGGTTTGAAATATTGTTGGTTCATGGGTGAATGAATATAGGTTTAGAAAAGGAAGCTGGTTCGTTGTTCTGGACTCCTGCTTCTTGATAATTGTGTCCAGCTTGTGAATGTGTTGAAAAGTCTGTGATCTGATAGACACTATTTATTAGAACCATCCACCATATAAAGTGTGCATAAGATTTAATTTGCTATCACGATCTCCACACCCAACATTTGAAGAGCTCTTATGCTTGCCTCTTAATTTTCCCCTGGGCGTTGTGAACTATGACAGTGTGTATTAGCCCATTTTCTACTTAATGCATGTTATTTTTATTTATGTATAAAAACTTGTTTAATTTTGAATCTTACACTACTACAAAAAACCCATTTAACAACGGTTGGGAATGACATATAATGACGCGGGCGAGGGCGTTGTTATGTAGATTGTTTTTGTATATATGATACTTACAACAACGGCCTTGTGTTGCGTTGTAATAATGAGGAAAGCGCGCTAACTATCACAACGGTTTTACATTACACCGTTGTAATAAATATAATTGTCCTCGGTTCGATTCCCAGCAGCACAGTTTTGATATTTATTTTTTGCTGGACAGCGCGCCAGATATTATAACGGTTAGGAAATATAACCGTCGCTAAAGTTTCAGCAAAATTAACAAATATCATCCTGCTTTTATAATTCATCCCATTTTTTACCTGTATTATTGTTCTCCATATCTCAGCACAGCAGAAAAATACAATTCACATTTTGTGATACAGGTTTCATAATAATATTAATCGTATCATATTCATAATATCACATATACCAGATTACAGTTTATCAGAACAAACAACCTACATAAATAAAATATCACATATACCATATTACAGTTTACACACATTACATAACTTCACATAATTGTAACTTGGTGTATTGGTATCTTGTCTCTTGGTGTCTTGTCTCCTGGCCTGGTGTCTGGACTCAAAATACCTATGATTTCAAATAATTATACTTGTTAGTAAAAATACTTCTAAACTATAACATACAATTAATATATTATGAATAAATAATAAATTACGTACTTGTTAATTTTCCCATATGCCTTTTTCATGATCGAGTCGTATAGCATGCACGACATCTCCATCAACTTCATCATATGAGGTAGGAACTTGTGTTGTGTAAGAAGGTGTGGACGGACTATCAAGACTTTCATCACTAAGAGGAATGTATTTTCCTTGGAGAACGATTGACCATTTCCCCGATTTGTCCGATGGATCGGAAACATAGAAAACTTGTTTTGCTTGAGAAGCCATGATGAATGGTTCTGTATTAAAAGATGCCTTGCCAAGGTCGACCCGGGTGAATCCTAAGTAATCAATGTCTACACCATTACTATTATTGGGAACCCACTTGCATTTAAATAAAGCCACTTTGAAAATAACATAATCAATCTCCCAAATCTCATTAATGACACCATAAAACGCGGTAGTTGGCAATACCGGATTCTTATCTTTCGAACTAGAGAAATACATCGATTCGGCTTCAACCATAACCCCACTATTTTGCATTGTACTACGATCATCTTTTGATTTTGTATAAAAGGTATAATGACCAATGTCGTATGCACTCCAGGTAATGACACAAAATTTTGGCCCGTACGACAACCATCTAAGTATCTCGGATGCACTAGGATCATTAGATACACTTTTATTAAACCAATCCATGAATCTATTGTTATGCTCTATCAACAACAACTTGTCATTCATTCGGGGATATTTTTTCTTCATAAGTCTTTTGTGAGTATCTATGAAAGGTTGAACCTCATCTATATTATTCAAAATATAGAAATGTGATTGAATAACTACATCCCGAGCCATTGACCTAACATTTAGACTTTGAATACCTCTTCCGTCTGTGTCAGCATGACGAGACTTTGGAATTCCTATAGAATCTGCATCCGACAAATAGTTTGTACAAAACTCAACAGCTTCTTCTGTGATGTGCCTTTCAACAATCGAAGCTTCCGGTCGATGATGATTCTTCGTATATCCTTTAAAGATCTTCATATATCGCTCTATTGGATACATCCACCTTAAATAAACTGGACCACAAATTCTGATTTCTCTTACGAGATGAACAAGTAAGTGGACCATAATATCAAAAAATGATGGCGGAAAATACATCTCCAATTGACACAAGATTATGGCAGCCTCATCTTCTAATTCATCCAATTTTTTGAAATCAAGAACTTTATTACATATGCCATTGAAGAATAAACACAGTCTCGTTATAGTTACTCTGACATTTTTTGGAAGGATCCCATGGATAGCCACTGGTAGAAGTTGTTGCATCAATACATGACAATCATGAGATTTTAAACCAATTAACTTGAGATCTTTCATTGATACAAGTTTCTTGATGTTTGATGAGTAACCTTGCGGAACTTTAATACCTTGCAAACACTCCCAGAACATCTTCTTTTCCTTTTTAGATAGAGTGTGACATGCTGGAGGCAGATAAGTTCTTTTTCCTTTCTCTATTAGAGCCAACTGTTTTCGTATACCCATCTTCTCCATATCAATATGGGAAGTCTTACTATCTTTAGTCTTGCCCGGAATGTTTAGAAGTGTGCCAATCAAACTATCACACACATTTTTCTCCACGTGCATCACATCAAGACAATGTCTAACATCAAAAGTTGACCAATATGGAAGATCAAAGAAGATGGACCTCTTTTTCCATATATTTTTCGCAACTGCCCCTTTTTCTTTTCCTCTCTTCCCACCTTTTTCTTTTTCTCTCTTCCCACCTTTTTCTTTTTCTCTCTTCCCAAGGACAACATTAATGTATTCCTGCCGTTGATAAACTTCATCATCGGTTAAAGGTTTAGAAGCCTCACCAAACTCTTGCTCTCCATTAAAAGCCTTTCACAATCTACGATAAAGATGACCCGGTTTTAGAAATTTTCGATGCCTAAGGTAAACGGTCTTTTTTCCAAACTCAAGTTGGTGATAACAAGTATCATCTTCACATATATGACACGCTTTATGTCCTTTGACACTGTATCCCGCTAAGTTACCGTAAGCCGGAAAGTCGTTAATTGTGCAAAATAACATTGTACGCATATTAAACTTTTCCCCAGAATATGCATCATCAACCTCAACACCTTTATCCCACAAGAGTCGTAAATCACCAATTAATGGACTAAGATAAACATCTATGTCGTTACCAGGTTGTCGTGGTCCATAAATCATCATACTTAACAGTATATACTTGCGCTTCATGCACAACCAAGGAGATAGGTTATAAATAGTGAGAAGAACAGGCCACGAAGTATGATTAGTGCTCATATTACCAAAGGGGTTCATTCCATTGGTGGAAAGCCCAAGCCTAAGATTTCTTGGCTCGACTCCAAAATCCAGCAACAACGAATCAATTTTCTTCCATTGCAAAGAATCAGCTACATGGCGAATGTTTCCATCACAAATCCTTTAATCTGCATGCCATCTAAGATTCTTTGCGTCATTCGAATTAGAAAAAAATCTCTTTAATCGTGAAAGTATTGGCAAGTACCATAACACTTTAGCAGGAGGATGCTTCCTACTAACATTGTCATAGTGATCATTGTCATCGCCATTGCTAGCCTTCTGCTTGTAACGCGACACACCACATTTTGGACATTGAAACAAGTCTTCATACTCTTTCTGAAATAATATGCAATCATTAGGGCAAGCATGTATCTTGATATACTCCAGACCCAGTGGACATAATATCTTATTGGCCTCATAGCAACGATCCAGCAATTTGTTATCTTCTGGTAACATTTGCTGTAGCAATTCAAGTAATTCCGTGAAACTTTTATCCGACCATCCATTTTTTACCTTTAGATTAAACAACTTTAACACCACCGACAATCGTGTGAACTCTGTGCATCCCTTATATAAAGGGGTATCTTTATCACTACATAAATTATCATAAATATGAGCATTCATAAAAGAAGATTCCCCAATATCATGGAACATATCCTCTAGGTGATCTTCCATATATTCATCTTCCTCCACTCTTTGACTTTGTGACGCCCGACTTTCCTTATTATCCACCTCACCATGCCACACCCATATTATTTAATTTTAACATATACCATCACAACAAAGGTGATTGTGTATTTCTTTCTTTGTACCCTTTTTGATATTACCGCAAACAACACAAGGACAATAAAAGATACCATCATTGTCAGGAAGATGTTTATCAGCGTATTCAAGGAATTCACAAACTCTGTTCTCATAAACCGGATCTATTCTATTAGTTTTCATCCAACTACGATCCATTACAACTTCTGAAATTTATACATGTATAATAATGTGAATGACACACCAAAATCTAATCCAAAAACTCAAGCATATGCATATACAATATGAACAAAGAAAAAATAATGAAGATGTACTCTAATACTAAACGTAAAGCATATGAAACATCTCATTCTGACTTGAGCATATACAATATGAACAAAGAAAAAAGGAATGAAGATGTTCAAGAGAACCTTACTTCGAAGCTGAAGAAGCAAATGAATGATGAAGACGGTCAATATTTGAGCATAAACCAAGAAAAAAGGAATGAAGATGTTGAAGAGAACCTTACTTCGAAGCTGAAGAAGCAAATGAATGAAGACGGTCAATATTTGAGCATAAACCAAGAAAAAAGGAATGAAGATGTTGAAGAGTACCTTACTTCGAAGCTGAAGAAGCAAATGAATGAAGACGGTCAATATTTGAGCATAAACCAAGAAAAAAGGAATGAATATGTTGAAGAGTGTAAAGGTTAGGGCGTCGCTGGCTCACTTGTTCGATTAGGGCATCTTATGAAAGAAATACATAATAAGTTTTGTTTTAATTTATTAGTAAACCTTTTAATCTCGGTGGAGAAACAAATCGTAGTGGAATCTTAAGTGAAATGTATCCTAAAAAAAGTTAAAAATGTAGTTGAGGGAATCGAAGCTTATTACATTTCATTTATTACTACGGTTGCTCATCTTAACCGTTGTAAAATAATTTACAATTTATTTTATAAATAATGGACTTAATTGACACACGCTAAATGTACTCTAAAAAATGGAAAAAATGTAGTTGCAGGGAATCGAAGCTTGATACATTTCATTTATTACTACGGTTGCTCATCTTAACCATTGTAAAATAATTTACAATTTATTTTATAAATAATGGACTTAATTGACACACGCTAAATGTACTCTAAAAAATGGAAAAAATGTAGTTGTAGGGAATCGAAGCTTGATACATTTTATTTATTACTATGGTGGTTTCATTCAACCGTCATTAAATGACTCAACTTTTAAATGGGCACGAAATTTTTCACCTATTACAACGACATAAAAGGATGCATTGTAAGCCTGGCGTTGTTGTTTTAGCGTTTTGTAGTAGTGTTAAATGTCTGTCAGGAATGCAAATATTTTAACAGTAAAACAATTAATTGCAATTAGTTGATTGATATGCCAAATATAAATAGAAAATGTTAGCGGAAAATGAAGTTGTTCAGCTGCAAAAGGAAGTACAAAAGAAGTGGAAGACGATGTTCAGAGATTGGTACTCATGGTTCAGAAAAAGGGTGACACACATTTGGAAATAGAATTAAGTCATTGTGTGAGTGTCATTATTTTTTATATTCCATCTAAGTGTATTAAAGAGTTGTTGGTGGGTTTTCATCGGTTTAACGTGTCTACTTTGCAAGTTTGGTGCACGTAAGTACATTTTCTTTTCTTATTACTGTCAATATCTATTAATATTTTATATCTCTCATCACTTTGATTCTAATATTTATTTTAAAATTAGTCAGGTATATTCATCGTGTATGTATTGATAATTCCACATCAGAAGTATATGGATTTATGGACCCTGTTAAGTGTATGTAAGTTGATAATGTGCCGAAAACTGAAGCAAATGTTAAAAAATACATACAAGATAAGTTACATGATGAAAAGAGAGTGTGTCACTTACTACCATTTATTCATGGGTAAGTTTGCATGAAATTGTGCTTTCTATTTTTTTTTATTTTGATAACAGAGATATTTTATGTGACTTTTATGTTTCCACACACACGTACAGAGATCATTGGCAATTAATAATCATTTGTCCAAGAGACAATATTGTGGTCGTCTTTTGTTCACTTCATCAGGAACTTAATCAAACCATGAGGAAAATTGTTACAAAGTAAGTTTATCTTTTATGTGACTTTTGTTATAATATATTATATATCCTATATACATAAATTGTTACAAAAGTAATTTTATATTTTATGTGGCTTTATATGGATTTTTTTCTCTGAATTAGTGCTTTGGGGGTTTATCAAATGGTAAATGGCAATAGAAAAAGGCTACATGGCTTCAACCTAATGTAAGCGTGGTGTAAACTATAAATCTATATTTAATTTTATCATAAGTATTCACTAATTATGTCATTCATTTATAGACAAGGCGACAACATAACTCTATTGATTATGGGTACTATGTGATGAATAATATATTGGATATTGTCTCTGCCAATATAACTGAGTCTTGGATGCAGGTAATAAAAATAACTTTACTTTGTTATTACTTTGTGTTTTGCAACTTAATGTGAATTTTCAAAGAATAACTTTATATTGTTATTTACGTATTGTAGGTATTTGATAACCCAACAGAATTAACACAAGATGATTTGTGACTCCGTTGGGCAACATTTTTCTTTGAGTTATATAAAATTTAAGCTTTATCTGGTGAGTTATATAAAATTCTCTCTCTCTATATATATATATCTGATTTGAGTTTCTTGACTTTGGTGTTGTCTGCTGATGTTAATTGGTGTTATTATTTATTGTCAACAAATGTGATTTTGGTGTTGTCTACTGAAACTACAACTCATCTTCTTGTGGATTGCATGTTGGTAATTCGAGTGTGGGAAATGACTTATAATGGTTGGATATTTTTGTATGTTTTCACTGGTTTTGTTGTTGTAGTAGTCAACCGTGTAAACATACTTATAATTTTGTACACTTGTGTGTATCCTAGATTAGTACTTTTGTAAATCAATTGTTCATTTTGAAGAATATGTGCATCCTAGCTATTTGGTGCAATGAAATTAACAGGTTGGTTGGAAAAATATGAAAAGTTAGATACCAAATAGCGACTTAAATATGGTCTGTGTGATGTTGGAAAAATATGAAAAATTAGGTACCAAAAAAAATTACAGGGATTCTACCTTGATTCCACTAAAAAATAGTCTAATTTTTTAAGAAAGATAGCATACATATTACATCAGACGCGCCTTGCAACATATGTAAAAACCTATATTTTAGATCGGGCCAAAAATGCAACTGATGTAACAACCTATATTTTACATTAGGCCAAAAAGGAAACCGATGTTAAATGTGTATTTATTTATAAAAAAATAAAGTTAAACTCATATTTCACATTAGACGTAACAGTCAACCGATGTAGAGACTTGAGTATTTGTAAATAAGAGAACCCACAATCTATTTTCTTAAAATTTTCTGTGAGCATAGTGTCTTTCATAAAAGTGTGTTGCTGATAAAAAGAAAAGGTCTCAAATTAAATATGCTACATCATGTTGACCCCTCGAATCAGCTCTGACAAAAATATTACGAATACAACTACTTCATAAGTAAGGATGGCAATGGGTACCCATGGATACGAGTACTAGCCCCCCGCTACTTACTCCGTTTAATAAATATGATACTCGTATGCGCCCCATATCCATGCAAGTATCTGCCAAACGGGCATCCATGGATTTTGAGATACCCGCAGATATTTATTAATACCCATTTACTAATTTTTTTTATATGATGTAAATAGAAAATTATGTGTATAACTTTTGAAAAGATGCAAAGTAAGAAGAATATGTGAAAGAAAAATGTACACATATTGAGTTTTAAGTTAAAAAAAAGATTATCAAGTTAAATTTAATGACTATTAAAAAATAAATTAATCAAGTATAATAATTTTGAAGGATATTTAAATAATTTTTCTAATTATTAATAAATATGAATAATCGAGGGTATGAGTACCATCAAATCCATATTTGTGCCAGAAAGAAAACGAGTAGTTAAATATCCATATATCTTATCCCGTGAATACACATTAAATTATCATACTCGTGCATGTGGCAGATTTTACCTACGGATATCCACGTGTACGAGTTTTTTTTCCATCCCTAATCATAAATATAATTAGTTACTTTAATAAATAAAATAATATGTTGTATAAATATTTATTCTACTTTAAAATCACTAGTGCAAAATGAAGAATATAATTTTAAAATTTACACCCATTATACTAAAAATAGGTGTAAATAAGAAACGCGGTGGCAATTTTGTAAATAAAATGTCATTTTAAATCTTAGCATGTGACAATAAACATCCTATTTTTTAAAAACAGGTGTAAATTCAAAATATTATTATTATCATATATCGATTACTCCTGTTAAATTTAAAACGGGTGTAAATTTAAATGACTGGAAAAAAATTGTTTAATTTTGTAACTCAAAATATTAATTCTAATAAATAAATAATGGATTAAATTTTATTAAGTGAAAATTATGAATCATTGATTATAAATATATAAAAATAATTTAATAAACTAATTAACTTAAATTTCTCAGTTAAATTTGTACATTAAAAGATTTTGTTAAATTTTGTTATATCACACTTAAGAATTTTTATATTAAAAAAACAAATAAAACGTTCTAAACCCAAATTAAGTGGGTGATTTCTTCCTTCATTCTTTTGTTCTAATTAGGTTTTCTTGAGAGTAAATGTTTCAACTTACAAACGATGCCTTCGTATTCTTCGTCATCAGCCACTTTCATCATCAACAACAGTAATGGTTACAATATTTTGCCCTCCCACTCTCTATACACATCGATCTATATAATTTAAATTCTAAGGCCGTGTTTGGATTACACCATCAACAAAAAACAATTCCCGGAAAATGCCGGTTTCAACGCGATCCAAAATCTCTACAGAAAATGACCGAAATCCAACAATGTAAGAGCAACATAGACTCAGAAACCCTCACCATGGCCTTAAAGAAAAACTCAAAACTCTCACTCTTTTATACGGACAACAAATATAAGCTTCCAAGTCTCTCAGAAACACCAACACTGTCATGCGAGAGAGAAACTCGATCACAAACCCTAACTCAACGATCACCAAAACCTTCGTTTTACCTCAAGCACCTTCTTTCTCAAACAACGATGATGATGCCAAATAAAATCAGAATCTCATTGTTGGACAAGATCGGATAGTTGGATTTTCATATCCAAGAAAGGTTTTAGCTACGACAAATGCAGCAGCTTGAGTTGCCGCTGTTGCTCAGAGACTGTCCATGCCGTCTTCGATGAAAGGGAAAGATGAGGAGTTAGGGAAATGTGTGACCAGAATTATGGTGTTTGTAAGGGTTAGACCAATGAACAGGAAGGAAATTGAATTGGGTTCAAGGTGCTATGTGAGAATAGTTAATCAGCGTGATGTTTATCTAACTGAGTCTGCAAATGAGAAGGATTACCTCAGGCTTAATAGGGTTAAGGGGCGTCATTTTGCGTTTGATGGTTCTTTTACTGATTCAGCAACTCAGCTACAGGTGTATTCCACAACGTGAGTTTCTGATTCTCCTCTTTTACTTTCAAATTTGGATTTAGTTATAGCCATTTACAAAATGTAGATTATATATATATATATATATATATATATATATATATATATATATATATATATATAATTTCAGCTTCTTTTCAAAACTTTGGAACTTCTGGATCATAAACATATCAAATTGTGGTTTTCTATCAATCATTTTTAGTTATGAGAGTCACTCGTATCCATAAGTTGAATGTTTCAAATTATTTTTGTTGAAGTCTTCTGGTTTTAATTGCTTGCGGTTTCTGTTTATGATGTCGTGTCCTTAACTTTGTTGATAAAAGCATCCTTAATGCTGATCATATAATTTCTATTTGTGTTGTTTGATCATATGATTTCTATTTATGATGCTGAACATATACCTAGTTGATAAGGTATCCTTAATACCAATTGTGTATTCATTATGATGATGTTGTGTTCTTAGGGTTGTGTTGTATATACGTTTAATTTCATTATGATGATGTACATCATAAACATATCGAATTAGTTGTTTTGGATCAATCATTTTTAGTTACGAGAGTCACCAGTGTAGTAGAGAAAAATCAATTTTAGGGTAGAGTTTTGTAAATTTCAGAACTAAATTGTCCAACCTTACAATTTAGGAAGCTACAATTTAAAAAGCATCGATAATAATAAAATGGAAACTCCTGCTAAAGGTAACCAAAATATCATTCATTGTTCTGCCACTTGAATTAATTTCCACAGGTTGAACTCCATGAGTTGGGCATTTCTGGTTGCAGGTCTCTCAAATATGAAATTAGAAGATCTTCAACAATTTGTAACCCAGTTGGAGTGAACATGTGCTTGTGTAGGTAGGCATGAGATTTGTTATTATATGATTTCTAGCAGTGTTTTTGAACTTTTGAGTTTTTGTTTTTATTCACCAAATTTTACTGTTTTTTTAAGCTTAGACTTTCTTCACTGTTTTTTTTTTCACTTGTGTAGCTATGATGTATTGGTTTTTTCAGATTTCATCTTGGAACCAGGGGACATTGTTCCAATATAAGCTTGCGAACAGGAAGGCTGACTGCTGTCAGAAGTTACCGGCAAAGGAAGACAGTTTTGAACCTTGACCTTAATCGAGTACCGGCTGGTGAGAACCGTGAGCAGGAGGGAGGAGGGACATTCGATTCAGTTGGAGCCTCAAGTAGTAGAAACTCAAGCCAACAACCCCATTTGATTGATGTGGAGGCCATTGAAGATGATGTTGTTGAATCTTCCCCTATGGCTTTTGTTGAGGTTTATCTCCCCTTTTGTATATTCTTTGTTTCAATTGTCTTTCAGTAGTTAGTTACTAGATTTATTTGTTGGGAATGAATCTTATTTTATTTTCCTTGTCTGTTTTCTTAGGCTAAAAACAATTCTAGAAGAAATCGCGGAAGGACTATAGTTGATGTGGATTTAAGTAACATGAAATTCCTTTATTCTCGCAAGAATATGTTGTAGTTTTTAAAGATGACAATTAAAGAATACCTTGCAAATCCACTTATCATGGGCAAGAAAAAGATCTAATGCAATTCATATGAGAGGTGTATACGAACCTCTTATATCTGCTATCACCGTGACCCCAAGTAAGTACCTGTTTTCATATTGTTTTAATTTCATAACCTTCTGCTAAATATACTGAGTAAGCTACATTGTATTTCATATTCTTAAAAACATTTATACTTTTCTTTAGACTTTAAAATTCCTTCAAATGGTTTGTCTGTTGGAGCAATTGCTGGAATTGTGATTGGATCATTGGCACTTGTTTTGCTCATACTCTTTGTCCTTTAGAAGATGGGTTACATTTTTCAGAAAGATCAAACAGACAAAGGTAACGTTTTAGTTCTAAATAAATAAAACATATTTAACGCTTTTCTAAGAATAGGAAAATGTTATGTGTTAGTTTTCATGTTATGAGCCATGGAACTTTTTATTTTCACTTCTTGTTCCTGAGTAAAACAATTATATTATTGCAGAACTCCTAGAATTAAAAATAGGTTATTTCAGTTTGAGACAAATTAAAGCTACTACTAATAACTTCGATCCAGAAAATAAGATAGGTGAAGGAGGATTTGGGCCAGTTTATAAGGTAAATTTCAATAAACTATTTGTCAAATATATTTGAGAAATATAAAGCCTTGAAAGGTTATCGCCGATAATGATACTGAAGGCATTGCCTATCCACAGGGTATACTGTCAGACGGTGATGTGATTGCGGTTAAACAGTTGTCGTCCAAGTCAAAGCAAGGGAATCGTGAATTCGTAAACGAAAAAGGTATGACATCTGGTTTGCAACATCCTAATCTTGTGAAACTTTATGGATGTTGCATTGAAGGAAACCAATTGCTGCTTGTATATGAATACATAGAAAACAATAGTCTTGCTCGTGCTCTTTTCGGTAAGGACTTCCTATAGAAGCTTTTGATTATATATTTATGTGTGAGTTGTAGTAACTTGTTTTGTTTATTAAGGTTTACTTTTCGTTGTTTTTTTATTCCTTACTCAGTTTTTGTTCTCTTTTCCTGAATTTGTGTGTGTGATTATGTCTCTTTGGGTTTATGAAATGGTTTAGTAAATGTTTGAATTTACATTGAGTTTGGCAGATAAACAAACTCTCCACCAATTCAGATATATAATTATGAATTGATATACCATTGTTCTTGGGAATTGGTAGAATGCTGAGAAAAAAATAGCAAGAAATCTCTGTGGTTGGCATATACATGTAGAATCAATTTGAAGATTGTTTTTTCTCGTGCTCCTAAAATTACGCTCACTAGCTAGATAGGCCCAATAAGAAATATTTTGGACTTTTGTTATTCTTCTTGTCCCTTTGTCCATCATCAATGGAAATTGACCCAGAAATGGTGACAGTGTTTCTGTCTTCTAACTAAAACCAATATACAAATGAAATGCCAAAACTGAAAGGTTTGTGTACTTACATTTTGCAAAATTTTAAGTAGCTTTGAGACTTATGTTTTACTTAATTTGTCCTTTACCACCGGGGTCTAGTGCATGTGGTTGTTGTGCAGTGTACGAGTGTTGTAAAACTCGGGGTATCGATTTTGATTCAAGCTCATAATAAAAGAACTGTAGTGTAAGTTGTTTTGTTTAGCGTTATTTTTATAGAGTGAAAATTGTGCTGACTTAGGATTGATATGGTGACAGGCTTTGGATTATGTTATAGCAGAAGCAAGGCAAAATGGAGCCCGGCTGCTTCTTACACTACTACAAAATGCTAAAACAACAATGTCAGACTTACAACGCATCCTTTTACGCCGTTGTAATAGGTTAAAAATTTCACGCCCAGGAAAAAGCTGGGGTATAAACAGTCATTTAATGATGGTTGACTTAAACCACCGTAGTAATAAATAAAATGTAGCAAGCTTCGATTCCCTGCAACTACAGTTTTTTCATTTTTTAGAGTACATTTAGCATGTGTCACTTAAGTCCATTATTTAAAAAATAAATTGTAAATTATTTTACAACGGTTAAGATGAACAACCGTAGTAATAAATGAAATGTAACAAGCTTCGATTCCCTGCAACTCATTTTTTCCATTTTTTAGTATACATTTAGTGTGTGTCACTTAAGATTCCATTACGGTTTGTTTCTCTAACCCAGATTAAAAGCTTTACTGATAAATTAAAACAAAACTTATTTCGTATTTCTTTCATAAGACGTCCTAATCGAACAAGTGATCCAGACACGCCCTAACCTTTACCTTCTTCGTCTTCATTCATTTGCTTCTTCAGCTTCGAAGTAAGGTACTCTTCAACATCTCCATTCCTTTTGTCTTGGTTATGCTCAAATATTGACCGTCTTCATTCATTTACTTCTTCAGCTTCGAAGTAAGGTATTCTTCAACATCTTCATTCCTTTTTTTCTTGGTTTATGCTCAAATATTGACCGTCTTCGATCATTTGATTCTTCAGATTTGACGTACGGTACTCTTCCACATCTTCATTCCTTACGATCATTTGATTATAGCTTTGAAGTACGGTATTCTTCAATATCTCCATTCCTTTTTTCTTTGTTCATATTGTAAATGCTCAAGTCAGAATGAGATGTTTCATATGCTTTACGTTTAGTATGAGAGTACATCTTCATTGATTTTTTCTTTGTTCATATTGTATATGCATATAGATTAGTATGATTTACGTTTAGTATGATTTTTTGGATTATATTTTGGTGTGTCATTCACATTATTATAAATGTATAAATTTCAGAAGTTGTAATGGATCGTAGTTGGATGAAAGCCAATAGATTAGGTCCGGTTTATGAGAACGGAGTTCGTGAATTCCTTGAATACGCTGATAAACATCTTCCCGGCAATAATGGCATCTTTTATTGTCCTTGTGTTGTTTGCGCGGATATCAAAAAGGGTACAAAGAAAGAAATACCTTTGTTGTGATGGTATATGTCAAAATTATATAATATGGACGTGGCATGGTGAGGTGGATAATAAGGAAAGTCGGGCGTCACAAAGTCAAAGAGTGGAGGAAGATGAATATATGGAAGATCAACTAGAGGATATGTTCTGTGATATTGGGGAATCTTCTTTTCTGAATGCTTATATTTATGATAATTTATGTAGTGATAAAGACACCCCTTTATATAAGGGATGCACAGAGTTCACACGATTGTCGGCGGTGTTAAAGTTGTTTAATCTGAAGGTAAAAAATGGATGGTCGGATAAAAGTTTTACGGAATTATTTGAATTGCTACATCAAATGTTACCACAAGATAACAAATTGTCGGATCGTTGCTATGAGGCCAAGAAGGTATTGTGTCCACTGGGTCTGGAGTATATCAAGATACATGCTTGCCCTAATGATTGCATATTATACCGAAAAGAGTATGAAGACTTGTTTCAATGTCCGAAATGTGGTGTGTCGCGTTACAAGCTGAAGTCTAACAATGGTGATGACAATGATCACTATTACAATGTTAGTAGGAAGCATCCTCCTGCTAAAGTGTTATGGTACTTGCCAATAGTTTCACGATTAAAGAGACTTTTTGCTAATTTGAATGACGCAAAGAATCTTAGATGGCATGCAGATGAAAGGATTCGTAATGGAAACATTGGCCATGTAGCTGATTCGTTGCAATGGAAGAAAATTGATTCGTTGTTTCCAGATTTTGGAGTCGAGCTAAGAAACCTTAGGCTTGGGCTTGCCACTGATGGAATGAACCCCTTTGGTAATCTGAGCACTAATCATACTTCGTGGCCTGTTCTTCTCACTAATTACAACGTATCTCCTTGGTTGTGCATGAAGCGCAAGTATATACTGTTAAGTATGATGATTTCTGGACCACGACAACCTGGTAATGACATAGATGTTTATCTAAGTCTATTAATTGAATATTTACGACTCTTGTGGGATGAAGGCATTGAAGTTGATGATGCATATTCTGGGGAAAAGTTTAATATGCGTGCAATGTTATTTTGCACAATTAACGACTTTCCGGCTTACGGTAACTTGGCTGGATACAATGTCAAAGGACATAAAATGTGTCCTATATGTGAAGATGATACTTGTTATCACCAACTTGAGTTTAGAAAAAAGTCTGTTTACGTTGGGCATCAAAAATTTCTAAAACTGGGTCATCCTTATCGTAGATTGCGAAAGGCTTTTAATTGAGAGCAAGAGTTTGGTGAGGCTCCTAAACCTTTAACCGGGGATGAAGTTTATCAACGGCAGGAAGACATTAATTTTGTCTTTGGGAAGAGAGAAAAAGAAAAAGGTGGGAAGAGAGAAAAAGAAAAAGGTGGGAAGAGAGGAAAAGAAAAAGGGGCAGTTGCGAAAAATATATGGAAAAAGAGGTCCATCTTCTTTGATCTTCCATATTGGTCAAGTCTTGATGTTAGACATTGTCTTGATGTGATGCACGTGGAGAAAAATGTGTGTGATAGTTTGATTGGCACACTTCTAAACATTCCGGGCACGACTAAAGATAGTAAAACTTCCCGTCTTGATATGGAGAAGATGGGTATACGAAAACAGTTGGCTCCAATAGAGAAAAGAAAAAGAACTTATCTGCCTCCAGCATGTCACACTCTATCTAAAAAGGAAAAGAAGATGTTCTGGGAGTGTTTGCAAGGTATTAAAGTTCCGTAAGGTTACTCATCAAACATCAAGAAACTTGTATCAATGAAAGATCTCAAGTTAATTGGTTTAAAATCTCATGATTGTCATGTATTGATGCAACAACTTCTACCAGTGGCTATCCGTGGGATCCTTCCAAAAATGTGAGAGTAACTATAACGAGATTGTGTTTATTCTTCAATGCCATATGTAATAAAGTTCTTGATTTCAAAAAATTGGATGAATTAGAAGATGAGGCTGCCATAATCTTGTGTCAATTGGAGATGTATTTTCCGCCATCATTTTTTGACATTATGGTTCACTTACTTGTTCATCTCGTAAGAGAAATCAGAATTTGTGGTCCAATTTATTTAAGGTGGATGTATCCAATAGAGTGATATATGAAGATCTTTAAAGGATATACGAGGAATCATCACCGATCGAAAGCTTTGATTGTTGAAAGGTACATCACAGAAGAAGCTGTTGAGTTTCGTACAAACTATTTGTCGGATGTAGATTTTATAGGAATTCCAAAGTCTCGTCATGCTGACACTGACAGAAGAGGTATTCAAGGTCTAAATGTTAGGTCAATGGCTCGGGATGTAGTTATTCAATCACATTTCTATATATTGAATAAAATAGATGATGTTCAACCTTTCATAGATACTCACAAAAGACTTTTAAAGAAAAAATATCCCCGAATGAGTGACAAGTTGTTGTTGATAGAGCATAACAATAGATTCATGGACTGGTTTAATAAAAGTGTATCTAATGATCGTAGTGCATCCGAGATACTTAAATGGTTGTCGTACGAGCCAAAATTTTGTGTCATTACTTGGAGTGCATATGACATTGGTCATTATACCTTTTATACAAAATCAAAAGATGATCGTAGTACAATGCAAAATAGTGGGGTTATGGTTGAAGCCGAATCAATGTATTTCTCTAGTTCGAAAGATAAGAATCTGGTATTGGCAACTACCGCGTTTTATGGTGTCATTGATGAGATTTGGGAGATTGATTATGTTATTTTCAAATTGGCTTTATTTAAATGCAAGTGGGTTCCCAATAATAGTAATGGTGTAGACATTGATGACTTAGGATTCACCCGGGTCGACCTTGGCAAGGTATCTTTTAATACAGAACCATTCATCATGGCTTCTCAAGCAAAACAAGTTTTCTATGTTACCGATCCATCGGACATATCGGGGAAATGGTCAATCGTTCTCCGAGGAAAATACATTCCTCTTAGTGATGAAAGTCTTGATATTCCGTCCACACCTTCTTACACAACACAAGTTCGTACTTCATATGATGAAGTTGATGGAGATGCCGTGCATGCTATATGACTCGATCATGAAGAAGGCATATTGAAAAATTAACAAGTACGTAATTTATTATTTATTCATAATATATTAATTGTATGTTATAGTTTAGAAGTATTTTTACTAACAAGTATAATTATTTGAAATCATAGGTATTTTGAGTCCAGACACCAGGCCAAGAGACAAGACACTAGGCCAAGAGACAAGATACCAATACACCAAGTTACAATTATGTGAAGTTATGTAATGTGTGTAAACTATAATATGGTATATGTGACATTTTATTTATGTAGGTTGTTTGTTCTGATAAACTGTAATGTGGTATATGTGATATTATGAATATGATACGATTAATATTATTATGAAAACTTTATCACAAAATGTGAATTGTATTTTTCTGCTGTGCTGTGATAGGAGAACAATAATACATGTAAAAAAATGGGATTAATTATAAAAGCAGGATCATATTTGTTAATTTTGCAGAAACTTTAACGACGGTTATATTTCATAACCGTTATAATATCTGGCGCGCTGTCCAGGAAAAACTAAGTATCAAAACTGTGCTGCTGGGAATCGAACCGAGGATAATTATTTTTATTACAACGGTTTATTGTAAAATCCGTTGTGATAGTTAGTGCGCTTTCCAGTTTATTACAACGCCTACTAGCCCGTGGTTGTAAGTATCATATATACAACGACAATCTACATTACAACGCCCTCGCCCGCGTCATTATATGTCATTCCCAACCGTTGTTAAATGGGTTTTTCGTAGTAGTGTTTGTTTAGTAAATAACCTGCAACCGTATGATGGGAAGAGTCAGTATGTCAAATGGGCATGGCAAGAAGGTGTAGGATTAAGCGCGTTCAATGATTCTTTCTTCTATGATCCATCGATCCGTAGTTATTTCAAGAATTACATCAAGGTATGACATGTCTATCTTTCTTTTTCTCTTCTTCCATCCTTCTATTTACCCCGCCCCCGATGGGTGGGGAGACATTATCCTGTGCTATTCAAGATTCCTTGATGTTTTAGAATCATTACTCAGCAACAAAGTAATAACCCTGGGCTGAATCATCACTGCGACAGTGCAAATTTTGCTATGAAGCAAAGAATTTGATGGACAGTGCATAACTTTCTTCCTTTACACACACAAAAATTAATAACCTTATTTTTCAAGCTTCGTTGAATATCTTCTTCCTTGTTTTCTTTTACTTTTTGGTCTTGAAGCTTTCAGTTTTCTTATGTATACCACACTGAAAACATATTGAATGCTTTGCACATGATCCATGACTTCCAAATTAAGTTAGAATCTTTGGTTTTCCAATGTCAAATTTCTTTTTCATTTATCTGCTAATTAGATATGTCTTCACACTTTTTAACTGCGCATTTAAATTTTCGCTCCATGTTCATAGACCTTGAGGCAATTCTTAGATAAACATAAACTAATAACTTCCTGAGTTTTCTGCGGGCTGTCTTGACAAGGAGAGATACTTTCACCGGAATTGAATATAGAAACGATCCCACCATTTATGGATGGGAATTGATTAATGAGCCTCGTTGCATGACTGATTGTTCCGGAGACACTCTGCAAGTAAGTCCTTTCCCTAGGCTCTAATCCCTTCAAATATTTATCGCAAAATAAGGCTAGGAAGTAACTACTTTAAAAATTATTACTCGATGCTTCCTACTTTTACATGCTGTATGGCCTGTGAGGAGGTTAAAAGTTCAATTTTTTTAATCAAAAAATTTATGATTTCTAATGAATTTTCCTTGTTTGTTTTCTCTCCACAACTTAATATTGCAAAATTCACGAGTTGTGTCCGAGTTCAATACAGATACTATATCCAAATTTTATCCTTTTTTTTTCTATTTGACACTGCAAATTAGTCCTTTGTTGGGACATATAGAAAAGTAAGAAAAATGTTGAAATCGTTTCTGCAGGAGTGGATAGAAGAAATTAGTCCAAAAGTAAGAAAAAATGTTCTTTTGGACTATCATTTAAGTAATGTGCTCTATTGTGTCTCAATAACATGTTGAGAATTTGTTAGCCCAGACAGAGACAGAGCATGTATTAATCATCTTTACCATTTTATTTGATGAGTAAAAGGAGTAACAAAGATTAGCATATCGGAACTTTGTCATACCCCAAATTTTGACCACTAAGATTTCCCATCATTGTGCAAATCATCATCACAATATGGATGAACCATTAGTCTCCCCAAAGATGGGCGAGCCTTCACTACAATCAGAATTAGGGTTTCAAGCCCTCTCTGAGTGCTTAGACAAAGGATCAATCAAGGAATGACATGATCTTCAAATTGTTTAAACCTCACAAACATCCACAAGGGATCAAGAGGACTCACACTTCAAGAATCAAGCACAAGGCTGCAACATTCTGAGTGGATTAAGCCTCAAGATCGCCAGTGTCACCAAATTAGGGTTTGGTCGACCAGGGCCTCCAGATGGAAATTTTCCCCTGGGCATGAGCACTGGCTTCCAAGCATAACCTATGATGCTCCAAGGGACATCATGAACCCAATCATCAATTCAATTTGACCTCAGGGGATGAATTCACTAAAAATCAGCAATTAGGGTTTCTTGACCTAATTCACCCCTAAGTTGACTTTTGGGGAAAAGCATGAACCAATACCTCAATACATGATTTAAGGGTCTCTAATAAACCACATTGATCCATTTGCAACAATGGATTGATCCAAGAAGCTTGAGCTACAAGTTTCAAGTTCATCAGAACCACAATTAGGGTTTCGCGAGAAAAGTCAACTGTATCTTCGGCTTTTGACCAGGACATGCTCCCAAACCCTAGGACATGATTCAATACACCCTATAACACCTATGAAATCAATCTATCAAGTTTGATTTAGGTCAAGGACTTGATTTCATAGAGGATCACACAGTTTGGAATTCATCTGATAAAAAGTCAACTGTGCACAAAAGTCAAACTTTGACTTTTTGAGATTTTTCACAATTATGGGTTTTTAACCCTAAAATGATGTTAATGTGTGATTGGAATCATTATTCATCAAGAAAAATCAAGAAAAGTGGGATAACTTGTAAAAGGGGTAACCATAAAAACTTAGAAAATTTTCTAAGTTATGGAACAAAGTGGCTAGGGTACCAAATTTGGAGGATCATAACTCCTAAACCATAAGACCATTTTTTCCCATCCAAAGCTAGATTTATAGCTCTCATGGCCCTCTACAAAAGCTTCAAACACAACTCATTCCAATTCCTCATGGATTTTAAGTTATGGAATGATCAAAATCACAAAAAGTGAAAATGTCACTTTTTTCCAACACTTAGTGAAATTTTCACTAAGTCAGAATCTGCCTTCACTTTTTTCCAAATGTAGGGGCATTTTTCACTAGGATCCAAAAAGTATCAAAACCAATTATGGTCAAACAGTTGTTGTATCATATAAGGGCTTTCCAAAATGGCCAAGAACTCCATCAAAGTCCACTTGAGCCATGAGATATGACAATGTCAATATGCCTTGCTGCAAACTGTCATGGCAAGGCAGATTTGGGAGTTTTGCTCGATTTTCCAAATTTGTGCAAATGACAAACACACTTATCCATCTGAACACCTCAAGGGGGGGACCAAGGAGGAACCAACTCTGATCCCAAGCCTCCCAAGTCTTTGGAACCAAAAATAGCATGCCAAACCTAGAAATGCCTAAAAGAGGGACAAGACTCCAATTTTATTTTGGAGCATTCAATGGATACACCAAGGTGGCATGGACTGAGCCATTTCCAACTGAATTCAGTCAAGACTTATCCAAGACCAAGAGGACTAGTAGCCTGTGCCCTAACCTCTAGTCAATGGCTAGAGGAGACTTGGATTCTCATTGGTCAACATTGGCCAACCCTCTGCTGCAGTTTCCATTCACTATTGCAGCCAAAACAAACTTGCTCTACTATAAATAGAGCTTAATTCTGTTCAGTTTGAGTACACAAAAGCACTACAACACTTATTTTCCTCAAAATCCCTTTCTCTAGGCAAAAATACATTCTTTAGCAAGGTAACTCTGAGTTTTTGAGTTAAAGAGCAATTCCACCATAGGTTATGATCCAAACACATCCAATATATCATATCTAAGCTGTCCAAACTCTCACAAGTGACCTGTAACACGAAAATCACAAAGTCACCTCTCAAAACCTCAAAATAGGACTTTTGTGCATTTTTCAAGCCATGTCTTGATTCAGTCACTTTCCAAACCAGATAAAACCTCAAACACACTCCAAATATCATCCTTGAACTGTCCTAAATAGTTCCCCCCATCTGGAACACCATTTGAGAGAGTTGTTATTTTGGCCACTTTTGCCCCTTTTGCAAGAAAGAGCTCAAACTTGTTCCTGAGGTTTCCAGCTGATTCCAACCATCCTAAAAGCTTCTAAGAGATCATTTGAAGTTGTTCAAAGCATCAACTCATTTCTGGAACAAGTGGCTTGGCAGATTGCACAAAAGCTCCAAAAAGAGGTAAGCATCACAACTTGGATTCTTTGAACCATGCTTTCTTTTGATGTCCATTGATCATGCATCCCTTATACATGTTATATGTGTTGTGTTTGCACCAAGTTATCATGTAATTCATGCTTGTACCAAGAGATGGCATAGAAAATGCAAATCATGGCCTATTTGAAAACCACTATCGGGTTTTTCAATAGGAGCATGATTTGAAAAAAATTCCACCACCATTGGATTCTTTGTGAAATTCTAGGCATGATAGACCTAAATTTTGTCCTAATCCATGGAGAAATGAGAAAGTTATGGCCTTCACGTTTTCAACCAAAATCTTGCCTTGCCTTGCCTTGGGCCAGGCCAAAACCAAGACAAGCCTTGTATATTTGTTGTTGTGTTTCTATCAACGGATGTATCACCACCCCAGTGGTAAGGCGCGCGCCCTATACACAAGAGGTCTGGGGTTCGAATCCCCCTCGCCCCAGATCCTCTTTTTGTTATTTCCTCCACTTTTTTTTTATTATTTTTCTTATTATTTTTAATGATTTGAAAAATTAATAACTCCCTCAATTTTAATTATTTTTTATTGGTTCTTTTTGTAAAAAATCACAAAAATGTTGAAATATTTTATTCATAAAAAAATTAAATTTATATTAGTTATTTAATATAATTAATATTTTTGTGAGTAAATTCATTTTTTATTTGTTTTTAAACATTTAAAAGTGAATATTTACTTTGAAAATCAAAACCAAATGTGTTTTAATTTATCTTGTGATTAAAACCTCATTTTTCAAACCCTCAACAAAAATCACAAGTGGTTTATTCAAACTTATTTGGTATTTTTATCATTTTTATTTGATTTTCTTTAAATATTTACTTTTAAAAGAAAATAAATCTAGGGTTTCCTTGATTTTCACTCAAACAAAATTTTAAAACACTTTGGGCCTCTAATAGAGTGTAAGACCCAATCCCCTTTTAACCAAAACAATTTTGGGCCTCAAATATTGTATAAGTCCTTCAGCATTAAATAAAAATCTCGGCGCGATCGCTAGTTCAAAAATAAAACCTTTTGGGCCTCTCCTTGAGCTGTAAGCCCCACCACTTGTACAAAAAATAAACCTCTGGGCCTCTTGAGAGAGTATAAGACCCATCCCTTTGTACATAAAACCTTTTTGGGCCTCAGTCACTTGTATAAGTCCCACTGTACAATTTCAAACAACAATGCAATCACTGATAAAACCTTGGGCCTCTCCTTGAGCTGTAAGCCCCAAAAATCCTTTCAAAGCACTTTCTCCTTTGATTTTGAATATAATATTGTTATCAAAGCTTTCTTTGTTGAACAAACTAACCAAACAGCATGGAAGCTCTACAACCGAGTAAGTGTTTACCCGCTTTCTTTACCCGCTTTCATATATATATATATATATATATATATATATATATATATATATATATAACTGTATTGTGGGGCTGCTCACTGTAAGTCTTCTTTCACAAACTTTTATATACTTGTCAAATATCCACTATGTAATACTAGTATAGCTATTTAGAGTTTTCCCTGGCAACTACGTCTAGCACTAGGTAAAGCCCTGTTGGTCACTCTTAAGTACAAACAAAACTAGATCCCCATAGGATTACCAGACACAGTCTTCCCTCCTCTTGGGGTTAAACAATATGGAGACGTGAAAGGCAGCATTCTCGGTGAACCCTTTCTCAGACTGTCACCCTTAGAAATCGTCAAAGAAACTCTACTCCCCAGAGATGATCTTTTCCCCGTGAATGGCATCTCTTGAGTTTCTTCTAAATTCTCGGACTTTCCTGGCTTGATCTATTCTCGGTGAATGGTATGTCGTGAACTTCTCGGGGTTTGGGGACCCACAGGCTTCTTAAAAGCATCCCCGCCTCCTCTTGGACGTTGTACAAGGACCCTTCGGCTTCTTAAAAGCTCTCATGCCTTCTCTTGGGCTTAGTACAAGGACCCAAAGACCTCTACAGGTATAGGAACAGAACCTAGTCATCAATTTGCTAGAGCTATCTTTCATAGTCAAGTGTCAGACCAGTTAATGGGTTGACCTTCATCCCTTAACATACTAGCCTTCTCTTGGGCATCATACAAAGATCATTCACTACCTGAGAATCGATTTCTCAAAACACCCGTAGACTTGGAAAATCTCTATACCTTTTGGGATTTCCCATTTCCTTAAAGAACAGGAAATAACCTTGATCCTCTGATCAATCCCTAAGCACAACATTACCCATATAAGAACTGATTTTCTCTTTATCCAACATACTGGGCCTGTCACTAAACTGAAACAGTCACCAGCACACTAGCCTCCTCTTGGACTTTGTACAATGATTCTCCCTAGTGGAGCTAACCTTTTCAAATTCTCTTGTTGAGTCACTTCACCTTCAGCCTCCATCTCGAGCTTCGTACGAGGTACAAAGACTCTCTTGTTGAGTCAAACACTTTCAGCCTCCATCTCGGGCTTTGTACGAGATACAAAAACACTCTCTAATTGAGTATAAAAGACTCTCATGTTGAGTCAAAACCTTTAATCCTCTGTCTTGGGCTTCGTACAAGACACATATAAAAACACTCTCTTGTTGAGTCAGTCACTTGTTAGCACTCTCTTGTTGAGTCAACCCTTTTAGCCTCTCTCTCAAGCTTCGTATGAGACACATAAAAACACCCTCTTGTTGGGTCAATAGCCTCCTCTTAGGCTTTGTATAAGGAAACCATGGTTGAGTCAATCAACCTTTTAGCATCAAAATCTCTGCCTTGCTCACAGGATACAAACATCAACAACTCATTTTCCTTCATCTAATTGCTGTAAACGACAAGCCTCTGGATTATTTACATCCACGCCACTGTCCCTCTTTTAGCATAAGAAATTCCTAAGGAAAGATGGCATTGCTCTACACTGAGTTAAAGTCTTCCCTTTCAGGTTAAAAATCCCCTATAAAGGAAATTATGGCATTGCTGGATTCACATATCCCAAGTAAAGTAATTTTCCTTTATAATTAGTCACCCAACAGTTGTGACAAACAGACCAAATATCCCCTTTAGAGATGACAAATTCTCTCTAAAGTCCAAAGACGTTTGGCTGCCCAAGCCAAAGCGCAACAAGTTTTCTTAAGCATCGTGTACCGAGTATCGCAGTCGGTGAATTTCTTGCTTAGATAGTAGATGGCAGACTCTTTCCGTTTAGTTTCGTCTTGTTGGCCAAGTACACATCCCATTGAGTCCTCTAGAACTGTGAGGTAAATGATCAGTGGTCTTCCTTCCACTGGAGGTGATAGAATCGGCGGATTCAACAGGTATTCCTTAATACTGTCGAAGGCAGTTTGGCAATCTTCTGACCAAACGCAATCCTGGTTCTTTTTGAGTAACTTGAAAATCGGCGCACACGTGGCGGTCATAAGGAATATGAATCTGGAGATGTAGTTCAAACGTCCCAAGAATCCTCTGACTTGTTTTTCAGTTTTCGGAGAAGGCATTTCTTGAATGGCCTTGACCTTGTCAGGATCAACCTCAATTCCTTTCTGGCTGACGATGAACCCTAAGAGTTTCCCTGAACGGACACCGAAGGTGCACTTGTTGGGATTCAAGCGGAGTTTGTACTTTCGCAAACACTCGAACAATTTTGACAGATGTTCAACGTGCTCACTCTCTATTTTTGATTTTCCAATCATATCATCGACATATACCTCGATTTCTTTGTGTATCATGTCATGAAACAGAGTAGTCATGGCCCTTTGATAGGTTGCCCCGACGTTCTTCAGACCAAACGGCATTACCTTGTAACAAAAGGTACCCCAGGGGGTAATGAACGAAGTTTTCTCCATGTCTTTCGGCGCCATTTTGATCTGGTTATAGCCCGAGAATCCATCCATGAAGGAGAAAACTTTGAACTTTGTTGTACTGTCCACCAGCATGTCAATGTGTGGTAAAGGAAAGTCGTCCTTTGGACTAGCCTTGTTTAGATCCCTATAGTCGACACACATTCTGACTTTTCCGTTCATTCTGGGAATGGGTACGATGTTGGCTAACCATTGAGGATATTCAGAAGATTCAGATGAGGCAGTTCGTGGTGGATATGCAGGCCATGTCCCAAGGTCAGAAACTGCTAAGAGAGGAAGTCAACCAGATGAAGACTCAGATGAGCCTGGTTATGGAAATCTTGAATACGGTGTTAAAGAAGGAAAACAATCATGTGCTCGCTTCTGCAACAGAAGTCCTTACTCCTCTCACCTCTTTGGGGTCTTCTCTTGATCATGGATTGCCTCATGAATCCCCTCCACAATATGAAGTTTTAGAGCTTTCCCATCAGCAATCACTTCCTGCTCCCCAAGAGGATCCTAGGTCAGAGAGGCCTAAGTAGAAGTTTGATCCCATTCCAATGCCGTATGCGCAATTGATTCCTCATTTGCTCGAGTTCAAACTAGCCGAGCTTGTCACTTTAGGACCATCTATAACAAGGCTTCCTTTGGGCTTCAATATCAATGCTAGGTGTGACATCGACTCTAGTGCACCTGGTCACAAGGTTGAAAATTATATAAGGTTCAAGTATAAGGTCCAAGAGCTCATTGATTCAGGGGCAATAGAGTTCACGTCAGTTGGCACTAGTAAACAAGGTGATTTTACTCCAACTGTTGCAAAGGAAATGGATACTCCTCCCCTTTCTGTAGGATCCACCTCAAGTCATGGATCTCTTCCACAACCTTATGCTTCAGAAGCTCTACGTCAGCGACCTTTATTTGTTCCTCATCCGAATGTGGAAAGGAAAGTACAGGGGCAAATTGGGCGCCCGAATTAGCATCGGTAGTAGAACTATCAGCAGCAGAGACAACTCAGACCCAGAAGGCCAAAGAGGATATTTAATCCTATTCCTATTCCTTATAGTCAGTTGTTTGCCAGCCTGCTCAAAAGCTCTCTGATTCAACTGAGGAATACCATGCTAGTGCCATACCCTATTCCTATGGACTATGACATGAATGCTAGGTGCGAGTTCCACTCAGGAACGTTTGGGCATTGGTCTCTCTATTTAGTGTGCCTAAATAGGTCTAACTGCAAGTATACAGTCGTATCGCGTAGTTTTAAAAGATTATCGATCCCACAGAGACTAGAAATCGAACGCACCGTTATCTATCGTTACTATGTTTATCTAAGGCTAATCAGAATTTGGTTTTTAGTTCAAACGGGAAATTAAAATTTGGGAATACTAGTTATGAATAAGTTATCGGTATATAATTCGGTAACCTACGTGGAATTTATTAAACCTAAGCATATAAAGATTTATCCCCCTATTCATCTGTAGGAAAAACCAGTTTAAAAGCCCTCAGCTCACACTCCCGTGGTTATTGCTTCGGACTATACTTCTAAGTCAATACGTCTGCTCTCGCTAGCCCGTATGAGGTTAAAAATACTTTTTGAAAACTAATTAAGCCTAATTATCTTTAAAGCGCTTCCGCTGTTTTTAAAACTAATGCCCGATTTCAGCTATCCGGGTAAAGCCTCACACTCCCGTGGTCTCGACTTTAACCTATGTTACTTTTTTTACTCTCGTAATAAAAGTTGGGTTTTAAATTAAGAAATCGAAGCCAGAAGAAGGGTTGATTAATGGTTTTAGCTTAGAGAAAATTAATTCATTTTAGTTACTTCATTACATACCGATAAGATCGGTTTAGCTCGACATAATTAGGAAATTAAACGCAAAGGCAAGGAAATAAGTAAACACGGACATAATTAAGAAATAAAGTAAACAATGCTTTGAATAAAATAATGGAAACCTGGAAGTCAGTAATAACAGCAACAGCAATCCCTCCACAAGCCGGTAGGTTCTTGCTTGAATAAAATAAATTTGCAAATGTTGAAGGTAATGAAACAAAAACAAAAACTAAGTTGTAATAGTCCCTCAGTGTGAGAAACTATTACTTTGTTCGGTAATGGTTAACAAGGAAATGGAAATGCAAAATAAGAAAAAACGAAACTAAAGTTCTGGAAACAATTTGGTAGCAAGACAGTACACTTGAAAGGAAAATTTGGCTACCCTTTGTTCTTCGTAATGACTTGTATTTATAGGCTCAGTCGAAGTAGAGGTTGGAGAGAATTTAGCCACTCACATTGACGGTTACATCACTTGAACCTAGTAATCTTCAGGGAAATAATGTGATAGTGTGAAAACTGTTCTCTGAAAATTCGTAGACACGTTTCTGCTTTAGTGTGAAATATTGGGCGCATGACGATCGTGAGGAAGTGTGACTGTCATGATACATTTTGAGGCTGCCACGGTCGTGGCATATCCGTGACGATCGTGATATCAACAATTTGTGGATTCTTCAGTTTTTCTTCTCTTTTCTGCTCTTTTCTTGCATGTTTTGGTTCTTTTCCACACTTAGCATACTTTGACTTGTAAAATGTGATTACCTGCAAAAAAACTTAAATAATCTCGAGAAAATCGGATATTAGACGAAAATCAGAATAAGAAAATAACATAAATCGAAGTAAAAATATGATATAAATTCGCGTTATCAAACTCTCCCACACTTGAATCTTTGCTTGTCCTCAAGCAATCAATCTATTAAAACGGACAAACTTCATCAAATGCACACACCTGGCATACCAATGGATTTGAAAAGTATTTCTTGTTAGTTAGACCGGTACTAGTGTGAAACACTAAGGATACAGTGATGACACAAAGCAACAAGCTTGCCATAGACCTCTCTTTTGTTCAATCCAGTCCAAATCATTATATTATAGTTCAACCATAAGTTTTCGTATCTATTTTACCCGGTTTCATTCTAAGGCAATCACATTAAGCCATTTGCCTTATTCGCGCACGTAGTGGAGTAACCGGTTAGTGACTTTGATCCCATTTTCTCACGGGGCCTGATACACAAGTGTGGTAACCCTTTATACATCCCATTCGTAGATTGCGGGGGATTAAACAGTAGTTCGCCCTACCAAGTTCAGAATCAGGTACCTCTGAACCAATCAACAACGAATTTTCTTTCTTTTCTTACACATTTTCACAACTGTGAGAGGTGTTGCATATTCTATTTTTTCTCGGCATATAGATAAGAAAGATTTTTTTCTTTTCTTGATTGGGTATCAAACACTTATATTCATCGATTCCCCATGTGGTTTGTGATTTAGACGGTGCTGACTGCTAATATAAACTACTAAGGGTTACTTTAGGACTGAACTCGAGGTATCGTATAATAAGTATCGAAACTGATATCGCATACGCAAGAGGTCTAAGATGTCAAGACGGTATCGATCTTGTTAGCACTTTCCCAGCTTCCTAACATAGTTTAAAGCTTGGTATGTCACAGATGTGCATTAATCGTAAAAATTTTTCATTATGGCAAAATAAAATGGGGGAATCGGATTACTGAACGAAAGTATTCATATATTACTCTGATAAGGAAAAAGAAAGTACAAGAAAGGGGAATAAAACAGAAATAAGCTAACTCTCCCACACTATATCGGACATTGTCCTCAATGTTGCGATATAAAGGGGATTAACAAGGAAAACTAAAAAGAAAAACAAAATAGAAAAACAAAATAAAATCAAGGTGGACCACGTCCTCTGCCTCTAGAGCGTCCTCTTCCATGCTGCGCCACGTGATCAGGAATGCCCACGTGATGGATGTACTCGTGTAAGCTCTGCACTCGCAGTGTCAATGAACCCATCTCCTCGACGACACCGTCAAGCCTTTGACCTTGGTCAACTTGCCCTTGCTGGATTTGACGCATAAGTGTCATCATTTCAGTCTGTTGCTGGGTTTATTGCCATATAGCCCTCAGGATTTCTTCATTGGTAACTGGGTCTTGGTCAGGGCGGCGACGACGTTTGGAGGTCGAAGGAGCATCATTGGCAGGTGGTGGTTGGTTTTCTGGGGTGTTATCCATTTCTTGCTCCATCTCATAAACAGGTCCATGTTCTTGATCATCAGGGGCAGGCGCATTTTGCTCAGGAGCATTCAGATCAAAAATCCAATTGGCCATATTCTGAGGGTCAATGCGACTCCTGCAGGGCATGATGATACTTCTTACAATTTTGGCGCGGACCATAGGATGGTATTTCCCATCTCGTCGTAACTTGATGAGCTGAGAGTTTCTGCAATAATCTATATCAAGGAACACTGGAGGCAAGGAGGGTAGTCTAGCAAGGTCGTTTTCCAAATTCAAACTGAGTACAATAGAGGTGACAATCCCTCCAAAATAAAAGGGTTTGGAGCCTCTAGCACAGTTTGATTGTACGTGTGCTAGTAAAAATGGTGCGGCATTGATTAGCTCTGGATGAAACATACAATGAAGGAAAAACAACTCTTTAGAATTCACCTTATGGTTACTATCTCGTGCAAATATGGTACTTCCAAGTGCGCGGTGGACGTATCTGACGGCTGGTTTGTGGATGAAAGTCGCGTTAAGGCTATCCCAGCTGTCGACTGTTGTTCCCGTTAACTGATTCCATAATTGAAAAGCCGCTTGAAAGAAAGTTTCTTGTGGTACTCGGCGGTGCACATCCTCACCATGGTGGAAACCGAGCATTCTGGCAAGTCGCTCTTGTTCGATTGAGTACTCTTTACCAAACATGCGGAACTTTGCGACTCCGGTTAATTGGTTCGTTTCTCCTGGAGGGGTAATGTAGGTGAATGAGATGAGAAACTCTAAAGTTAGGTCTTCGTAAGTGGACTTGCTTTGAGTGCAAAGTTGCCAAAGTCCGACATTTTGTAACATCCATTGAACTCCCTCAAGCATTCCAAGTTCTTCTAAGGATGCAACGTCAATGTAGCGGGTCGGTTGAATGGAACGGCGATAGAAATCAATGTACTAAGCTCTTTGGCGTTCTCCTACTTCTCCATCTCGGAAGTTCAATGTGGATAAATCTGGAATTTGACGTGCCATTGTTAGGTTAATGAGAGATTAGGAAAGAAAGTATGTTATGGAGAATGAGGGTTTGTGAAAAGAAAGGGTGTATTGTGTGATTATATAGTGAAATGGTAAGATGAATGGTTACGGAAAATGATTGATGTGGGTCAAATGTGTGTTGGTGGAATGGTAAAAGGTAGTGGACGGCTGGGGTTTGAATGAGGGAAAGAAGAGGGAACGAATGAAGCAGTTCTGCTTTAACGCAGAATCTGTTTTAAACCCGCGTGACGGTCGTCACGGGGTCGTCACGATCGTGACGTTCACAAATTCTGGGTGGTTAAATTGTTATATGACAGACACGATTCCAAACACAACAGTTTAATAGCAGGTTATGGGAAGCATATGGGAATAGCAGTATATTGCATACACAGAGATAAGTAACATTACAACATAAATTAATATAGAATTAAAAGAGTAGGAATGAAATTGAAATCACAAAGATTTAATAGCAGCAGCAAATGAAATTATTCTTTAAAACCAGAAAGGTGCTAGTTAAATTACTAGCAATGTATCAAAACTGTATGAAATCAAATTATTCCCGACATGAAAAATGAAAACTGAAATAATGTAAAATTGTTCCAAAGTAAAATGCATAAAAAATCTTGAAAATAAGGTGCTTCATAAATCTAGCCAATGCGTTTCTTCAAAGATGCGATGACTTGATTTAAATGATCAAATTGTTCAACGGTCAAGTCCATAAGTCCAATAATATTTTGACGCACAGTGTTTAGCTCATCCTTTACTGAAGTGATTTCTTTATGATACTCATCCATAGTCTTTAAAATAGAATTCAGATTAGAAGCATAGTTAGTGGCATCAGCTTTAGGAATGTCAATGTTCTCTAGGAATTCCATATAGTCAAGATCATGGTAATGAGGGGGTGTTTCTGGGTCGATCTCAGGTTCAGGCACGGGTTCATCAAGGTTATATAGCCAATTATGTTTATCGTGCACACTTGTGCGTTCATGATTTGGAAGTGTAAAGTGTGGTACGACAACATTGTTAATTAAAAGCTGGAAATGGTTCGGACCTTGGTCCCTAATCATAGCCCTATTGAAGCAAAAGGTGATATTCATGGGTCTAAATTCTCAAAAGGGGTTAATCTTAGAAAGTCGGGTTCTGAATCCCATAGCATCAGCTATTTTTGTAACTAGGCTACCTATCAAAATTGGACTGTTATCATTATTAATAATTTTGCAAAAGTTATTTAGCATAAAAGTGAGTCCATTAACCTCTCTAGACTGAGAAGCACAAAACATAATAAAAAGCTCATCCCTTGAAACCGTGTTATCATTCTCAGGTTTACCAAATAAGGTATAGGCCAGGATCATATGAAAGTAACGGAAAGCGGGGTTATGCATTTCTGTTGAAAGCATAGGGTTCATGTCAAAATCAGGTTTCCCTGAAATTCTACCCCAAAAATCACTCAGCTCTCCAACCAACACTAAGTCCTCTTGGACCACAGAGAAAACATGGGGTCCTTCAGGAAATCCTAAAAGATTCGACAGTTCCTTTATGGTGAACTGGCAGCTGTATCCAAATAGTCTAAAGGTAATTCTTCCCCTGGTTAAACCTTTTCCACAGTGAGGGTTATAACTTAAAGAGCTCAGGAATTCTAAAGTCAGCCTACGGTAGCACTTATGTTTCTTATTGGTAAAACCCTCCCAACCTAATTGGCTAAACAGAACGTCTACGCTCTCACCTACACCTAAGGCGGTCATGGTGGGTCTGTGCGCGAATTTTGTCAAGGCAAAAGGTCTAAGAGACAAAGTCTCATAGCGATGTCATTGTGCTCCATCTCTGAATTCTACTGGCATGTTATCCTCGTTTGCCATTAGTTAGTACTTTTTGCAAAAATGTAAGCAGAAGAGGAGAACAGAAAGAGTAGAGAGACTTTAATATCCTGTAGTTTTTTCAATTTTAAGATCAGCACAATATTTTCAAATTAAATTTAAAACGATATAAATGAAACTAAAAATTTGCGAAATAAAAAAAAATAGAAAACATAAAGAAATAACAAATATAAAGCAAGAAAAACAAGAATCATGGGTTGCCTCCCATTAAGCGCTGTTTTTAACGTCGAAAGCCCGACGAATTCAATTTGATGCTTAGTTAGGGGGTTCGGTGGGCAACTCTAAAAGTCTTAGGCAGTTTAAATAATCTCTATTTTCAATGCTGTGATAGTGTTTTAGACGTTGTCCATTAACTAAAAATGGATTACTATTCCTCCCCTTTATTTCTATCGCTCCACTTTGTAGAATTTTTGTAATCTCGAAAGGACCGGACCATCTAGACCTTAATTTCCCAGGAAAGAGTTTTAATCTTGAGTTAAATAGGAGTACAACGTCTCCCACACTAAATTCTTTTCTAGATAAGCGCTTATCATGCCATCTTTTTGTTCGTTCTTTATATATTTTACCATTTTCGTAAGCGTTTAATCTTAACTCTTCTAGTTCATGCAGATTTAGGATACGTTTTTCACCTGCGGAATCATACCTTAAGTTTAATGTTTTAATAGCCCAATAGGCTTTATGTTCTAATTCCACTGGTAGATGGCAAGATTTACCATAGACAAGCTTGAAAGGTGTGGTTCCGATTGGTGTTTTGTAGGCCGTCCTATATGCCCATAAAGCTTCGTTGAGTTTTGATGACCAGTCTTTCCTAGAGGTGGCTACGGTCTTTTCTAGAATTTGTTTTATTTCTCGATTCGAGACCTCAACCTGTCCACTTGTTTGTGGATGATATGGTGTTGCTACGCGGTGTCTTACTCCATACTTCGATAGTAATTTGTCAAATATTTTTGATATGAAATGAGAGCCACCGTCACTTATGACAAGTCTCGGCACACCAAATCTGGGAAAGATTGCGTTTTTAAAGAGCTTTATAACTACTCGTGCATCATTTGTAGGAGAAGTTATTGCCTCAATCCATTTTGAAACATAATCGACAACTACGAGTATATATTTATTTCCAAAGGATGACGAAAAGGGTCCCATAAAGTCAATCCCCCATACATCAAAGACTTCTACTTCTAATATACCCTTTTGAGGCATCTCATCGCGTCTCGATATGTTACCAGTGCGTTGGCACCGGTCGCAGTTTAGTATTGCGATGTGGACATCCTTCCAAAGGTTGGGCCAGAATAGGCCGGATTGCAGGATCTTAGCACATGTCTTTGAGGTACTAGCATGTCCTCCATAAGGAGCAGAATGACATTGAGAGATGATGTTTTCTATTTCTTCTTCTGGGACGCAACGACGGAAGATACCGTCGGCTCCTCTCTTAAACAACAAAGGTTCATCCCAATAATAGTGTTATTGATCATGAAAGAATTTTTTCTTTTGTTGATAAGATAAGTCTGGTGGAAGTACTCCAGCTGCTAGAGCTGTCAAAACGGGTAGCCCGGCCCTAAACGGGCCGGCCCTGGCGGGCCTCGGGCTTTTCCGGGCCGGGCTCAAAAAGCCCATTTTGAATACGGGCTCCTTTTTTACTACCCAGGCCCAGCCCTGTCTAGGCTGCGGGCTACCCAGCCCTAAAACGGGCCCGGCCCTAAACGAGCCAATTTAAAAAAAAATTAAAAAATTTATTTTTTAAGTAATATATAATGTAATAGAAATTAATACTCATTTTAATATATAATGTTATAGAAATTAATACTCATTTTAATGATCTTAATGTAATATATTCATTTTAGAATACTGTAATGTAATATAATGTAATAGAAATTAATGTTCGGGTAGTCACTAAAGTGTGTGTGGACCGAACCAAAGATGCACTAACACATTGTATCCAAATGTTTCTTGGGCCAAATTTATTTTTTAGGTCCAATTATATATATTTATTAATTTATATTATGGGCCAAATAGTTAAATTAATTCTTTTAAAAAAAGTTGTCGGGCTGGCGGGCTACCCATAGCCCATACGGGCCGGCCCATTTTTTTTCGGGCTTTTTCGGGCCGGGCTAAAAAAGGCCCGGAATAATATGGACTTCAAAAATAAGGCCCAAGCCCTAACTTTTTTCGGGCTAGGCGGGCCGGCCCATGGGCTTCGGCCCATTTTGACGGCTCTACCAGCTGCTAAGTAGTTGACTATGTCAGCATACCATGGCAGGGTTGTATGCATGTTAATTTCTTCCACGACTTCTTCCATCTTTGGGTCATTCAACTGTAGAGTAGACATATCACTTTCTAGTTGGGCTATGAGTCGTTCATATGGGAAATCCTCATTAATGGGTACTGGCTCTGGTTTAATGCCCTCTAATCGAGATAAGTGGTCTGCTACTACGTTTTCGGATCCTTTCTTATCTTTGATCTCTAAATCAAATTCTTGTAAAAGTAGGATCCACCTTAGCAGTCTAGGTTTTGCATCCTTTTTGTTAAGTAAATATCTAATAGCAGCGTGGTCTGTATAAATGATAATCTTAGCTCCCACTAGGTAGGAACGGAATTTGTCAAGGGCAAAGATCACGACTAAAAGTTATTTTTCTGTGGTAGCGTAGTTCATTTGGGCGGAATCTAAGGTTCTGCTTGCATAGTAAATGGCATGAAGTTTTCTATCCCTCCTCTGTCCTAAAACTGCACCTACAGCATAATCACTTGCATCACACATGATTTCGAAAGGTAATCTCCAATCTGGTGGTTGCATGATAGGTGCGGTAATAAGAGCTGTTTTCAGTTGTTCAAACACTTTTAGGCATTTCTCATCAAAGATAAATTCAGCGTCTTTCATTAATAGACCGGTAAGAGGTTTAGTGATTTTCGAGAAATCCTTTATGAATCGTCGGTAGAAACCAGCGTGTCCTAAGAAACTTCGTATTTCTCGTACGGTTTTCGGAGGTTGAAGATCTTTTATAATTTCTATCTTGGCTTTATCAACTTCAATTCCTCTATCGGACACAACGTGTCCAAGTACAATTCCTTCATTTACCATAAAATGGAATTTATCCCAGTTTAATACGAGATTAACTTTTACGCATCTTTCCAATACCATTTCTAGGTTCGATAGACATCCTTCGAAGCTCTGTCCACATACAGAAAAGTCATCCATAATCACTTCCATAATGTCATCTATAAAATCAGTAAATATTGATATCATGCATCTTTGGAATGTGGCAGGTGCGTTACATAGTCCAAACGGCATTCGTCGATAAGCAAATGTACCATAGGGACATGTGAAGGTCGTCTTTTCTTGGTCATCAGGATGAATAGGAATTTGAAAGAATCCTGAATAACCGTCTAAATAACAGAAGTATGAGTGTTTAGCCAATCTTTCCAACATTTGGTCAATGAAAGGCAATGGGAAATGGTCTTTACGAGTGGCTTTATTTAACTTCCTATAGTCGATGCACATTCTACTTCCAGTTACAACCCTTTTTATTATAGATTCACCTTTTTCGTTCTTAACAACTATAACACCTCCCTTCTTTGGAACGACATGTACTGGGCTAACCCATTTACTGTCTGATATCGGGTATATAATTCCTGCTTTTAAAAGTTTTTTCACTTCGTCCTTGACTATAGTACTCAAGATCGGGTTAATCCTTCTCTGATGTTCCCTAGAGGATTTACAGTCTTCCTCCAGCATAATGCGGTGCATACAAATAGAAGGACTTATTCCTTTAAGGTCGGCGATGTTATAGCCTAACGCAGTTGGGTATTTTCTTAAGACATCTAATAGTTTCTTGGTTTTGGTCTGTCCTAAGTCTGCATTGACTATTACAGGTCGTTCGAGAGCTTCGTCTAGGAATTCATACCTTAAATTTTTGGGTAATGTTTTCAGTTCTAGGGTTGGGTTCTTCGGGCAAGGTAGATGATATGGTGTAAGTGCTAAGCATTTGCTTAGGCTATCATCTTGATAAGGTTCACGCCAGTTATCATCTTCGAAAATCGGAGGTACAGGAATTTTTAGAATATTGGAATATGTGGTCGGTTCCATCTCTATTTCTCTTACGCACTCATCGATGACATCTAGTAAATAACATGTGTCGTCTATAGCTGGACCTTGTAAGAATTGTGTCAAAATAAATTCAACCTTCTCTTCACCAACTTCAAAAGTTAGTCTGCCTCTCTTTACATCTATAATTGCTCCAGCGGTAGCTAGGAATGGCCTTCCTAGTATGATAGGAGTAGTAGAGTCTTCTGTAATATCCATGATTATGAAATCAGTAGGGATATAGAATTGTCATATACGAACTGGAACATTTTCTAGTATACCAACCGGGTATTTAACAGAGCGGTCAGCTAATTGAACTGACATCTTAGTTGGTCTTAATTCTCCCATATCAAGCTTCTTGCATATGGATAAGGGCATAACACTAATACTGGCTCCTAAGTCGCATAGAGCTTTGTCTATGATGAACTTCCCAATTACACAAGGTATTGAGAAACTACCTGGGTCTTTCAGCTTAGGAGGCATTTTGTTTTGAATTATTGCGCTACACTCAGCAGTAAGTGTAACTGTTTCGTTTTCCTCAATCTTTTTCTTATTGGATAAGATTTCTTTTAGGAACTTAGCATATGAGGGCATCTGGGTGATGGCTTCTGTAAAAGGTATCGTGATGTTTAATTGTTTCAGAAGTTCAACAAATTTCTTAAATTGCCCTGATGTTTTGGAATTTTTCAATCTTTGAGGATACGGAATAGGTGGTTTATAAGGTGGTGGAGGCACATAAGGTTTTTCTTTGTTTACAGCCTCTTGGTCATTATCTTCCTTTTCCTTGGGTTCATTCTCCTTCTCAGTTGTTAGGTCGTTAGCAGACTTTTGGTACATGGCTGGATTTTGGAGTCTTGGATCAATGGGTCCATCTAATTCTTTTCCACTTCTCAATATGACAGTGTTCACATGTCCTTTAGGATTAGGTTGTGGCTGTCCAGGAAATGTTCCAGCAGGAGCAGCAGTAGGTGCTTGTTGTTGAGCCACTTGGGAAATTTGTGTTTCAAGCATTTTGTTGTGAGTGGTCAAAGCGTCTACTTTGTTTGCTAACTGCTTAATCTATTCACTAGTGTGTACGTTTTGATTCAGGAACTCTTTGTTTGTCTGAGTCTGGGTAGCTATGAAGTTTTCTATCATCAGTTCAAGGTTAGACTTCCTAGGAACATTTGGAGCAGCTGTTACAGCCTTTTGATAACCTAGTGGTGCAGCAGGTGCTTGACCAGGTGCATACAGTGCATTATTGTTTTTGTAAGAGAAGTTTGGGTGATTCTTCCAACCAGGATTGTAGGTATTTTCATAAGGGTTTGCTTGAGCATAATTCACTTGATCTGTAGAGGCTCCTGCTAAAACTTGGCATTCAGGGGCAGCGTGTCCAGCTGTTCCACATAATTCGCAATTTGGCGCTACAGCAGCCACGGTGGTTGTGGGTGTCATGGTCAAGTTGTCTATCTTTTGAGCGATTGCATCTACCTTAGCACGGACGTGATCTAGGCTGGAAACTTCATACATTCCTCCTTTTGGTTGGGATTTCTCCACTTGAGTTCTTTCACCTCCCCATTGGTAGTGATTCTGAGCCATACTCTCGATGAGTTGTTGGGCTTCATCATAGGGTTTATCCGTGAGTGTACCACCAGCGGCGACATCTATTGTCAACCTTGTATTGTACAAGAGACCATTGTAAAACGTGTGGATAATTAACCAATCCTCAAGACCATGATGCGAGCATATCCTCCTCATATCTTTGTATCTTTCCCAAGCATCATATAAAGACTCGTTGTCTTTTTGTCTGAAGCTGTTGATTTGGGCTCTCAGCATAGCTGTTTTGCTTGGCGGAAAATATAGTGCCAGAAAAACCTTCTTTAAATCTTCCCAAGAAGTAATAGAATTTGATGGCAAGGATTGCAACCAAGCCCAAGCTCTATCTCTTAATGAGAAAGGGAAAAGACGTAGTCTTATGGTGTCTGCGATTACACCATTCACTTTCACTGTGTCTGCGTACTGCATAAACTTGGTCAGATGTTCGTTCGGATCTTCTGTTGGGTTTCCAGAAAATTGATTTTGTTGCACAGCGGATAACAGCGAGGGTTTCAACTCGAAATCGTTTCGGTTGATAGCTGGAGCGACAATGCTGTTGTGAGGTTCTTGTTGAGATGCAGCAGCATAATACTTAAGAGGTCGGTTTTGTGGTGGATCCTCCATGTCTGGTTCTGATTCGGAATCTGATTCAGATTCAAGTTCAGGATCTGATTGAGATTTAGGTTCTGATAAAGGAAAAGGGATATCGTGAGGTAAGCAGTATTCTTGGATACGTCTTTTTACGGTAAGAAGACGTTCAGGTTCGTCTGTTGGTCGTACGAGGTCTTTGCCAGAAGAGCGAGTACTTGGCATACAATCAACAGAAAGGGAATTTTGGTTTTTGCCTTAGTCTATACGACGTAACAAAGGAATTACGATGTCGACTTAATTAGTCCCCGGCAACGGCGCCAAAAACTTGGTCGCTCTATTAGTGTGCCTAAATAGGTCTAACTGCAAGTATACAGTCGTATCGCGTAATTTTAAAAGATTATCGATCCCAAAGAGACTAGAAATTGAACGCACCGTTATCTATCATTACTATGTTTATCTAAGGCTAATCAGAATTTGGTTTTTAGTTCAAACGGGAAATTAAAGGGAAATTAAAATTTGGGTATACTAGTTATGAATAAGTTATCAGTATATAATTCGATAACCTACGTGGAATTTATTAAACCTAAGCATATAAAGATTTATCCCCCTATTCATCTGTAGGAAAAACCGGTTTAAAAGCCCTCGGCTCACACTCCCGTGGTTATTGCTTCGGACTATACTTCTAAGTCAATACGTCTGCTCTCGCTAGCCCGTATGAGGTTAAAAATACTTTTTGAAAACTAATTAAGCCTAATTAACTTTAAAGCGCTTCCGCTGTTTTTAAAACTAATGCCCGATTTCAGCTATCCGGGTAAAGCCTCACACTCCCGTGGTCTCGACTTTAACCTATGTTACTTTTTTTACTCTCGTAATAAAAGTTGGGTTTTAAATTAAGAAATCGAAGCCAGACGAAGGGTTGATTAATGGTTTTAGCTTAGAGAAAATTAATTCATTTTAGTTACTTCATTACATACCAATAAGATCGGTTTAGCTCGACATAATTAGGAAATTAAACGCAAAGGCAAGGAAATAAGTAAACACGGACATAATTAAGAAATAAAGTAAACAATGCTTTGAATAAAATAATGGAAACCTGGAAGTCAGTAATAACAGCAACAGCAATCCCTCCACAAGCCGGTAGGTTCTTGCTTGAATAAAATAAATTTACAAATGTTGAAGGTAATGAAACAAAAACAAAAACTAAGTTGTAATAGTCCCTCAGTGTGAGAAACTATTACTTTGTTCGGTAATGGTTAACAAGGAAATGGAAATGCAAAATAAGAAAAAATGAAACTAAAGTTCTGGAAACAATTTGGCAGCAAGACAGTACACTTGAAAGGAAAATTTGGCTACCCTTTGTTCTTCGTAATGACTTGTATTTATAGGCTCAGTCGAAGTAGAGGTTGGAGAGAATTTAGCCACTCACATTGACGGTTACATCACTTGAACCTAGTAATCTTCGGGGAAATAATGTGATCGTGTGAAAACTGTTCTCTGAAAATTCGTAGACATGTTTCTGCTTCAGTGTGTAATATTGGGCGCATGACGATCGTGAGGAAGTGTGACGGTCGTGATACATTTTGAGGCTGCCACGGTCGTGGCATAGCCATGACGATCGTGATATCAGCAATTTGTGGATTCTTCAGTTTTTCTTCTCTTTTTTGCTCTTTTCTTGCATGTTTTGGTTCTTTTCCACACTTAGCATACTTTGACTTGTAAAATGTGATTACCTGCAAAAACACTTAAATAATCTCGAGAAAATCGGATATTAGACGAAAATTGGAATAAGAAAATGACATAAATCGAAGTAAAAATATGATATAAATTCGCGTTATCAGGCATACAATTGATAACTGTAATGCGTTCAAACACAAGGTTTAAGATTTGATCGACTCAAAGGTCATCACCCTAGAAGGTACCTCCATGAGTTGAAGCCTCCTTGTCAGAGTGAGCACCAGATCACAAGAGCATCATCAGAAGCAATAAGTCCAGACGAAGTCAAGCTTCCTCAACAATGGCAATCCTCGGCTTCTTTGTTGCATTTTCATGTGTAATTTTTCATTATTTGTTAGTACAGTGTTTGCATGTAAAAACTTGTTTGTGTTTTGAATGATGATTTTAATGCAATGAATATGTTTTTCTTGAAGTGTTCTATTCATGTTCATTCATTTAAATGTTTGTATGCACTGCAATACCAACTTTCTTGCTTAAACTCTTGGAGGGAGGATGATGAAGTGAAAAACGCAAAATCTTTGGTTGCATGCTTTTGGATAAAACCCTGTTGATGATGTACATGCATTGCTTCAAATCCCCAAACACCGGAGATATAAGGGAGATAGACCCTTGTCAACCCCGTCGAGCTTCGAAGTAGGAGTTTCCTTTCATTTGAAAAAACCCTCACATCTAACCTAGGGGAAGGGTAGTTGTCAGTTGATTTGACCGAGCATTCAACTTTTAAAAGGAGTGCGCATCTAAAGGTCCATTACCTTTTATTCCTCACATATCAGGAGGTCAAGGGGCGTGAAACCACAGTGGTTATCCCTCACCACAAGGAGTGAAGCAGACACAATCCTTTCATGAAAATCAAGGCAACCAGTGTCACACGATTGCTAAAAAAAAGGATAGAAAAAGAAAAAGGAGAAACAAAGCCCGCTAAGTCAAAAGTTAGGAAGCAAATGACTTAGGCAAAAGTTAGGGCATCCCGCTGGACATCAAAATCGAAAAAGATTCAAAAGATTCGGTCTAGAAAAAATCAGGGAAACAAATGACAAAAGAGCGAAGAGAAAAAGAGAAAAGGATCGCAAAAGAAAAATCCTCGAGCAAAAGCGAGTCGTGTGATTACAGGCACCAAAGACGAAAGGAGTGACGACCACACCGAAACCCTTGCAGACTCCTCAATTGTCACCGATGGCATGCCCTAACCTTTTGGAAGTGTCATACCCCAAATTTTGACCACTAAGATTTCCCATCATGGTGCAAATCATCATCACAATATGGATGAACCATCATACTTCATCAGTCTCCCCAAAGATGGGTGAGCATTCACTACTATCAAAATTAGGGTTTCAAGCCCTCTCAGAGTTCTTAGACAAATGATCAATCAAGGAATGACATGATCTTCAACTTGTCTAACCTCTCAAACATCCACAATGGATCAAGAGGACTCCCACTTCAAGGATTAAGAACAAGGTTGCTCCCTTCTAGGTTGATCAAGCTTCAAGATCGCCAGTGTCACCAAATTAGGGTTTTGGTAGACCAGGGCCTCCAGATGAAAATTTTCATCTGGGCATGAGCCAATGATTCAAAACATATCCTAATATACTCCATGGAACCTCATGGACCCAATCATCAAGTCAATTTGACCTCAAGGGATGCATACATCAAAAATCAGGAATTAGGGTTTCTTGACCTAATTCACCCCTAAGTTGACTTTTGGGACAAATCATGAACCAAGACCTCAAGACATGATTTGAGGGTCTCTAATATACCATATTGATCCATTTGTAACAATGGATTGATCCAAGAAGCTTGAGCAACAAGTTTCAATTTCATCTGAACCACAGTTAGGGTTTTGAGAGAAAAGTCAACTGTAACTTTGACTTTTGACCAGGACATGCTCCCAAACCCTAGGACATGATTCAATACACACTATAACACCCATGGAACATGTCCATCAAGTTTGATTTAGGTCAAGGACATGATTTCCTACAGGATTGCACAGTTTGGAATTCATCTGATAAAAAGTCAACTGTGCACAAAAGTCCACTTTGACTTTTTGAGATTTTTCACAAAAATGGATTTTTAACCCTAAAATGATGTTAATGTATGATTTGAATCATCATTCATCAAGAAAAATCAAATAAAGTGGGATAACTTGTAAAAGGGGTAACCATAAAAACTTGGAAAATTTTCTAAGTTATGAAATAAAGTGACAAAGGTACCAACTTTGGAGGATCATAACTCCTAAACCACAAAGCCATTTTTCCTCATCCAAAGCTTGATTTGTAGATCTCACTGCCCTCTACAAAAGCTTCATACTGACCTATGTCCAAATTCCTCATGGATTTTGAGTTATGGAGTGATCAAAATCAAGAAAAGTCACTTTGTTCCAACACTTAGTGAAAATTTCACTAAGTCAGAATCTGCCTTACTTTTTTCCAAATGTAGGAGGATTTTTCACTTGGATCCAAAAGGTATCAAAACCAAATATGATCAAACGGTTATTGTATCATATGAGGGCTTTCCAAAATGGCCAAGAACTCCATCAAATTCCACTTGAGCCATGAGATATGACATTGGCAAGTTGCCTTGCTGAAATCTGCCAAGGCAAGGAAGAATTTTGTACTTTTGCTCGATTTGACAGAATCAGCCAATTCCAAGCCTTGTTATCACTTTAGACACATCTGAGGATTGAATCTAAAGGGGACAATCACTGAGCCAAGCCTCCAAGTCCTTGGAACAAGAAATAACATGCTAAACCTAGAATTGCCCAAAATAGGGACAAGACTCCAATTTTGGATTGAAGCATTCAATGGAAGCACCAAGGTGGCATGGACTGAGCCATTAGCAACTAAATTCAGTCAAGACTTATCCAAGACCAAGGGGACCCGCAGCCTGTGCCCTAACCTCTAGTCAATGGCTAGAGGAGACTTGGATTTTCATTTGCCAACATTGGCCAACCCTACTCAGCAGTTGCCATTCACTATTCCTTGCAAAACAAACTTGGTCTACTATAAATAGAGCTCAATTGTGATCAGTTTAAGTACACCAAAGGCCTACAACACTTGCCTTTCTCAAAATCCACTTCTCACTCTCAAAAATGCCTTTCATAGCAAGTCACTATCGGGTTTTTCATTAGAGAGCAATTCCAGTCAAACCAATCACACACACACACCTCATATACATCATATGTGAGCTGATCAAACACTTAAACAACATCTGGAACACTGATTTCTTAGAATCACCAGTCAATTGCTCAAGGTTTCAACTAAGTTGCAGTTGAGATGCCATGAAGTGATCCAACCAATTTCCATCAAGTCCAAGCATTCAAACACACTCCATAGGGTGTAGGGAAGCTGTTCAGATCATCAAAACTCATCTGTAACACCTCCTACTCAGAAATCATTTTGAACTTGCTGTCACGGCCCAGAGGTAAGCCTAAACTTGGTCATCTCTCAATCTATGCATATTTCCCCGCACAATACTTTTGCCAAATGTTCATAATCATGCATGGAATGTTTCCCCTCAAGTAATTACTTTGTTTGAGTCGTGTATCAAAAATCCCAGCCTTCATGCAGAATTTAGGGTTCTTGAGGATTTATCGTAATTTCTTATTTTATGCTTAATTTAAATGAAATTAATTGTCATAAACATGATCGTGAGGTGAAAACGAGCAGATTGATATGTGGATTGCATGAAATAATCAAGTATTCAGTGAGATTGGATAGAAAACGCAAATCTGGGCAAGGCAGAAAACGCGCGTGTTCTTGGCCCATGTTCTTGGCGCCATTTTCACAAAGTCAAATATTTGAATTTTGTGATTTTACTTAATTGATTCAAAAATTAATTTCTCTCTGAGTTTTAATGATTTTGAGTTGATTCTTTTTTTAATAGTTCACAAAAATGTTAAAATATTTTATTTTATGAAAAATTCCCAAAAATATTATTTATTTCATATAATTGATATTTTTGCAAAGAATTAATGTTTTAATTGTTTTTGACATTTAAAATATTTTTTCCTTATTGATTTTGCAAATTTTAATGATTTCTAATCATTTTGTAGGGCAAAACTTGATTTATGAAGCATTAATCCAAGATCACAATTTGTTTTCCACATGTTAAACAATTTTGATCATTTTAATTGAATATTTTATTCAATTAAAACACATTTTGAAAACAAATTAGGGTTTTTGATTAATTCAACCCTCATAAATCATTTTCAAAAACATTTTGGGCCTCTTGAGAGAGTGTAAGACCCAAACCCCCTTGTACAAACCATTTTGGGCCTCACTTATTGTATAAGTCCCCCTATACAAGTAAACGGCGCGATCGTCGCCTTTTAAAAATCAATTGGGCCTCTCCTCGAGCTATAAGACCCATTCAAAACACTTTGGGCCTCTATTAGAGTGTAAGACCCAATTCCCTTTTAACCAAAACAACTTTGGGCCTCAGATATTGTATAAGCCCATTTGCGTTAAAAGAAAATCTCGGCACGACCGCCATTTTAAACGAAAAATCATCAGGGCCTACCCTCGTGTTATAAGCCCCACTCTTTTTCTTTAAACCTTTTTTGGGCCTCTTAAGAGAGTGTAAGACCCAAATCCCTTTGTACAGGAAACCATTTTTGGGCCTCAGTCACTTGTATAAGTCCCTCTGTACAAATTCAACAGTGCGATCACTGATAAATCATCTGGGCCTCTCCTTGAGCTGTAAGCCCAAAATATTTCTTTTTCAATGCACTTTCTCCTTTGATTTTGAAATATACTGTTGTTTTCAATCGTTCTTTGTTGAACAAATAACCAAACAGCATGGAATCTCTACAATCGGGTAAGTGTTTATCCGCTTTCATTTACCGCTTTCATATACATATAACGGTATTGTGGGGCTGTTTCGCTGTAAGTCTTCTTTCATAAACTCATATCAACTGTGTAATAATAGTATGGATATTTAGAGTTTCCCCGGCAACTATGTCTAGCATTAAGCCCGTTGATCACTCTTAAATAGTCAAAACTAGATCCCCATAGGATTACCAGACACAGTCTTCCCTCCTCTTGGGGTTAAACAATATGGAGATGTGAAAGGCAGATTCTTTTTGAACCCTTTCTCAGACTGTCACTCGTAGAAGTTGTCAAAGAAACTCTACTCCCCAGAGATGATCTCTTCTCCGTGAATTGCATCTCTTGAGTTTCTTCCAAATTCTCGAACTTTCCTGGCTTGATCTATTCTTTGTGAATAGACTGTCTTGAACTTCTCGGGGTTTGGGGACCCACAGGCTTCTTAAAAGCACCCTTAGGAATTGTCAAGAAACTCTACTCCCCAGAGATTATCTTTTCTCCGTGAATGGCATCTCTTGAGTTTCTTCCAAATTCTCGAACTTTCCTGGCTTGATCTATTCTTTGTGAATAGCCTGTCTTGCACTTCTCGGGGTTTGGGGACCCACAGGCTTCCTAAAAGCATCCCCGCCTTCTCTTGGTCATTGTACAAGGACCCATTCGGCTTCTTAGAAGTATTCACAGCCTCCTCTTAGGCTTCGTATAAATGATTTCTTCCTCCGGGAATGGTAGCCTCCTCTTGGGCTTTGTACAAATTGTTCCTCGACTTCTTAAAAGTTTCTAGCCTCCTCTTGGGCTTCGTACAAATTGTCCCGACGACCTCCTAAAGGTATAGGAACATAAATAAGTCATCTTAATAGAATAGTCTTTCCAAGAGTCTACTACTGTTTCTCAAAGCATCGTACAAAAGATGAAACTCTAGCCTTGGACAGTCTAATTTCCTTGAGTCTCAAAGACATTCTCAAGCACCCTTCAAGAATAGGAAGGAACCCCGTAGACTCGGACAGTCTCAATACCCTTTGGATTTCCCATTTCCTTAAAGAACAGGAAATAACCCCGATCCTTAGAACAAATCCATGAGTACAACATTACTCATATAAGAACAGATTTTCTCTTTGAACCCATATACTGGACCTGTCACTCAACTGAAACAACACCATAGCCTCTCTCTTGGGCTTTATACAATGATTCTCCCCAGCGGAGTCAAACACCTTTTAGCCTCCGTCGTGGGCTTTGTACAAGACACAAATCACTCCCTTGTTGAGTATAAAACAACATTTTAGCCTCTCTCTCTCGGGCTTCGTACGAGACACATAAAAAACACCCTCTTGTTGGGCCACTAGCCTCCTCTTAGGCTTTGTATAAGAAAACCACTAGTTGATCCAAATCAACCTTTTAGCATCAAAGTTGTGCCTCGTTCATAGTACACAAACATCAACAACTCCTTCCCCTTCATCTAATCGCTGTAAGCGGCAAGCCTCTAGATCATCTACATCCATGCCACTATCCCTCTTTTAGCATGAGAAATTCCTAAGGAAAGATATCATTGCTCTACACTGAGTTAAAGTCTTCTCCTTCAGGTTGGAAATCCCCTATAAAGGAAATTATGGCATTGCCGGATTCATACATCCCGGTTAAAGTAATTCTCCTTTATAGATAGTCATGACAGACAAACCCCTCTTTAGAGATGACAAATTCTCTCTAAAGACAAACCCTTTTAGCTTCACATCTTGGGCTTTGAACAAGATACAAACTACCTTCAGCTTCACGTCTTGGGCTTTGAACAAGAAACCAAAACACCATTTCCTCCTGTAGAATAGGAGGAACTACGATCGCTCTGATTTCCCTGTTTCGGAAAAACGGGAATACGTAGGCATAAGATTGAAAGAAAAATCTTAGCGAGCACACTAATCCAAAACCCAAAATCCCATACCTTCACATCTTAATCGAAAAACATCAGTCCTAACCCGATAGCCTAAACACCCCTTTTTAACAAAATAACCTAGGAGAGATCCACAATCTCAAACGACATCTGTAAACCAACAGTCATCTTTTTAAACTCAGTTTGCAAGCAGGGTTAATTGGAGACATCTATTTCCTTTCCTTCATCAGCTTCAATAGGATAAAAAATGAATCGAGTTGTAGATACCAAAGCAATAGTGCCTCGCAACCACATCCAAAATCGCTCGCTACAGGAAGGAGAGCTCATGCCGGATCAAGTGAACGTAGGACCGAAGGACATCATGGAGAATGGGTGGGTACTGAAAAACTTTGAGCCATAAATCCTTTTTATCAAACCTTGAACCAGGCCACGCTACAACCCTTAAAAGTCCTAATTGAAACAGGGTTTATTCCGAAGGTGTTCTTCAACGAGATAGCATTACTGACTCCTATGAGTTATGCTAATAAGATTTTTGTTTGTATTGCATGTGCGTAGTGTTTTCCATTCAAAAATCAATGTCGCATCCCAGCTAGCGATTCGTTCACGAGGTTTGGCGACACATTTTCAATAAAAATTTCAAGGTTAATATATGTGTTGCATTAGAATTATCATTCTCATACTAAACATTTTCTGCCTGCATACATGTGTCTAAGCATCAAAGAAGCTTACAAAATGAACGGAAGTCGAGAAGCTTGATCACGCCGAGTTGTCATGTTGAAAACTCCGAAGGACACTCATGTCAAAGCATGTTACCAAGAGACTGTGCGGAGCCTGGACGTTCCCAGTGAGTTGAGATAAGATGTAGCCAATCTGGGGCAGTCACGTCGAGAAATCTCTCCAAAGTTCAGCTAAACGGGGGCAATCACGTCGAGATTCATCAAATCTCTCGAAGATCAATCAGTCAGGGGCAAAGTCACTTTAAGGCTCGTATCGAGGAAGGCCACCTCAAGAGCACGAGAGGGTATCCTCTCTAGAAGACGGTTAATCAAAAGCACCTCTTCAAGATTCAAAATACTCGGGCAGAGTATTTCAGGTCATTACGAGTCCTCTCGAGGCAGATTACTTCATAGATTATGCAGTCTGGGGCCGTTACATCGAGATCCAATAAATCTCTCTAAGAGTTTGAAGACTCGGGGGGCATGTTGAAAGCCAGGTCTTCTATAAAATCCTCTTGAGACAATTTCTTCCGTTAGACCTTGTGGTCTGGGACAAGTGGAGAGTTCAAAGGGCCGTAGTTCACGTATGATAATCAGCATGCAGTTGACGAGCAGAAGTGTGCAGCGCCAAAGTAGTTCCCAGCAGGGGGTTTCTCTTACTCAGCAAGGCACACCAAAGGGTATCTTTTCTCAGCGAGGCAATTGAATCGCCATCTGTCATCAGCAAAAATAGTTGAATTTTTGTCGTTCATGGCAGAGTATCATGAAAATTATGATTATCCTCTCCAACAAGAGTTCGGAAGTTTGCTCTCCCCCGACCAGGTTGGTGAAGTTTATTGCCCTTCAGCAGGAGTTCATATTCCCCATACAAGTCAAGAGTGTTGGGTGTGTGCTTCCCAAGTTCGTGGTAAGGTGGTTTCCGTCTCCCCAATGGAGTAAGGGTAAAGTCATTTCTCCAACAGAGGATTAAGTCCATCGTTGTCCCCTAGCAGAGCTGATATCGACAACCGTCATTCACCCCAAGCAGATTTGTTGATGGTGGTTAGTTTTCCCCAGCAGGTCAAAGTCCAATTGTCCTTGGTACTTCTCTTCAGCAGATTCCTGGGATGTTTCCCCAACATACGTTTATTATGCTTACTTTTCTGCATAAGGGAGGTTTGGTTGGGTTCTCGAGCAGAGTTTTTGACCCTAGAGACAGTTTAGTTTGGGTAGCATGATTGTTTCTCCCCAGTAGAGTTTCTCTCCCCAGCATTGAAATTTCATCATCCTCAGTAGAGCATACCCTCCACAGCAAGAGTACAGAGGATTGCTTTCCCAGGTCAGATTGGTTTATTATTCCCCAGCAAGCATTCAGGAGTTGATTACCCCAGGTAGGACAATATTACATCTCCCGCAGGAACTTGTTGAACATCTTTCCCGGGTGAAGATCTTATTTTCCCCGCAGAGCCTTGATATCTACTTATCCTCATCAGATCTTGAAGTATTGTTGCATCGGCAACGGTATGTTTACGGCAGGGTAAAATCATTTCTCCAGCAGCAGGTTAAGTTCAATGATATCCCCCGACAGGTTTGGTATTATTGACTTGTCTCCCTAAGCAGAGTTTGGTGCTAATCTTCCCGATGGTTTGTTCAACGGTGGTTGACATCCCCAATAGGTTCTAAATCCAATTGTTATTGGCACTTTTCAGTATCAGGTTTCGGGTTCTATCTTCAACAAGGGTTATTTGTAATCCCCAGCAGAGGGGAAGTTCTCTTTGGGTTTCATCTTCAGCAGAGGTTGTTAATCAGGAAAGTCGTTCAGTGTGATTTTCCTCAACAGGGTTTGTGACCTCGGAGATAATTTAGTTTGTCTTCCTCAGTGGAGTTGCCTTCGTTTTCAGCGTTTATGTCGTTGATGTGTCTCTTTTGCATAACATAAGCATCATTTGCACTGCATCCTCCAAAAGCGTAGCATTTCCATTTTGTATGGAGTATTACGCCATAGAAAAATTCAAACATATGCATTCGAAGCATAAGCCAGGTTTGGGTTCTCTTTTGCCAGGCGTTTTCCCTGCAGGAAGTACGGTAACTCAGGTGATATCGCTCAATTTCATTCCCCAAGCAATGGGTTCAATTATCCAAAGAGACTATCTGGTATCCCCCTGCAGAATTGTTTGTCAGGATTAGTAATTTGTGGTTTCTTTTTTTCTCACCCCTTCGTCCAGGCGGTCTTTCAAATTATCCCCCAGAGTAAGGTGGTGTTCAGGCATTAGAGGTGCTAATCCCGTTTTAGTCTGCCACAGTCAACACTCATCTTTGTTTGCTATTATTTCCTCAATACTCGTCCGTATTGATTTAAACACTCGTTTGTGTTAACTTTTATTTCCTCAATACTCGTGCGTATTGATTTAAACACTCATTTGTGTTTGCTCTTATTTCCTCATTACTCGTCCGTATTGATTTTGGACACTCGTCTGTGTTCTTTCGACACCCGTTCGTGTTCGATTTCTATTTTTTAATACCCATCCGTATTGATTTTGGACACTCATCTGTGTTCTTTCTACACCAGTCCGTGTTCGATTTCTATTTTTCAATACTCGTCCGTAATGATTATGGACACTCGTCTGTGTTCTTTTGACACCCGTCCGTGTTTTATTTCTATTTTTCAATACTCGTCCGTATTGATTTTGGACACTCGTCTGTGTTCTTTCGACACCCGTCCGTGTTCGATTTCTATTTTTCAATACTCATCCGTATTGATTTTGGACACTCATCTGTGTTCTTTTGACACCCGTCCGTGTTCGATTTCTATTTTTCAATACTCGTCCGTATTGATTTTGGACACTCGTCTGTGTTCTTTCGACAAACGTCCGTGTTCGATTTCTTTTTTTCAATACTCGTCCGTATTGATTTTGGCCACTCGTCTGTGTTCTTTCGACACCCTTCTGTTTTCGATTTCTATTTTTCAATACTCGTCCGTATTGATTTTGGACACTCGTCTGTGTTCTTTCGACACCCGTCCATGTTCGATTTCTATTTTTCAATACTCGTCCGTATTGATTTTGGACACTCGTCTGTGTTCTTTCGACACCCATCCGTGTTCGATTTCTATTTTTCAATACTCATCCGTATTGATTTTGGACACTCGTCTGTGTTCTTTCGACACCCGTCCGTGTTTGATTTCTATTTTTCAATACTCGTCCGTACTGATTTTGGACACTCATCTGTGTTCTTTCGACACCCGTCCGTGTTCGATTTCTATTTTTCAATACTCGTCCGTATTGATTTTGGACACTCGTCTGTGTTCTTTTGACACCCGTCCGTGTTTGATTTCTATTTTTCAATACTCGTCCGTATTGATTTTGGACACTCGTCTGTGTTCTTTCGACAAACGTCCGTGTTCGATTTCTTTTTTTCAATACTCGTCCGTATTGATTTTGGACACTCGTTTGTATTCTTTCGACACCCGTCCGTGTTCGATTTCTATTTTTCAATACTCGTCCGTATTGATTTTGGACAATCATCTGTGTTCTTTCGATACCCATCCGTGTTCGATTTCTTTTTTTCAATACTCGTCCGTATTGATTTTGGACACTCGTGTGTGTTCTTTCGACACCCGTCCATGTTCGATTTCTATTTTTCAATACTCGTCCGTATTAATTTTGGACACTCGTTTGTGTTCTTTCGACACCCATTCGTGTTCGATTTCTATTTTTCAATACTCATCCGTATTGATTTTGGACACTCGTCTGTGTTCTTTCGACACCCGTCCGTGTTTGATTTCTATTTTTCAATACTCGTCCGTACTGATTTTGGACACTCATCTGTGTTCTTTCGACACCCGTCCGAGTTCGATTTCTATTTTTCAATACGCGTCCGTATTGATTTTGGACACTCGTCTGTGTTCTTTTGACACCCGTCCGTGTTTGATTTCTATTTTTCAATACTCGTCCGTATTGATTTTGGACACTCGTCTGTGTTCGTTCGACAAACGTCCGTGTTCGATTTCTTTTTTTCAATACTCGTACGTATTGATTTTGGACACTCGTCTGTGTTCTTTCGACACCCGTCCGTGTTCGATTTCTATTTTTCAATACTCGTCCGTATTGATTTTGGACACTCATCTGTGTTCTTTCGACACCCATCCGTGTTCAATTTCTTTTTTTCAATACTCGTCCGTGTTGATTTTGGACACTCGTCTGTGTTCTTTCGACACCCGTCCATGTTCGATTTCTATTTTTCAATATTCGTCCGTATTGATTTTGGACACTCGTTTGTGTTCTTTCGACACCCATCCGTGTTCGATTTCTATTTTTCAATACTCATCCGTATTGATTTTGGACACTTGTCTGTGTTCTTTCGACACCCGTCCGTGTTTGATTTCTATTTTTCAATACTCGTCCGTACTGATTTTGGACACTCATCTGTGTTCTTTCGACACCCGTCCGTGTTCGATTTCTATTTTTCAATACTCGTCCGTATTGATTTTGGACACTCGCCTGTGTTCTTTTGACACCCGTCCGTGTTTGATTTCTATTTTTCAATACTCGTCCGTATTGATTTTGGACACTCGTCTGTGTTCTTTCGACAAACGTCCGTGTTCGATTTCTTTTTTTCAATACTCGTACGTATTGATTTTGGACACTCGTCTGTGTTCTTTCGACACCCGTCCGTGTTCGATTTCTATTTTTCAATACTCGTCCGTATTGATTTTGGACACTCATCTGTGTTCTTTCGACACCCATCCGTGTTCAATTTCTTTTTTTCAATACTCGTCCGTGTTGATTTTGGACACTCGTCTGTGTTCTTTCGATACCCGTCCATGTTCGATTTCTATTTTTCAATATTCGTCCGTATTGATTTTGGACACTCGTTTGTGTTCTTTCGACACCCATCCGTGTTCGATTTCTATTTTTCAATACTCATCCGTATTGATTTTGGACACCCGTCTGTGTTCTTTCGACACCCGTCCGTGTTTGATTTCTATTTTTCAATACTCGTCCGTACTGATTTTGGACACTCATCTGTGTTCTTTCGACACCCGTCCGTGTTCGATTTCTATTTTTCAATACTCGTCCGTATTGATTTTGGACACTCGTCTGTGTTCTTTTGACACCCGTCCGTGTTTGATTTCTATTTTTCAATACTCGTCCGTATTGATTTTGGACACTCGTCTGTGTTCTTTCGACAAACGTCCGTGTTCGACTTCTTTTTTTCAATACTCGTCCGTATTGATTTTGGACACTCGTCTGTGTTCTTTCGACACCTGTCCGTGTTCGATTTCTATTTTTCAATACTCGTCCGTATTGATTTTGGACACTCATCTGTGTTCTTTCGACACCCATCCGTGTTCGATTTCTTTTTTTCAATACTCGTCCGTATTGATTTTGGACACTCGTCTGTGTTCTTTCGACACCCGTCCATGTTCGATTTCTATTTTTCAATACTCGTCCGTATTGATTTTGGACACTCGTTTGTGTTCTTTCGACACCCATCCGTGTTCGATTTCTATTTTTCAATACTCATCCGTATTGATTTTGGACACTCGTCTGTGTTCTTTCGACACCCGTCCGTGTTTGATTTCTATTTTTCAATAGTCGTCCGTACTGATTTTGGACACTCATCTGTGTTCTTTCGACACCCATCCTTGTTCAATTTCTTTTTTCAATACTCGTCCGTATTGATTTTGGACACTCATCTGTGTTCTTTCGACACCTGTCTGTGTTCGATTTCTATTTTTCAATACTAGTCCGTATTGATTTTGGACACTCGCCTGTGTTCTTTCGACACCCGTCCGTGTTCGATCTCTTTTGATTCAATGCCCATCTGTATTGACTTTCGACACCCGTTCGTGTTCGTTTTGGCTACTTTTTGGTACTCGTCTGTATGGATGTTTCGACACTCGTTTGTGTTTATCCCCAACGTAGTCGACACTCGTCCGTGTTCGCCTTATGGTTTTGGATACTCATTTGTATTGGTCCCTGATACCCGTTCGTGTTGATCTGTGACACTCGTCCGTGTTCTTTCGACACCCGTCTGTGTTATGGTTTTATATCTCTTGTTACTAGAGCCTCGGCGGATTCGTCCCTCCTTTTGCAGATTGTAAATTTGTGTGGTTATTTTGGTATTCAATCTCGGTGTATCCGGATTATCTGAAAGCCATTGCTTTCATACCTTCGGGTCCAAGAAGATTGAATAGGGGCAGCTGTAACACCCCAAAATTTGTCCTCCTCTTTCTAACACTAACTGGCTTATGTTTCATTTCATTTTTCATTATCATTTATGCATATCATTGGTTCTAAGCAGGGGATCAAGGTATCTTGGTTAGCTCAAGAAGAGAGTGCGTTTCTCAGAAGTTCAAGCAAGAGATCATGTGTGCATAGATGAATATTGTTCAAGATATCAAGGGAAGAGATGTTCTTAATATCACCATCACTCAAGCTACAAAGGTTTCTTAAGCCCCAAGGCACCCCACTATGTCCATCACCTCATCAAATGATTGAAATTGGTAAGAGGATTGAAGTGGATCACCTCCTTCTATCTTTTGATCATCAATCTAGGGTTGTGAACATCTGGGAGTGTGGCACCTCTGCGGGCAAGGATTTGGAAGTTTTTATATCATTTTGTCTCACGCATCATCTTTGTTTAAATAATTCCACACCATGATAAGAGGAATTAGGGTTTTGAAGATGTGCACTCATCTCCTAGATTGTGGGGACCAAAATTAGGGTTTGTGATAAAATCAATTTATTTCTGATTCCTTGAGCAAGACTTGATTCCATGGCCTCCTATATGTTCTCAAGTGTCTAGGGATAGAAGATTAATCATTAATTTGAAGCAGAATACCTTCAATTGATCAGATGATTGAAAATCAGTAAAATCATGGATAAAGTCAACTGGGCATTGAAAAAGTCAACTCCTGACTTTTTTAGGTCAAACTTGGGTTTTTCAAGTAAAATATGATCAATGGATGAGGTTTGATCAAGAAATGCCAAAGGAATTATCAAAAATCATGAATTTTGGAAGGTTGCCATTTTTGGCAAAAATAGGGTTTTAGAACTTACTATTTTTGGCAAGTTTTTATGGTTTAGCAACTACTTTTAAGGCCAGTTTTCTCCATGTTCAAGACTTCATTTCATTTATCTTCAAACATGAAAGTTGTAGTACTCATTCCAAGCTTTCCAACCATCTAAATAATGTGTCATTTGGATCATTATTGCTTAAGTTATGGTTTCTTAAAGTCCAAGGTTTCAAGTTGTGATTATGGTTAAAACTTAGATTTTTTTCCGAAGTGTTTTGGCAGATTTGTGGGCACATCTTCATGTTTTATTTTCACATGATTCCAAGCATTATTTCAAGTTGATTTCAAGATGAAACTTATTCTTCTTTCTTCCTACTTCATTTTGGTACCAAGTTTTTCATCAAATGCTTTCTTCATCTTCAAGATCCAATGGCATAAAGGTGATCTTATGGATATGGTTTTCATGCACATTCTTGGCACATTTGCGACTTGATTTTGCAACATGCGTCTTAGCACCAAGACCACACGCATACACTTCATCCCTTTCCAGAATGGACCAAACAAAGCACATACCTCATGCTTCTTATTTTCAAACTTTTTGCCATAAAAAGAAAAGAATCAAAACCATAACAATACGACCTCATTCTCCTCCCTCACAAGCCATTCTCTTCACACTTATTTCATGATTCATTTTTGTTTCCAAACCTCCTCCAAACCTCATGCCAAAGCTGAGAACAAACCAGAAACTGTGACACACATATGTGCATTCTCCTTGCCCTCATTTTCATTCCCATGCCATAATAACAAACTCCAAGCCTTCAGCCTTATTTCTATACCATTTACCAACCCTAAGCAGCTCATATAAATTGCAAAACACTCCAAACCTGAGCATTGGCTACCATTTTAAGATCTGAGCATCAAATCCTCTCAATTCTCTCATCTTCGAGTTCTCCATTTTTTTATAGATCTTTGCATTTTCTTGGTTAAATCATCATCTACTAAGTATCATCTTGTTTCTGTATGCAAAGAATACCTTTTGTATTCACCATTGGAAGCACTACAAGCTCTAATTTCTTCACTATTGGGTTGGATCTAAATGGAGTTTTTTAGCAATTTCCTGAACAAAGCAAGCCTTGATCTACATTCTCCAAGTGATTTTGAAGCTTTCCATATTATTTTTTGAATCTATCTCTTGCTAAGAAGAAGCAACGGACTTGCTCCGTTAGGTAAACTTCCAGATCTGTTTCCTCTCATGTTAGGCTTGTTCTAGGCTCATTTTGTGTGTATCTGAAGTCCTACGCGTGGTAGGCAATGTTTGCATGCTTTGTTGTGTTGTTTTGTTGAACTTCAGGTTGTATGTTTGATTTTTGTTCCCTTTGATTCACCATGATTAAGGGCTTGTTTAGGAAAATTAAGGTCATATTTGAGATCTACGTAAAATTCTGGTTAAGATGGTGGTGTTTTGGTGTATTTCTAGGTGGTTGGGAGGAGTTCTGGTGGTGGCTGGCTGAAAGAGATGACCGGAGCTAGGGCTCCGGCGTCTCCAAGGTTGAATATGATGACATGGCCTCTAGCGCCATTTTTTTGAATTCAAATGCATTGATGTGTTTAGATCCAGACCGTTTGATCTGCTGCGTGGATGCCACCTCAATTAATGAGGCTGACTGGGCATGCCACACAACCTTTTTTGTCTGTTTCAGGTGGTAATTGGTTTGGGCCTGTGGTTCTTTTGCTGTTCGCACCCCCTGATCTTAAGGCCCAACGCGTGTTGAACTATATCCTGTTGTGATTGTTTTTGCTTATACACCCTCCCTTGGCTTCATTTTTTTCTTTTTATTTCGTTTTCTTTAATTTTCAATTTTATTTTTGTTTTATTTCTTCCAAGCATGATAAAAATCCAAAAAAATATGTTTCTGATTGTTTGGTATCTTGAGTTAATTTAATTTAATTTATTTTATTTTTCAATTTATTTTCTTATTTTATTTTGACTTTAAATTGAAAGGTGTTGACATGTTTACCCTTGAATTAGGGTTTGTGTTTTGGATGACTTTGCCATGCCTTCTTGAGCTAATTTTTTTTTACCATGTCTTAGTACTTGATTGAGGAATGTTTGAGTGTCATATTGCTGCCTTGATGATCAATTCTTGATTGTTTTCCATTTGGCTTTTGATCCTCCTCGATTGTTGCTCGATTAGCTTGATATGCGTGTTGTTTTGATCCATTTGATGATGAAATTTTGTGATTCTTGTTGAGATATTTTACACATTTATTCATGATGGATATAACATGATTTAGAGTATTTATGTGGATTTTTATGAGGCATGGTTCTATTTTTGGTTGATGCTTACATGTGGTTTGATTTTGAATGAAGCATGTTTGATACTTGACCTAGTTTAGATCCTTTTGATCACTTGTGCTTAAGTGAAGCTTGAAATGATTATTTGATGTGATCATGTACTATTTTGGATTATTTATGGCTTTGTAATCATTCTCATTTGATAATTTTACTAATTGTGGTTGATTTTCCAAGTTGACTATGTTTTGGCCTTACTCCTTTGATGTTCTTGAACTAGTTTCTTTGTGACGCCTTCTCATATGATCTAATGGATGTTTGTGGGCTCTTGTTTGATTTAAATAAAATGTATAAGATTCTGATCCTCTTGACATGGTGTCCATTGTGTGATCTTTTCTCACTTTTTGCCTCACGTGATCTTTTGTTACTTATATGGATGACTTAAGTGAATGTTTGCATAGTTTTGATACATGTTTTAAAGTTGATCCTTGATGTTTCTTCTTGCCATTCATGGGTTGATGTTTGGATTGATATACATGACTACGCTACTACCTTGCTTGGATTCATTCCATAATATCACATGTTTGTCCTTTTGAGGTGTGCCATACAAGAGCTTTTTGTGAACAAATGTTTGTTTGTGGTTAAGATGCATGCCTTGAACTTTCTTGCTCTTCCTTTGATCATTAACATGAGATGAATGTGACATGACTTATTTGCTGCCCCATCTTGGTTCTCATATCATTTGACCTCATTTCACTTTGTTTGATGGTTGATAATACTTCTTGTTTGGTTTAAAGTCGTTTGGTGTGTTCATTAGTGCATTATTTTGCCTAATTGTTTTGACTTCCATTCTTGAAGTTTGGTTTGAAGTGTGTACATTTTATGTTGGTGCTGGTATTGAATGATTAGATATGATGTTTTCATTGCTCATTACTTGTGTTCATATCATTTTTTGAGTTACTTAGTGTTGCATCTTCTCCTTCATCTCTTACTTCTTTCTTCTCCCTTAAATCTCATGACTTGTTTAAGTCTTATATTTGCTTTTGTTTGTGATTGTTTATTATAATGTTTACTTGTGTTTCTTCACATGATCCCTTAGGATTCCTAGCTCGACTTAATTTCTAATTATGTTTGAGGTAGAAGAGACATTAGGCTTTTAATCCATGTATGCTAACATTAGGTAGAATTCCCCTTCTTACCTCAACTATAAGGCCACCATTGCATGATAACATCTAGGATGGAGATCCCTTAGTTGTTTTCTTTTCAACCTTTGAGTCTTCTTTTCTCATGTCAAAAAACAAGTCCAAAACACTTAATAAATACAACGAGTATTGTGCGCCACAAGCCTTAAGTACATGGGAAATGAAGAATGAGGGGTCTCCCTTCACTTTTCTAGAGTGTTTAGCATACGTCCCATTGGGGGCGACCATGCGACGCATTCGCTCCTATGTCATAGACTTTAGTGCAATGCGATTTTCAAACTAACTTCAATCCACTTCTGTATAAAAAACACAAACAAAGTTCAAATCATTTTTATCCTTCAGGATTGTTGGGTTTCAAATCATTTTCAGAAAAGAGCACGTTATTTGCGTTATGTCGCAAACAGACATCAACCTTAAATGCAGGACGCGAACCTAACGTCGCTCATAAAAAACACTTACCGACTTGTAGGTCAAACTACGACTGCTCTGACTTCCTCTCTCCCGTCCAATTGAGGATACGTAGGCACAAGACGACGATGTCTTGGCGAGCAACCTTCCCCCATTAGTGCATAGTCCGTCGAACTACGTCGAATCTGATTCTTCGTTCGTCCACGAAGATACGTAGGCATAGGATTGTGATAATCCTTGCGAGTCCGTTTTATTTTTCCCTTCACATTTCTGATTAGCAGTAGGCTTTCGATAACTCACCCTTTGATTAGACAACAAGCGTGGATCCCATCGAGTACGACTCTTCTGTTCTGTTTCTGCCAGTTGTTTTTCACAGTTGCGACACAACCCATCGATGCTACTAGCAGAAAATCCCAAATTATCCATCATTCCTTGAAGTAAGTGGTCAGTAGAAACAACCTTTCTAGTTTTCAAGAGAGCAAATAAAAGCTCTTTATCAATATTAGCAGAGGAATCAACAATGACCAAGTTACTTTCATTTGCCTTCTTCCTAAAGCTACAATCCAAATAACCATGTGAATTGACTAGCCTTAGAAGGGTATCACTTTCACCAACAATTTTAAAAGCTTTCATTGCTTCCACAAAAACATGGTATCAAAGAACAAAATGGTTTTGTTTCATATACCGAAGTATATGGGCCATAAACTCAGTCCCACCAACTTTAGAACACTTTTCAATCAGAATATTACACGCAGCTTTATCAGGTTCAACTCTAGCCTCTTGCATCCTTTCAAAAATATCAAGAGCTTCTTTGCACTTTCCAGAGCCAATGAGATGATCCATAAGAACTGTATAAGTGTAGCAATTAGAAACACAACCAGATTGAATCATCTCCATGTAAACACCAGTTGCTTCCTTAACTATATGATTATCAAACAAAATCTTGATAAAAGCAGTGTAAGAAATAACAGTTGGGTAACATCCCTTTGATTTCATTTCATCCCACAACGCAATTGCCTCATCCACATTCCCAGAACTCGAAAGCCAATGCACCATTGATGTGTAAGTAATAGAATTAATCCTAATCCCTTTCTCTAATTGATGAATATCAACTAATTCACACAGAAGATAAGAAACCTGAACCACTTGCTTTAAGTGCATAATGATGAAGAAGTGCCCTGATGCTCTTGAGAAAACTTGAAGAAGATACACTTGGTGCCTGGTGATTTTGACAGAAGAAGTCCTTGATACCTAATGAATTCTGATAGAGAGATACTCAAGATGTTAAGAGCTCAAACCTTTATCTCACCTTGGGATAGGGAAAACCAGAAATCACAAGAAAGATGCTTTGATCCCATGTCTCAGGATCCCACTGAAATGCAAATGAATGAATATGAGTATGACCTAATAATGATACAAACGAGCGGGAAACAAAAGCCAGAAAAGGTTGAAAAAGGTAGGGCAAATTTTGGGGTGCTACAGTTGCCCCTATTCAACCGACTTGGACCTGAAAGGGTGATAGCAACAACTTTCAGACATTCAAGGTAGAAGGTGATTGAATACAAAAAGAACCGCGAAATTTGCAAACTGCGAGGAGAGAAAATATAATTGGAGCCCAGTCACACCTCATCAAAGGGATTTGACGGAAAGAAAACATACCCAAGAAAGAAAAGTGAATCCCAGAACCGCATCAAAAAGAGCACATGCCCAACGGACCACATAATCTAAGGGGTTTGACGGAAAGAAAACCTGACCGAAGGAAACACGTCGTCAAAAAATTCATGGAAAGTAAACCTGACCGAGGGAGACATGTCGTCAAAGGGGTTTGACGAAAAGAAAACCTGACCGAGGGAAACACGTCGTCAAAGAGGTTTGACGGAAAGAAAACCTGACCGAAGGAAACACGTCGTCAAAGGGGTTTGACGGTAAGAAAACCTAACCGAAGGAAACACGTCGTTAAAGGGGTTTGACGGAAAGAAAACCTGACCAAAGGGAACACGTTGTCAAAGGGGTTTGACGGAAAGAAAACCTGGCTGAGGGAAACACGTCGTCAAAGAATTGATGGAAAGAAAACCTGATCGAAGGAACACGTCGTCAAAAAATTGACGAAAAGAAATGCTATGCTAAGAAACACATCATCAAAGGGATTTGACGAAAAGAAAACCTGACCGAAGAAACACATCGTCAAAGAATTGACGGAAAGAAAACCTGACCGAGGAGACACGTCGTCAAAGAATTGACGGAAAGAAATCTTGTCTGAAGAAACACATCGTCAAAGAATTGACAGAAAGAAAACCTGACCGAATGAGTGTCGTCATCAAAGGGTTTATGGACAAGGACTGATCGAGGGTAAGTTCGACGTATGATTTACGACCCAAAGGAAAGGCAAGCAGATGTTGACTGAAATGTCTACTGGGGAATGACTCGGCATTCTCTCTGGGGGTATGTCACTGTCTTGACTGAAAATTGATTTGGACTTTCGCGCAAGGTACCAAATCTGGCTTATGCTCCGCATGCATATGTTTGAATTTTCTTTCCATGGTGTAATGCTCCATACAAAATGGAAATGCTACGCGATTTGAGGATGCAATGATTACTATATGCAAAATGTCGATGTATGCTCGGGCTACCAGGGAAAAAAGGATGTGCCAAGTATGATTGAACTTTGCTGGCAACGACAAGTGAAACCTGCTGGTGATTGATTTTTCGAAGGTAAAATTTTTCTTGGGTACCAATGGGGATCGAATTTTGGAATGAGGTGCCAATAGGGATTGGACTTTTGGTGGTCGCCAATAGGGAATGGGATTTGCTTTAAAGGGGACGCCAATAGGAATAGGGCTTGATTTAAAGGGGACGCCAATAGGGATAGGGCTTCAGGTTTTCGGAAGATGTCAGCAAAGTGGGCTGTGGAAGGATGCCGAGCAAAGTTGGGCTCTGGATTTTCTGTTCGGTTTTACAAGGCTTCATGCTGTGATATGCTATGCCAATGATTATATAGTGACAATGATTATGCAATGATATGATGGCTCAACTAATGGTTTCGAGGTAGGTTAGGTACGACTAGCGTTGGAAAGTGTCTTGTCCGGTTACAAGGTTTCTAGTTGAAAGGTTTGGGAATGGTTAACATGACTTCCGGGCATTCGTCTTGAACTCAAATATTGACTGAACTTGCCCAAGTAGCTCTTAAAGAATGAAGACATTCCATTGTCACCTGTCTTGCCCCAGCCTGTGGGATCTCGGTAAGAATCTGCCTCGAAAGGAGAACTGGAACTTCTGTACCCTGATGGTCTGATATGGACTGCCCCAATATTATTCTGACCCTTGGTGAGGTGTTTCGAATTAACCTCCTGCTGGAAAGGATAACTTCTAGCCCTTGGGGAAGCCTACCCCAGTTTAATTGAATCTCTTGCTCAACGGAGTCTTGAAACAATTTTGCCCCTGACTGGCTGATTTGTGAAGGAGTTCCTCTGACTGACTGACTGGCCTTCAAGAGATTTGTTGAATCTCGACCTGATTGCCCCAGATTAGCTAAATCTAGGAATGGATTGCCCATTTGATATGACTTGATGATATGACTTGCCCCTGCTCAACGAAGTACTCAGGTACTTCACATCTTATCTTGATCAATTTTTCTGATCGGTCACCATTTCCTCTTGTCTTTCGTCTATTATTCGGCACGAAATAGCACAATCGGTAACACATTGTTGGTTCTTAGTGTTGTTTTCACCTTATTTCTAATTTTTGCTTCAACTGTCTATTATTGTTTCTTTCATTAGTTTTTATGATTTTGTTGCACTTTACGCATGTTTTGTTGTTTTTAAGTATTTCCAGATCATAGTGGGAAGCCCTGGATAACTTATGCGAGGAATAAAGGTATCGGAGGAGCTCCGGAAGCAATTTCTCAAAGTAGTAGTGGTCTGACACATGCCCTAGTGTCACCTGACACGGGCCGTGTCAGGAGCATAGCCAAGAAATGAGTTTTGAGATGGAGACAGGGAGCTGACACGGGTGCCCGTGTCAGCTGACACGGCCCGTGTCAGCAGGTCTGGAGCAACACACCATTTGCAATTGAAGGCAGGGGCCTGACACGGGTGCCTGTGTCAGTTGACAGGGCCCGTGTCAGGAGGTCTGCAGCAAAAACTTGTATTTTCCTTGGTGCAGAGGGCCAACACGGCCTGCAGTGTCACCTGACACGGCCCGTGTTGGCTTGTGCGGAGCAAATTTCAATTTTTATGACTTTGTTAGATTAAGGGTCCTTAAGGGCATTCTGAGTATTCCATACTATTATGTTTGATTGGGAATTACTTAAGCGAGTTTTTCAGAGGAGAAAAAGTTTTTGGCTGGGGACGAACAATTTGACGTTAGAGTTTTATGCGATCAAGTGATATGGAGGAGGGAGATTCTTCATGAGTGTTAACAATTGAAGATCAAAATCATCCGATTACTATTGTAATGTCTACTTTTCGTATTGTAATTTCTTTTCGTACTATGAGTAGCTAAACCCCTCAATGCTAGGGGGTGTCCCTAAAATGCAATGTAATGAACCTATTTTGATTTATTCAATGAGATTATGCCTTTTTCCTTTAAGCTTTTATTTTGCAATGTTCTTAATGCTTATTCGATCAGACCAATTGAATTTGATTCACGATTAGGATTAGGTCGGACAAGCCACCCTAATGCTTTTGTAAAATAATATTGCGGTAGATATTGCTTAGGAATGAGGATACCCCGCAATAACCTTTAAAAATCTTGTCAGAACTATTACTTGATGTTATTATGAGATTGCTAAGGAATTAGGTTCAAGGGAGAATATCATAGGTTTTTCTGTTAAGGAATTAAGGAAAAACACAAATAAGATTAGGTAAGCTAAGGTTGGAGGCATGTCTCTTTGAATAATAATTGGGTTTATTGCAGAACAATTTATACACTTCTCCTAGCATAGCTTCTTATATTTGCTTAAGTTATTTTATTCGTTCTGCTTATTTTCCTAATAGTTATTATAATTTCTACAACAAACAAACCCTAAAGGCATTTTTGTTTTATTGAAATAACATGTGCACTTATAATTACACGCGGTCCTCGAGAGATCGATTATGGGGATAACCCATACTATTACTACATCGGTTAAAATAGTACACTTGCTATTTTTCCGATCAAGTTTTTGGCGCCGTTGCCGGGGACTGCCTAATTATAAGTTCGTGTGTTAATTCAATTGGAATTTTCTCACTCAGTGACTAAAATTTATTCTTGTAATTTTTATTTTTATTTTTATTTTTAATTTTATTTTTATTTTTATTCTATAATTTTTGTTTATTACTATTATCTGTCTAACCTGTGTATGCGAGGAAATCCCTCAACGAAATTTTCTTTGACGCAGTACCCGAAAGATCATTGCATGCTAGACGCCGTCAAGCTAAGCAAGAAAGACTGGCAGCGTCAATTTTAGGAACGGTAATTTCAGATCAAGAAAAAGACATAGAAGTTTCAATTCATTCCGAGCATACTGATTCAGACACAGATACAGAGCCATAAACCGTTATCGTGGCTACTGATCCACCTCTAGCAGAGAGACTTCTGGGGGACTATGGAAGAGAAAATGCTCCAACAGGCAGGTAGACCATCGTAAATTAACCGGTTAATGTTGACCACTTTCAGTTGCATCCATCCACCATCCGACAGCTCAAGAGAAGACCTTTTACTGGAAAATTTAATGAAGATGCCAATAAGCACCTCCAAAGGTTTCTAACTATGAGCACGTCACTAAAAATTGAAGGACATTTTGAAGAAGCCAAAAAGTTGGTCATGTTCCCTTTTACCTTGTCATATGATGCAGAAGAGTGGTTTTATTCCCTACCTGCCGGGAGTATCACCACTTGGCAAGATATGGAGACAATGTTTTTGAATGAGTACTTTCCCGCCTCGGTGTACATTCGAAAGACGTATGATATAGTAAGTTTTAAGCAAAAGGAAGGAGAGTCACTCGGAGATGCATATAAGAGATTTAAGAGGTTGTTGGTTGCATGTCCTACTCATAACATGGATGCAACCGAACAGATGCAAAACTTCGTCAATGGCCTCCAGTTGAAGACCAAGAAACTAATTGATACAGCTGTCGGTGGCTCATCTAATTTTACAACAGCCACTGGTATAAAAAAGATCATTGAAGCCATAGCCGCAAACGAGCATTTGGAGTTGTATGATCGCAGTGTGAGCTAACCAGAAATGATGAATGATTTGAAGCTTACTGAGCAAGTGGTAAAGATGGAAGACCAGATTGCAGCTGAGGTAGAGAGGAGACTTAAGAAGATGAATCTTGGTACTCAGACTGTGGCACAGGTTCAACCGGTTCAAGCGGTAAATTATGAAATTTGTAGGGGGCCTCACTTTGCCATGCACTGTGTTGCTACATCACAACAGGTAGAAGAAATTAAATTGTTGAAGCAGAACAATCCCTACTCCAATACTTATAATCCGGGATGGAAAAATCATCCAAATTTCTTCTGGAAGGATCAGGAAAGGAATGTTCCAAAGCAAGGACCCATCCATTATCACCAACCATACCTGCAACAATATCAACAACCTCAACAACAATTCCAACAACAGGTACCGAGAAAAGCGGATTGGGAAATTTCCATTGAAAAGATGGCCACTCAAAGTTCCCAATTTCAAGAAGAGACAAGAAGTAATCTAAGGAACACAGGTGCTTCCATTAAAAATCTTGAAGTACAGATGAGCCAGATAGCATAACAATTAGCAAGTTCTCAAACACCAGGTGCCTTACCGAGTGCAACAATGACAAACGCAAGAGATAATCAGAATGTGAATGCCATCATGACTGGAAGTGGTGAGGCAAGTGAGAATTATGAAGAGGTGAGAACTGAAGATGAAGGTTTGATTGAGGTGGACTTAGAAATCAAAAATCATCCAAAACCACAGGAAGAAGTCATATCACCTGTAAATCCACCTGAAAAGAAGAATAAAAAGGAAGATAAACCAGCGATTAAGTTACCTTACCCTCAGAGAGTGCGACAGAAGCATCAAAAAGAGAAGGACTTTGAGAAATTTGTCACAATGTTCGAAAAGTTGGAGGTTAATATGCCATTCTTTGAGGCGCTAGAGCAAATGCCGTTGTATCAGAAATTCATGAAAGAAGTGATCACTAAAAAGAGACCTATTGAGGAAGAGCTAAAAACTGTAAATGAGAAGTGCAGTGAAGTACCACAAAATAGGAGAATCCCCGCCAAGCAGAAGGATCCTGGATCTGTTGCAATACCATACACTATAAAAGACAGAAATTTCAAAAAGGTTCTGATTGATTTAGGTGCTAGTGTTAGTCTCATGCCATTATCTATTTATAAAAAATTGGGAATTAGAAGGGTGAGCAATGCGGGAACGAATTTAAAATTTGCAAACCACAGAACTGAGAGATCTTATGGGCTAGCTGAAGATGTGTTGGTGACAGTCGGTGAATTTTTCTTTCCAGTTGACTTTGAGATCATGGATATTCCAGAAGATGAAGAAATCCCTATCATCCTCGGTCAACCTTTCCTGCTCACTAGTCGATGCAATTTCGATATTGAAAAAGGCACGGTGACTTTTAAATCTTTTGATGAGGAAATCACTTTAAAAGTGTTGGATATCAAGAAGCGAAATGAAGGTAAAGGTAAGCAAGCTTCACTTGGAATGATCGAAATGGTGAAAAAAGGCATAAGTATGAAACCCCATCTTGAAAAAGTCTCTGGCATCATATCTAAGGATGAAGTCTCTCGGGCATGTAATGCACATGTCAACACTGTAAAATCCATTCGTGAAAACAAGAAAAGAAAGAAAAAGAAACATAGAAGGAAGGATAAGGATGTTGGAGTTAACTTGAGGCAAGAAGTAGTTCGTATTGCTGAACATGACACGAGCTCTATTGCGGAAAGGTCAAGTGACAAAAAGCATAAGCTGAAGCATCCCCCATAGCATTGGGGAGTAACCCGTCGAGCCATGCGACGTTAAAGGAAGCGTTTCGTGGGAGGCAACCCACGCGTTTTATTGCTAATCGTTTTGTTTTTGTTTGTTGGTCTATTTTTTTTGTTAGGTACTCACAGATGCTGCACTAGTAGAGCGGAGGAAATAAAAGAGAAAAAAAATGAAGAAAACGTCGGAAATACGGCAAAAATGTGAAAAACAGGGGCCTGACACGGCCGCATGTGTCACCGGACACGGCCCGTGTCAGGAGGGCGAGAAAAGTCATGAAAAAAGTGAAGAAAAATTGGATTCCAGCAGGCTGACACAGAAGCCCGTGTCAGCTGACACAGAAGCCCGTGTCAGCTGACACGACCCGTGTCAGCCCTACTGAAGCTTGGTTTTGAAAAAAATAAATATTGGAAACGGGCAGGGGCCTGACACTCTTAGTTTGCTTACCTATCTGTTGGAATTTCAAAGCACACGAATACACACTGAGGCACTTGTTTATTTTTAATCCCGAGCCTTTCCATCCATCCCTTTTTATGTTATCTTTCGTTAACCCCCCTCGAGCCTTCTTCCCTTTGTTTGTTTATTAACCGCATAATTAAACCTTGAGCCCAAACACTCCCTTACCCTACTCAGATAAGTGTTGTTGATTTTTGATTTGTGAAAAATTCTAAGTTTGGGTTGGGATACCTATAAGAACTAGGTAAGTGCAAAAAGAAAAAAAAAAGAAACAAAAGTTTTGAAAAAGAAAAAAAAAAGAAAAGAAAGAAAAAAAAAGAAGTAGAATAAAGCACGTACCTAGTGTCATACCCCAAATTTTGACCACTAAGATTTCCCATCATTGTGCAAATCATCATCACCATATGGATGAACCATTAGTCTCCCCAAAGATGGGTGAGCATCCACTACAATCAGGCTTAGGGTTTTAAGCCCTCTCAGAGCTCTTAGGCAAAGGATCAATCAAGAAATGACATGATCTTCAACTTGTCTAGCCTCTCAAACACCCACAAAGGATCAAGAGGACTCCCACTTCAAGGATTAAGCATAAGGCTTCTCCCTTCTAGGTGGATCAAGCCTTAAGATCGCTAGTGTCACCAAATTAGGGTTTGGTCGACCAGGGCCTCCAGATGGAAATTTTCCTCTGGGAATGAGCCAATTCTTCAAAGCATAACCTATGATGCTCCAAGGGATCTCATGAACCCAATCATCAAGTCAATTTAGCCTTAGGGGATGCATTCATCAAAAAATCAGGAATTAAGGTTTCTTGACCTAATTCACCCCTAAGTTGACTTTTGGGACAAATCATGAGCCAAGACCTCAAGAGATGATTTGAGGGTCCCTAACACACCACATTGGTCCATTTGTAACAATGGATTGAGCCAAGAAGCTTGAGCAATAAGTTTCAATTTCATCTGAACCACAATTAGGGTTTCGCGAGAAAAGTCAATTGTATTTTTGACTTTTGACCAGGACATGCTCCTAAACCCTAAGACATAATTCAATACACCTTATAACACCTATGAAATCAATCCATCAAGTTTGATTTAGGTCAAGGACTTGATTTCACAGAGGATCGCACAGTTTGGAATTCATCTGACAAAAAGTCAACTGTGCACAAAAGTCAAACTTTGACTTTTTGAGATTTTTCACAATTATGATTCTTTGACCCCAAAATGATGCTAATGTATGATTGGAATCATCATTCATCAAGAAAAATCAAGAAAAGTGGGATAACTTGTAAAAGGGGTAACCATAAAAAACTTAGAAATTTTTCTAAGTTATGGAACAAAGTGGCTAGGGTACCAACTTTGGAGGATCATAACTCCTAAACCACAAGGCCATTTTTTCCCATCCAAAGCTGGATTTTTAGCTCTCATTATCCTCTACAAAAGCTTCAACTACACCTCATTCCAATTCATCATGGATTTTGAGTTATGGAATGATCAAAATCACAAAAAGTGAAAATGTCACTTTTTTCCAACACTTAGTGAAATTTTCACTAAGTCAGAATCTGCCTTCACTTTTTTCCAAATGTAGGGGCATTTTTCACTTGAATCCAAAAAGTATCAAAACCAACTATGATCAAACAGTTGTGGTATCATATGAGGGCTTTCCAAAATGGCCAAGAACTCCATCAAAGTCCACTTGAGCCATGAGATATGACAATGCAAATATGCCTTGCTGCAAACTGTCATGGCAAGGCAGATTTGGGAGTTTTGCTCGATTTGCTCAAATTTTGCAAAGGGCAAGCAACTCTATCCATCTGAACACCTCAAGGGGGGACCAAGGAGGGACAAACACTGATCCATCAGCCTCCCAAGTCTTTGGAACCAAAAGTAGCATGCCAAACCTAGAAATACCTAAAAGAGGGACAAGACTCCAATTTTGGATTGGAGCATTTAATGGATGCACCAAGGTGGCATGGACTGAGCCATTTCCAACTGAATTCAGTCAAGAATTATCCAAGACCAAGGGAACCAGCAGCCTATGCCCTAACCTCTAGTCAATGGCTAGAGGAGACTTGGATTCTCATTGATCAACATTGGCCAAACCACAGCTGCAGTTGCCATTCACTATTGATCCCAAAGCAAACTTGCTCTACTATAAATAGAGCTCATTTGTGCTCAGTTTGAGTACACCAAAGCCATCAAATAGATGCTTTCCTTAAAATCACCTTCTCACTTCCAAATTTGCCTTCCAAAGCAAGTCACTATCGAGTTTTGAGTTTGAGAGCAATTCCAACTAAACCAATCACACACACACACCTCATAAACATCATATAAAAGTGATCCAAACACTCACATAACATCTGGAACACCAAAATAAAAAAATCACTAGCCAATTGCTCAAGCCTTTGACAGATTTGCAGTTGGGGTACCATCTCAAGTTCCAGATCATTTCAATCCATTCCAAGCATCCAGACACACTCCATGGCACCTAGGGAAGCTATCCAGATCATTGGAACTTAGCTGTAACACCTCTAACCCAAAACACAATCACCAGCTGCAAGAGGTCAAAACATGATTTTTGAAACATTAATCCAAGATCACAATCTGTTTTCCACATGTTAAACAATTTTGATCATTTTAATTGAATTTTTTATTCAATTAAAATACGTTTTGGAAACAAATTAGGGTTTTGATTAATTCAACCCTCATCAAACCTTTTAAAAACCCTCTAATAGAGTGTAAGACCCAATCCTTTGTAAATAAAAACCTATTTTGGGCCTCAAATGTTGTATAAGTCCCGTTGTATTTCAAAAGTTCGGCGCGATCATCGCCCTAGTAAAAGAAACCATCTGGGCCTCTCCTCGAGCTATAAGACCCATTCAAAATCATTTTGGGCCTCTAATAGAGTGTAAGACCCAATCCCCTTTTTGAAACCAAAAACTTTTGGGCCTAAGTCATTGTATAAGACCCACGGTGTTTTCAAAACCTCAGCGCAATGGTCGCCCTTTTCAAAATTAACCATTGGGCTTCTCCTTGAGCTATAAGACCCATCTTTGTTCACTTTTAATCATTTTTGGACCTCTTGAGAGAGTGTAAGACCCATCCCCTTGTACAGAAAACCTTTCTTGGGCCTCAGTCACTTGTATAAGTCCCTGTACAAAATGACAGTGCGATCACTGATAAAACCCTGGGCCTCTCCTTGAGCTGTAAGCCCCAATTTTCCTTTCAAAAGTACTTTCTCCTTTGATTTTGTAACACACTGTTATTTTCAATTTATTTGTTGAACAATTAACCAAACAGCATGAAAGCTCTACAACCGAGTAAGTGTTTACCCGCTTTCATTTACCGCTTTCACATGTATATAACTGTATTGTGGGGCTGTTTCACTGTAAGTCTTCTTTCATAAACTCATATCGACTGTGTAATACTAGTATAGATATTTAGAGTTTCCCTGGCAACTACGTCTAGAACTAGACAAAACCTCATCTCCTTACATCCGACGTTCTCCCGAATATTTCAACATAACCTAAACCATGAGAATTTTCTTTTACAACAATTTTAGATAACTAGATCTAAGAAATCTCCCCTTGAACAATTCATATACAGAAGGCCAATGTTCCAAGTGAAACCTGGGCTTAGTACAAGGACCCACAGGCTTCCTAAAAGCATCCCCGTCTCCTCTTGGGCGTTGTACAAGGATCCGTCGTCTTCTTAGAAGTTTTCACAGCCTCCTCTTAGGCTTCGTATAATGATTCTTCCTCCGGGAAGATAGCCCCCTCTTGGGCTTCGTACAAATTGTCCCTTGGGCTTCTTAAAATTTTTTCTCGCCTCCTCTTGGGCTTCGTAAAAATTGTCCCGACGGCCTCTTAAAGGTATAGGAACAGAAATTAGTCATCTTAATAGAACAGTCTTTCAAAGAGTCTAGATCTTCCTACGGCGAACATACTGTCTCTTGATCTTTCTTAAGCATAGTACAAAAGATAAAACTCTAGACTTGGACAGTCTAATCTCCTTAAGTCTCGAAGACATTCTCAAGTTCCTTTCAAAAATAGGAAAAAACACCCATAGACTTGGGCAGTCTCAATACCCTTCGGATTCCCCATTTCCTTAAAGAACAGGAAATAATCTCGGTCCTCAGATCAAATCCATGAGTACAACATTACTCATATAAGAACTGATTTTCTGTTTTAACCAACATACTAGACCTGTCACTCAACTGAAATAGTAACCATAGCCTCCTCTTGGGCTTTGTACAATGATTATCCCAAGTGGAGCTAACCTTTTTAGCCTCCATCTCGGGCTTTGTACGAGATACCAAATCACTCTCTTGTTGAGTATTAAACACTCTCTTGTTGAGTTAAACCTTTGCAGCCTCCATCTCGGGCTTCGTACGACATACAAAAACACTCTCTTGTTGAGTATAAAAGACTCTCTTGTTGAGTCAATCCTCCTTTAGCCTCTATCTCGGGCTTCGTACGAGATACAAATCACTCTCTTGGTGAGTATGAAAGACTCTCTTGTTGAGTCAAACCCTTTTAGCCTCCTTCTTGGGCTTCGTACAAAACACATATAAAAGCACTCTCTTGTTGAGTCAACCCTTTTAGCCTTTATCTTGGGCTTCGTACGAGACACAAAAGCATCCTCTTGTTGGGTCAATAGCCTCCTCTTAGGCTTTGTATAAAGAAATCCCCGTTTGATTCAATCAACCTTTTAGCATCAAATCATGCTTTGGTCACAGCATACAAACATCAACAACTCTTTTTCCCTCATCTAATTGTTGTAAGCGGCGAGCCTCTGGATTATTTACATCCACGCCACTGTCCCTCTTTTAGCATGAGAAATTCCTAAGGAAAGATGGCATTGGTCTAAACTGAGTTAAAGTCTTCTCCTTCAAGTTGAAAATCCCTTATAAAGGAAATTATGGCATTGCTGGATTCGCATATCCCAGTTAAAGTAATTCTCCTTTATAATCAGTCACCCAACAATTGTGACAAACAGACCCCTTTAGAGATGACAACTTCTCTCTAAAGTCAACACCCTTTTAGCTTCACATCTTGGGCTTCGAACAAGATACAAATAGACCCTTCAGCTTCACATCTTGGGCTTTGAACAGGATATAAACCACCTTTAGCTTCATGTCTTAGGCTTTAAACAATCCTGGTATTTTGTTTTTAACAAAATAAGCAGAGAGAGGCCCACGAACTAAAGCCGCATCTGTAAACCAACAGTTTTGACTATTTAACCTCAGTTTGCAAGCAGGGTTAGTTGGAGACATCTATTTCCCTTCCTTCATCAGCTTCAATAGGATAAAAAATGAATCGAACTATAGTACCAAAGCGATAGTGATTCGAAACCACAAAAACCGCGCTACAGAAATATGTTGACCACAGTGGGAGAGACTTGTTCTTCTCCCGTCTCTTAGGAGGAAACCTTAAGTTTAGACAATTTCACAGGAAAAATGGCGCCCACCGTGGGGCCAAACAAAGGAATCTTGTCTCTCTAATCTCTCTGGTTGAAACCTTCTCTTAGGACGAGTCCTTGGGTTCACAAGGTATCACCGAATGACAGTTCCATCGGGGAATGTCATTATTGCTAGGATCGGCCCTCACTAGGATCTTAGGTAAAAAACCTTTAAGTTGGGAAGGTACCACAGAATGGCGACTCCGCCGTGGAGCCATTTTCTGTTAGGATCATAGGATTCATAGCTCTTAAAAAGTCTAGGACATTAGGACAAATATATATACTGCTTTTCCTAATTGATATCTGTGTTTATTTTTCTGCTAATGGGAATGCGTGTGATGCCGCATGTGGAAAGATTGAGTATACACCTAGGAAAAACCTCTTTCAGTAGTGCGGAAGCTATCGGAAATAGTTGTCACGCGATACTACCCTCTTCTGAGATTCTTTGAAATACATCACCTAGCACGGTTCCCGGCCCGCTGATGCTATCTCGACAAGAATCAATGATTTTGAGAGACAGGTACAAAAATCACTAGTATAAACCTTTGGGATGGGTAGAGCCTTGACTTCATGACACCGACCCTTTGACCCCATGTTTTTTCTATGTTTTTGTGTGCTGCATTCATGCATTCATTTTAAAAACATTAAGTAAAGAAAAATTTTCTCTTCTAGTCTCTCTTTTTAAAATTAAACTAAGACAATGATTGCAAATTTCAGAGAGAAAAGGATTGCGCTCATGGATTTCGGTAGAAGAAAAACTCACAAGTATACCTTCAAGGTTCCAAAACTAGAGGATTTGAGAGGATTAGCAAGGATGATCACTAACCCTGACGCTTTCAGAGCCAAGTACGGAGGGCTGCTACCTCTGTTAAGGGTCCATGTAATTGAAGGAATCTTGGAGGCACTCGTTCAGTTTTACGATCCGGTCTATCACTGTTTCACATTCCCGGATTACCAGCTCGTACCAATGCTGGAGGAGTATTCTCATCTGATTGATCTACACATTATTGATCAAGCTCCCTTTTCTGGACTGGAAGAAATTCTAAAGGATCAGACCATTGCAAAAGAAATTTATTTGGACGAATCAGAAGTCAGGACTCACCTGACCACCAAAGGAGGAATCCCAGGTTTACTAGCCAAGTTTCTAGTAAAGAAAGCTCTATACTTTGCTATTATAGGGAACATGGCCGCTTTTGAGAGCATCTTTGTTTTGCTCACCAACGGGTTATTTCTGTTTCCCAACATTGATAACTTCGTCGATATCAACGCCATTAAGGTTTTTCTCATTAGAAACGCCGTACCAACCTTGCTCGCAGATGCGTATCATTCTGTACACTTAAGGAATTTATACAGCGGAGGAATGATCATGTGCTGTGTACCCCTGCTATACAAATGGTTTATTTCGCATTTGCCTAAGTCTGCCGCTTTTTGGGATCATAAGAGTGCCTTACGTTGGTCGCAGAAAATCATGTCTCTTACCAACTCTGATATAGGTTGGTACAATAGGATTTATGACAGGATCAGAATCATTGACCGTTGTGGAAACTTCCCCAACGTACCCCTCATAGGAATTAAAGGAGGAATCAATTATCATCCAATTTTAGTTCGTCGTCAATTTGGATACCCGATGAGGCATGTCCCGCGTAATGCTCATCTGGAAGGTATTTTCTTTAAGGAAGGAGAAAATGACAGGGAACTAAAGATGGAAATAGTGCACGCTTGGAAACATGTTCATAAGAAAGGATGGGAGTCTCTAGGAAAACCGGATTGTGTCTCAGTGGAGCCTTATCTGCACTGGGTACACACTAGAGCTCTCAAGCTAAAGATGCCTTATCCTCGTCACGGAGTTCTTCCTCCAAGGGAATCTGTCATGTACTTCATGACTGAAATGGAAAAACTTCAGGTTACTCTCAATAAAGTTCAACAGGAGAGGAGGTCTTGGAAGAACAAGTACGACATTCTCAATGTGGAGTGTACCAAAATACAGCAACTGCTGAAAGATAAGGATACTCTAATTGAGATTTTGGAGCAACATGCTATAGAAAATCAGGATGACCAAAGGAATTTGCTCGCTCCTTTCACTTGGCAAAGGAATGACAACCCGACAATGGCCCAAGAGCCCCGGTCCAAGAAAAGGAAAGTATCAGAATCAACACCCGAGTTCTCCTCAGAGAGGACTCGGGACCCATTGACTTAGGTTTCTGTTTCCGCACCTTGTAATTTACTGTATTTCCATTTCCTCAATCCTTTGAATTCAATAAAATGGGGGTGTCCCCACTGTTTGATATTTGTAATCTAATTGTCGAAGTTCATTTTGATTAAATAAAAAAAAACAATTAATATAATCATTGCATTCATCATTCTCACGTCACGTATTCTTCTTACCTACGAATCTCATGTTTGTGTCTCGGTTCTAGAGTCAAACTGTCTCATTCGTACAATACTCGGGCCAATCATCAAAAAAAGATGGATGATCTCGAGGAAGAGAACAGAGAGTTGAAAGAAGAGATCGACGCTCTGAGAGAGGATATGAGAAAGCTTCGTAACGACATGCAAGCCATGGCAGAAGCTCAGCTACAAAGTACTATGATCTCAGAGATCACCTCAACGTCCATAGTGGAGAAGTATGATCCTAGGTATCAAATGCCGAAAGATCGTCCCTGGGGCATGCCCGTTAACTATATCCCGGAAGGATATGTTCCGCCGATCACTGAAGATCAGGGAATCATAGCAGAAGCCGCTAGGCCTGAAGGTTACAAACTTCGGGAAATCGAGGATATCAGAGGCATAATGAGGACTCCTGAAGGTTATAAACTTTGGGAAATGCCAAGATTCACTACCGTAGTAACGGTACCACCCCCTGTGGTGCACACTGTCCCGGAAGGACAGATTCCACAGATACCTTCTGGAATAAAGGAAAGTATGTTCGATAGAATGGATGAATTCCAGAGCAGTTCCTAGAAATGCAGAAGGAACTGCAAGATATTCGCATTCAGGATTTATTTGGAAAGTACGCCACAAACCTTTGTTTAGTCCCCAATGTGAAAGTCCCGCACAAGTTCCAAGGACCCGATTTTGAAAAGTACAAGGGTAACTCTTGCCCTCAAAGCCATTTGGTGATGTACGCTCGGCGAATGTCAGCTCATACAGAGAACCAGGATCTACTAATTCACTACTTTCAGGATAGTTTAACTGGTGCCGCATTAAAATGGTACATTGGTTTAAACCGCGCTACGGTTAGCACGTTCAGAGATCTTGGCACTGCCTTCGTCCAACAATATAAATACAATTTGGACATGGCACCAGACAGAGATCAACTCAGATCAATGTCGCAAAAGGACAAGGAAACCTTTAAGGAATACGTTCAGAGATGGCGTGAAATTGCCGCTCAAATTTGTCTACCTCTGGGGGAAAAAGAGATGACAAAGATTTTCTTAAAGACCTTGAGCTCAATTTACTACGACAGAATGGTTGCCAGTGCGCCCAGCGACTTCACTGAAATGGTCGGTATGGGAGTACGTCTCGAGGAATCCGTTCGAGAAGGACGTCTAGTCAAAGACACTAGGTCGACAAGCGGTACTAAAAAATACGGTAGTGCTCTCCCTAAGAAAAAGAAGCAAGATATTGGGAATATCTCTCTCAGAAAGCAAAGGCGACGGTACCAACCAGTAGCAGCGATAACTCCTACTATCAACCCTGTGCCTGTTGCTACGTATCAACCTCAGGTTACTCAAAGCCAACCACAGTCACATCAATTTAAGCAAAGGACACAACAGCCTCTTCAGCAGGCTCGTCCTCAATACAACAACAACAACTGTACAATGCGGCCACCAGGATTTGATCCTATACCCGTATCGTACGCAGAACTATTTCCATTACTGTTAGCCAAGGGGCACGTCCAAACCAGGTCTCCTCTTACAGTATTGGAAAATCTGCCTTTTTGGTTTAAGGTGGATCAGACTTGCCCTTACCATCAAGGAGACCAGGGCATAACATAGAAAACTGTCTCAGTTTCAAATCCGACGTGCAAAAGCCTGTTAGGAGTGGGGTATTATCTTTCAAAGATACGAATCTGAATGTTCTCACGAACCCGCTGCCTCAACACGAGAAGGCTACAGTCAGTTTGATAGAGGGAGAGTCTAACAACATCTATCAAATTCATGATGTACTCTTGTTAAGGGCCAACTTGGTCAAGATGCATTGTAGACAGAGTGGATATGGCCGTGTGCCACCTCATAATTATCACCAGTGTGATATCTGCTCTAAAAGCAATTGAGGATGTTATGTGGTGCAATCAGCTCTACAGGAACATATGGATCTCAGATGGATCAAAGAGCACCGAGTTCGTGGAGTTAACATGGTTTATACGATTTCCAACATCATTCAAAACCACGATATCCGTGCGATGAATGTCAACTTGGTGGCAATGCACTCAAGGCAAAGCCAGTATCATAATCTGCCACGTCACGATTATAATTCCTGCCTGACTTGCTCGGTAAACAAACAGGGATGCTCTTTTGTACAAGAGGCCCTCCAGCGTCAGATGGATCTTGGATGGATTCAAGACTATCATGATAGGAATCATTATCAAATCAACATGATTCAAATCTTCGATATTCACTTGATGAATACCAGCCTGGTGGAGTTACATGCTAAACAGGTCCGACTCGGGCTCCTGGTATCACATGATTATCGAGGCTATAAAGCGGGTTGCGAAGACGATCAGGGTTGTGCCCTTGTCCAGGAAACACTTCAGCACTTGTTGAACCACTGGTGGCTTCCAATCTATATGGATGAAGACACCCAGCAAATTAGTATCACTAACGGGAATCCTACTAGATATCAAAGTCAGGATGTTCAGTAGATGGAAACAGATATAGTAAGGTTACACTGTATTCAAAGCGGACGTGGCCAGGTGCCACTACACAACTATGAGCGGTGCCGAGTTTGCTCAGTGGATAATCAAGGATGCTACCTCGTGCGAGCAGCCCTTCAAAGTCAGTTGGATCGCAAAGAAATTCAACCATGGTCAAGTTCTGGATCACTCAACTACTACGTTGATCAAATCAAGGACGTTATCGTAATCTCTGATCATCAGAGGGCTAGGTATGTTTGTACCATTATCCTTCTACTTGACAAATCGAGAGTTCCCAACTGGGAACGGATCGAAATTACTTACGATGGTCAGAAAAATCAGAAGGCTCCCATAGTCATCCATCTACCGGGACCGCTACCGTATGAATCAACTAAGGCTATCCCTTACAAATATGGTGCAACAACAATTGAGAATGGAAAGGAAATTCCATTACCCTCCATCGTGAATATTGCAGATATCAGTCGAGTAACACGGAGCAGACAAATCTTCAACCGAGGGGTTGGAGAACCTATCAAAGAAAAGGAACCTCAGACAGAAGTTCCCAATCCACCAGTCGGTCAATCCCGTAATCCCGACCTTTCAAAAAACAATGATGAGATGTTGAAGCTCATCCAAAGGAGTGAATACAACATTGTTGATTAGCTGTTACAAACTCCTTCAAAGATCTCGAAATTATCACTGTTACTTAGTTCAGAAGCGCACAGGGAGGCTCTACAGAAAGTCTTGGAGCAAGCCTTTGTGGAACAGGATGTAACAATCAGACAGTTCGATAGCATTGTCTCTAACATCACTTCCTACAATAACTTGGGATTTAGTGATGAGGAATTACCTGAAGAAGGTCGCCGTCATCACATGGCGCTCAACATTACAGTTAACTACCAGGACGATGCTTTAGCCAACGTACTGGTAGACACAGGGTCAACCCTGAACGTTATGCCTAAGTCCACTTTAATGCGACTATCATTCAAAGGATCCCCGATGAGAGGCAGTGAGGTCATCGTCAAAGCATTTGACGGGTCTCGGAAAGCAGTTATCGGCGAAGTCGACCTTCCCATAACTATTGGTCTTCACACTTTCCAAGTCACTTTCCAGGTCATGGACATCAGGGAAACTTACAATTGTTTATTAGGAAGACCTTGGATACATCAGGCTGGGGCGGTCACTTCGACCCTCCACTAAAAGCTAAAGTTCATCCAGAACAGCCAACTCGTCACAGTCTATGGAGAACAGGCCTTGCTCGTAAGCAACTTATCATCATCTACTTGTGTAGAACCTGAGGAGGTTGTTGGGACTCAGTTCCAAGCGCTTACGGTGAGCAATGAGAATCAATCAGAGAAAGGAACCTCGATTTCCTCATACAAAGATGCTATCAAAGCGGTCGAGAATACCAATACAACAGGATGGGGGAAGCTTGTCATTCCTACTGACAATAAGAAAAAGAAAGGCCTTGGCTTTTCCTCAACCTGCACCCAGACAGCTGCTAACGATGAAAGTTTTCATCCCATTCAGAACTTCTTCCACAGTGGAGGCTTCCTTCAACCAGTGACTCAAGAAGTGCATACCATCAATAAAGATTATTCCTCCGATACGGAGGAAGAATGGAAGTCCTATCTCAATGAGGTCGGTTATACGTCTCAGGGAGAAACATAGACTCCCTTTTGCTTTCCCGCACAGAGTCTGAGATTTATACCTAGGTCAGACGTCGAAATGATATACGGAGATTGTGATCCTGAAGGATGCCGGGCTCCGCCAAATTCATTAGAGGAAGATACTCCGATGAAATACAACTTTGACCACGACTATTATGGCCCAATGGATGGCTTGCCTATCTGGCAGCCGTATCCCAGAGACTTGGGGCAAGAAAATCAGTCGAACAATGAAAATCAGCTGAGCATCATTGAACATAATACCTGTGTCCTCGCCATGTCATGGGATCAACACTCAGGTCATTCCGAACTTATCCAGTACGAGGATGAATTAGCAAAGCTTTCTGGACTAGAATTCATCAACTATGCTTTTCCTGAGGTCAACATCATCGAGAGGGATGACTCCTCCAATTCCAAAGAAGTGTGGGACACCTTGGGACAGCCGAGTGGAAAATACGACTTCAAGATCAAGTACACCGCTCCTAAAAGCTCTTGTATCAGGCTCGAAGACATCCAGACAACTGGATGGGGAGATGCAGCTGAGAGTACAAATACTACAAAAAATACAACTGAGGAATCCTCCTACGACAACTCTGCCTGGGAGACAGATTCCAATGATCTTGCTCCACCAGAAATCAGCTTTATTTCTGAAGACAAAAGAAGGAAGGTACCGGACTTTGTGATTCACCGAGGAGTTCGCCGCCAATGGGTTGCTATCGATGTTCCGAAGATTGTTCATAAGTCTAAGTAATTGCCATATTTACTTTAACCTTTCACCTTGCCCAGGTGAAACGGATGTTTTGATAGGGCTCACTTTCTGTAAATATCCCTCTTCGTTTTTCCCAAAGCGACAAAGTTTTGTTTTATAGGGCTGTAGTTTCAAGAATCAACTTGTTGATTAATAAAATAACGTCGTTCTGTAATTTCCGCATTAATTGTTGTTTTCTCTTTTCATTTTTCAGAAAATGGTAATCCTAAAAAACAACTCAATAATAATAACAAGCAGTAAAAGAAATACACTGCACACACTTGCATTTTCTCTACCTCTTCTAAACATAAATCATCAAGTCATGCAGATTGCTTATTTTAAACCCCGTTGAAACATACGATCCGATGCCTTCTCCCGACTTTGAGTTCCTGGTATTTGGGGCTGAAGAAGAAGATGACGACGAAATTCCAGAGGTGATCTCCCGACTACTCAAACAAGAGGAAAGGTCCATTGAACCTCACAAAGAGCCGTTAGAAACGGTCAACTTGGGTTTGGAAGAGGAGAGAAAAGAAATCAAGATTGGGGCACTGCTCAGTCCGACTGTCAAAGAAAGTTTGATAAAGCTTCTCAAAGAGTTTCTCGATGTATTTGCTTGGTCCTATCAGGATATGCCAGGGTTGGATACCTGCATCGTGTAACATCATTTACCGTTAAGATCGGAATATCCGCCAGTAAAATAAAGGTTGAGAAGAACTCATCCAGACATGGCCATCAAAATCAAGGAGGAAGTACAGAAACAGATTGACGCGAGTTTCCTCGCCACGTCAGAATGTCCTTAATGGCTAGCCAACATCGTACCAGTTCCAAAAAAGGACAAAAAGTTCAGAATGTGTGTAGACTACAGGGATCTAAACAAGGCTAGTAGACAGTACAACAAAGTTCAAAGTTTTCTCCTTTATGGATGGATTCTTGGGCTATAACCAGATCAAAATGGCGCTAAAATACATGGAGAAAACTTCGTTCATTACCCCATGGGGTACTTTTTGTTATAAGGTAATGTCGTTCGGCTTGAAGAACGCCGAGGCAACCTATCAAAGGGCTATGACTACTCTGTTTCATGACATGATACATAAAGAAATCGAAGTGTATGTCGATGATATGATTGCAAAATCTAAAACAGAGGAGGAGCATGTGACCCACCTGTCAAAACTATTCGAGCGTTTGCGAAAGTACAAACTCCTCTTGAATCCCAATAAGTGCACATTCGGTGTCCGTTCAGGGAAACTCTTAGGGTTCATCGTCAGCCATAAAGGAATTGAGGTTGATCCTGACAAGGTCAAGGCCATTCAAGAAATGCATTCTCTGAAGACTGAAAAACAAGTCAGGGGATTCCTAGGACGTTTGAACTATATTTCCAGATTCATATTCCTCATGACCGCGACATGTGCGCCGATTTACAAATTACTCAAAAAGAATCAGGACTGCATTTGGACAGAAGACTACCAAACCGCCTTCGACAGTATCAAGGAATACCTGTCGAACCCACCGATTCTATCACCTCCAGTGGAAGGAAGACCGCTGATCATCTATTTAACAGTCTTGGAAGACTCAATGGGTTGTGTACTTGGCCAACAAGATGAAACAAAAAGAAAAGAGTCTGCCATCTACTATTTGAGCAAGAAATTCACCGACTGCGAGACTCGGTACACTATGCTCGAGAAAACTTGCTGCTCTCTGGCTTTGGCAGCCAAACGTCTTCGCCAGTACATGATTCGTTACACCACTTAGTTAATCTCTGAAATGGATCCAATAAAGTATGTCTCTGAAAAGCCTGCCCTCACGGGAAGGATTGCCCGTTGGCAGATGTTGTTATCAGAATATGACATAGAGTACCACGCTCAAAAAGCCGTTAAAAGAAGTGTTTTAGCCGATCATTTGGCTCATCAACCGATTGACGATCAGGAATCATTCAGATTTGACTTCCCAGACGAAGATGTCATGTATCTAAAAATGAAAGACTGCGATGAACCGCTACCCAGTGAAGGGCCAGAACCAGATTCCCAACGGAGACTTATCTTTGATGGAGCTGTCAATCATTACAGAAATGGAATTGGAGCAATCATCATAACTCCTCAGGGTACCCAGATTCCTTTCACAGCCCGACTGACATTCAAGTGTACAAACAATGAGGCCGAATACGAAGCTTATATCATAGGTCTCGAAGAAGCAATCGACTTAAGGATTAAGAACTTGGATGTATATGGCGACTCAGCCCTAATTATCAATCAGATCAAAGGAGATTGGAACACATACCAATCAGGATTGATTCCTTACAAAGATTATGCAAGAAGGTTGTTACCCTTCTTGAACAGAATCTAGTTTCATCATATCCCTCGTGAGGAGAATCACATGGCTGATGCATTAGCCACTCTCTCTTCCATGATTAGTGTAGGTCAATGGAATGACTTACCTAAGATCGACATAATGTGCCTTGAACGACCCGCTTACATCTTCACAATTGAAGCTGTCATAGACGACAAACCTTGGTATCACGATATCAAATGCTTCCTTCAGACACAAGAGTACCCACCTGGGGCATCCAGGAAAGATAGAAAAACCCTCAGAAGGCTAGTAGGCAGTTTCTTCCTGAGCGGTGATACACTCTATAAGAGGAACTTTGACATGGTCTTGCTTCGATGCGTCGACAGACCAGAAGCAAACATGATAATAAAAGAAATTCACGAAGGGTTCTTTGGCACTCATGCCAATGGACACACAATGGCGAGAAAAATTCTAAGAGTAGGGAACTATTGATTGACAATGGAATCTGACTGCTACAAGTACATGCGGAGATGTCGCAAGTGTCAGATATACTCAGAAAAAATCCATGTACCGCCAACGCATCTCAAAGTTCTCTCTCCCTCATGGCCTTTTTCCATATGGGGAATCGACATGATCGGCATGATCGAACCTAAGGCTTCGAACGGACATCGGTTCATCCTGGTAGCCATTGATTACTTCACCAAGTGGGTCGAAGCATCGTCATACGCTAATGTAACCCGACAAGTGATGGTCTGATTTATCAAAAATAATATCATTTGTCATTTTGGTGTTCCGAGCCAGATCATTACTGATAATGGATCTAACTTAAACAAAAAGATGATGAAAGAGTTGTACACAAAGTTCAAGATCGAACACCATAATTCATCTCCCTACCGACCCAAGATGAACGGCGCGGTAGAAGCGGCTAACAAGAACATCAAGAAGATTGTTCAAAAGATGGTCGTAACCTACAAAGATTGGCACGAGATGCTACCCTTTGCTCTTCACGGTTATCGCACATCTGTCCGCACTTCAACAGGGGCCACCCCTTTCTCTCTAGTATATGGCATGGAGGCAGTACTCCCCATAGAAGTAGAGATCCCATCAATCCGGGTATTGATGGAAGCTAAGCTTATAGAAGCTGAATGGTGCCAAAGTCGACACAATGAACTGAATCTGATCGAAGAAAAGAGAATCATAGCACTATGCCACGGTCAGTTGTATTAGCAAAGAATGAAGAGGGCGTTCGACAAAAAGGTTCGACCTCGCGTCTTCAGAAAAGGAGACCTTGTGCTCAAGAAGATACAATCATTTCTCACTGATTCTCGGGGAAAATGGACTCCGAATTATGATGGCCCCTATGTGGTCAAGAAAGCCTTCTCAAGCGGCGCCTTGAGACTTGCAACCATGGACGGAGAGGAATTTACCTACCCCACAAATGTTGTCGTAGTCAAGAAATACTTCTCCTAAATAAAAAAAAGTCTCGGTGGATTGAAAACCCGAAAGGGCTGTCCAGGCAAAAATTAGAGACATGATAAAAAATCATCTCGGTGGATTGGAAACATCACAGTACAATCCAGGCAAAAATTAGGGATAATGGCAAGTAACTACGTTCGAAAAAGGGGCAAGTCCCTTGGCAGCAGTTACACCATCCATCAGAATACTCCAGTCACGGTCATCTTCGACGGAAGCTCAGGATGCCCAGAATTCAAAGTTGGTAGAAGGATAACGGTCGTTATGTTTCAATGTAGCCCTTTTCCCTTAAATTACCATTTTCTAAATATTGTAAATACTCTATGGAATCACGCGCTTGGTTGATTTCCATCCTATCAATAAAATTTGAGCCCTTGTGCTTTTGGTTGCAATTCTTATTTGTTTTAGCTTTACAGAACGACATTTTAATATGATTAACGATTCTTGAAATGAAACAAAAATGAATTTACTTGTTAAAACTTTTCTGCTTTTAAAATAAAGATGGCAATTTCTTTTGACTGTTGAACATCGAAAAAACATCGATCGCTTCTCCAAAAGTAATCGAGCTTCAAAGTGTAGAATCAAAGTACTCCTTCTAAGCCAGTGCGCCTGAATGAAGGATCAGCTGTATCAGATGCGACTTTCCCATCTAATACCCCCGACAGAGTTCTTATCTCCTAAGCCCGACCAACATAGCTCCCGACAGGGACTATCTCTCCTAAGCAAGGCAGAATTGCTATCGTGAACCAGTGATACTTTTCATCCCCCACTGTGGCCGAGTATCCAGTCGTGTTCATCTACTAGTCTGTATGTCGCGTCAATTTTGTCAGCATATACATACATACATCATGCATTATTGATTTACATTCATATTCATATTGCATCACTATCACTCTAGTCGGTCTTGTTCCCTAGTGATAAGAGTCCTCTCAATCGAGTCGTCAGTTCTTTCCTCGTCAGGAAATGAATCATCTAAGCGATCTCTCCTCCAGTTTATTTCTGGATTGAAGGTGGTTCTTTATCCACTTTGATAACTTGAACCTTTGAAGAGACAGAGAGCTTCCAAAAAACATCACTCTTCGCCATTGAAGATGATATCTTCACTTTCCCGGATTAAGGAAAATCCCCAGAGAAAGCCTCTTAATCAGAGATTCGGCAGTACAGCAGTTTTTCTCCGAAAAATTCACTGAAGAAAAGGTCATCGACACCTCAAAATTGGATCACATCATGTGGCATTTCTCCAAGAAGATCCCGAGAAAAGTATGATGTGGTAACCCCAAGCGAAAGCAGTCTCTCAAGAGACTCGTTTTCCCCACCACTTTTTCCATCAAATGGCATCTCCCCAGGAAAATTCGGCGAGAAGTTTGAGGAAAACCGCTACACATAGCGTCCCTTGTCAATAAAGTTTATTGACAAAAGAAACTTAGACCAGTTCCTTGGTAGGAAACCAGGATCGAGGGGAAGTTTACATCAGAAATTAAGACCAGATCCTTAGTAGGAAACTAGGATCGCGGGAAGGTTTATATCGGAAATTGAGACCAAATCCTTGGTAGGGAACCAGGATCGGGGGAAGTTTACATCAGAAATTGAGACCAGATCCTTGGTAGGAAACCAGGATCGAGGGGAGGTTTATATCAGAAACTGAGACTAGTTCCTTAGTAGGAAACAAGGATCGAGGGGAAGTTTACCTTTTCTAAGCATCATTGCTTAGCAAAATAGGAAGGATGCGCAAACTGCCATTCATAACCACCATCAAAATTTCGGGTATTCCGATATTTAATCCTCTTGCACCCCGAATGCCCGAATACCTTCGCCATTCACACCTTCGGGTCCAAGAAGATTAAATAGGGGCATCTGTCATACCCCAAATTTTGACCACTAATATTTCCCATCATTGTGCAAATCATCATCACCATATGGATGAACCATTAGTCTCCCCAAAGATGGGTGAGCATCCACTACAATCAGGCTTAGGGTTTCAAGCCCTCTCAGAGCTCTTAGACAAAGGATCAATCAAGAAATGACATGATCTTCTACTTATCTAGCCTCTCAAACATCCACAAAGGATCAAGAGGACTCCCACTTCAAGGATTAAGCACAAGGCTTCTCCCTTCTAGGTGGATCAAGCCTTAAGATCGCTAGTGTCACCAAATTAGGGTTTGGTCGACCAGGGCCTCCAGGTGGAAATTTTCCTCTAGGCATGAGCCAATGCTTCAAAGCATAACCTATGATGCTCCAAGGGATCTCATGAACCCAATCATCAAGTCAATTTAGCCTCAGGGGATGCTTTCATCAAAAAATCAGGAATTAGGGTTTCTTGACCTAATTCACCCCTAAGTTGACTTTTGGGACAAATCATGAGCCAAGACCTCAAGAGATGATTTAAGGGTCCCTAACGCACCACATTGGTCCATTCGTAACAATGGATTGAGCCAAGAAGCTTGAGCAACAAGTTTCAATTTCATCTGAACCACAATTAGGGTTTCGCGAGAAAAGTCAACTGTATCTTTGACTTTTGACCAGGACATGCTCCCAAACCCTAAGACATAATTCAATACACCCTATAACACCTATGAAGTCAATCGATCAAGTTTGATTTAGGTCAAGGACTTGATTTCATAGAGGATCGCACAGTTTGGAATTCATCTGACAAAAAGTCAACTGTGCACAAAAGTCAAACTTTGACTTTTTGAGATTTTTCACAATTATGGTTCTTTGACCCCAAAATGATGTTAATGTATGATTGTAATCATCATTCATCAAGAAAAATCAAGAAAAGTGGGATAACTTGTAAAAGGGGTAACCATAAAAAGCTTAGAAATTTTTCTAAGTTATGGAACAAAGTGGCTAGGGTACCAACTTTGGAGGATCATAACTTCTAAACCACAAGGCTATTTTTTCCCATCCAAAGCTGGATTTGTAGCTCTCATTACCCTCTACAAAAGCTTCAACTACACCTCATTCCAATTCATCATGGATTTTGAGTTATGGAATGATCAAAATCACAAAAAGTGAAAATGTCACTTTTTTCCAACACTTAGTGAAATTTTCAATAAGTCAGAATCTGCCTTCACTTTTTTCCAAATGTAGGGGCATTTTTCACTTGAATCCAAAAAGTATCAAAACCAACTATGATCAAACAGTTGTTGTATCATATGAGGGTTTTCCAAAATGGCCAAGAACTCCATCAAAGTCCACTTGAGCCATGAGATATGACAATGCCAATATGCCTTGCTGCAAACTGTCATGGCAAGGCAGATTTGGGAGTTTTGCTCGATTTGCTCAAATTTTGCAAAGGGCAAGCAACTCTATCCATCTGAACACCTCAAGGGGGGACCAAGGAGGGACAAACACTGATCCATCAGCCTCCCAAGTCTTTGGAACCAAAAGTAGCATGCCAAACCTAAAAATGCCTAAAAAAGGGACAAGACTCCAATTTTGGATTGGAGCATTTAATGGATTCACCAAGGTGGCATGGACTGAGCCATTTCCAACTGAATTCAGTCAAGACTTATCCAAGACCAAGGGAACCAGTAGCCTGTGCCCTAACCTCTAGTCAATGGCTAGAGGAGACTTGGATTCTCATTGATCAACATTGGTCAAACCTCTGCTGTAGTTGCCATTCACTATTGATCCCAAAATAAACTTGCTCTACTATAAATAGAGCTCATTTGTGCTCAGTTTGAGTACACCAAAGCCATCAAACAGATGCTTTCCTCAAAATCACCTTCTCACTTCCAAATTTTCCTTCCAAAGCAAGTCATTATCGGGTTTTGAGTTTGAGAGCAATTCCAACCAAACCAATCACACACACACACACCTCATAAACATCATATAGAAGTGATCCAAACACTCATATAACATCTGGAACACCAAAATCACAAAATCACTAGCCAATTGCTCAAGCCTTTGACAGATTTGTAGTTGGGGTACCATCTCAAGTTCCAGATCATTTCAATCCATTCCAAGCATCCAGACACACTCCATGGCACCTAGGGAAGCTATCCAGATCATTGGAACCTAGCTGTAACACCTCTAACCCAAAACACGATCACCAGCTGCAAGAGGTCAAAACATGATTTTTGAAACATTAATCCAAGATCATAATTTATTTTCCACATGTTAAACAATTTTGATCATTTTAATTGAATTTTTTATTCAATTAAAATATGTTTTGGAAACAAATTAGGGTTTTGATTAATTCAACCCTCATCAAACCTTTTAAAAACATTTTGGGCCTCTAATAGAGTGTAAGACCCAATCCTTTGTAAATAAAACCTATTTTGGGCCTCAAATGTTGTATAAGTCCCGTTGTATTTCAAAAGTTCGGCGCGATCATCACCCGTTTAAAACAAACCATCTGGGCCTCTCCTCGAGCTATAAGACCCATTCAAAATCATTTTGGGCCTCTAATAGAGTGTAAGACCCAATCCCCTTTTTGAAACCAAAAACTTTTGGGCCTCAGTCATTGTTTAAGACCCACGGTGTTTTCAAAACCTCGGCGCGATCGTCGCCCTTTTTAAAATTAACCATTGGGCTTCTCCTTGAGCTATAAAACCCATCTTTCTTCACTTTTAATCATTTTTGGGTCTCTTGAGAGAGTGCAAGACCCATCCCCTTGTACAGAAAACCTTTCTTGGGCCTCAGTCACTTGTATAAGTCCCTGTACAAAATGACAGTGCGATCACTGATAAAACCCTGGGCCTCTCCTTGAGCTGTAAGCCCCAATTTTCCTTTCAAAAGCACTTTCTCCTTTGATTTTGTAACATACAATTATTTTCAATTTCTTTGTTGAACAACTAACCAAACAACATGGAAGCTCTACAACCGAGTAAGTGATTACCCGCTTTCATTTACCGCTTTCATATGTATATAACTATATTATGGGGTTGTTTCACTGTAAGTCTTCTTTCATAAACTCATATCGACTGTGTAATACTAGTATAGATATTTAGAGTTTCCCCAGCAACTACGTCTAGAACTAGACAAAACATCGTCTCCTTACATCCGACGTTCTCCCGGATATATCAATATAACCTAAACCATGAGAATTTTCTTTTACAACAATTTTAGATAACAAGATCTAAGAAATCTCTCCCTTGAACAGTTCATGTAGAGAAGGCCAATGTTCCAAGTGAAACCCCTTCTGGAACTGTTCATCAGCCTCCTCTTGGGCTTAGTGCAAGGACCCACAGGCTTCCTAAAAGCTTCCCCGCCTCCTCTTGGGCATTGTACAAGGACCCGTTGACTTCTTAGAAGTTTTCACAGCCTCCTCTTAGGCTTCTTATAATGATTCTTCCTCCGGGAAGATAGCTTCCTCTTGGGCTTCGTACAAATTGTCCCTTCGGCTTCTTAAAATTTTTTCTCGCCTCCTCATGGGCTTCGTACAAATTGTCCCGACGACCTCTTAAACGTATAGGAACAGAAATTAGTCATCTTAATAGAACAGTCTTTCAAAGAGTCTAGATCTTCCTACGGCGAACATACTGTCTCTTGATCTCTCTTAAGCATAGTACAAAAGATAAAACTCTAGACTTGGACAGTCTAATCTCCTTGAGTCTCGAAGACATTCTCAAGTTCCTTTCAAAAATAGGAAAAAACACCCGTAGACTTGGGCAGTCTCAATACCCTTCGGATTCCCCGTTTCCTTAAAGAACAGGAAATAATCCCGGTCCTCAGATCAAATCCATGAGTACAACATTACCCATATAAGAACTGATTTTCTTTTGTAACCAACATACTGGACCTGTCACTCAACTAAAACAGTAACCATAGCCTCCTCTTGGGCTTTGTACAATGATTCTCCCTAGCGGAGCTAACCTTTTTAGCCTCCATCTCGGGCTTCGTACGACATACAAAAACACTCTCTTGTTGAGTATAAAAGATTCTCTAGTTGAGTCAATCCTCCTTTAGCCTCTATCTCGGGCTTCGTACGAGATACAAATCACTCTCTTGGTGAGTATAAAAGACTCTCTTGTTGAGTCAAACCCTTTTAGCCTCCGTCTTGGGCTTCGTTCAAAACACATATAAAAACACTCTCTTGTTGAGTCAACCCTTTTAGCCTCTATCTCGGGCTTCGTACGAGACACAAAAGCATCCTCTTGTTGGGTCAATAGCCTCCTCTTAGGCTTTGTATAAAGAAATACCCGTTTGATTCAATCAACCTTTTAGCATCAAATCATGCTTTGGTCACAACATACAAACATCAACAACTCTTTTTCCCTCGTCTAATTGTTGTAAGCGGCAAGCCTCTGGATTATTTACATCCACGCCACTGTCCCTCTTTTAGCATGAGAAATTCCTAAGGAAAGATGGCATTGGTCTAAACTGAGTTAAAGTCTTCTCCTTCAGGTTGAAAATCCCCTATAAAGGAAATTATGGCATTGCTGGATTCGCATATCCTAGTTAAAGTAATTCTCCTTTATAATCAGTCACCCAACAATTGTGAAAAACAGACCCCTTTAGAGATGACAACTTCTATCTAAAGTCAACACCCTTTTAGCTTCACATCTTGGGCTTCGAACAAGATATAAATAGACCCTTCAGCTTCACATCTTAGTCATTGAACAAGATATAAACCACCTTTAGCTTCATGTCTTGGGCTTTGAACAAGACACCAAAACACCATTTCCTCCCATAGAATAGGAGAAACTACGATCGCTCTGATTTCCCTATTCCGGGAATACGTAGGCATAAGATTGAAAAAGAATCTTAGTAAGCACACTAATACAAAAACCCCAAAGTCCCCTACCTCCATCCAATCTGGCACAGGATCCCAACAAATTCCCCATGAACAATCCCGGTATTTCGTTTTGAACAAAATAAGCAGAGAGAGGCCCACGAACTAAAGCCGCATCAGTAAACCAACAGTTTTGACTGTTTAACCTTAGTTTGCAAGCAGGGTTAGTTGGAGATATCTATTTCCCTTCCTTCATCAGCTTTAATAGGATAAAAATGAATCGAACTGTAGTACCAAAGCGATAGTGATTCGAAACCACAAAAACCGCGCTACACCTAGAGGAGGATTTAGTTTGAAGAATTCAAAAAGTAAGCTCAAAGAAACAATTGAGTAGAAACTAAAGAATCCTTGTAAAATGGTGTCTGATACCCTTGATTGTGAAATAGAACAAATAACACAGTGATAAGAATGACGACACTGAGTCTGAGCCAAAAACCACTCGTTTTCCCTTTTTGTTTCTTTATCCCACCTTGTCCCTAAGCCCCGTTACAACCGTAAAAGCCCTCAAAAAGTGTGTGTTGTGTGCGTATGAGATGAAATAGATGTTATTCAAGCTTATGAGTTGACTTTGCATGCTATGATTATTGAGTGTAAATAATTTAACCGGAGAGATTTGGTGAGAGTGTGAAAAGCTTACAGGTAAAGAGGTACTTTGATGTGAAAGTGTAGTTGATCATCATCAGTCGGGTAAGACAGAAAGGTTGAAAGGAAAGTGAAAGAGAGTTGCGAAAGATCTCATCGGTACTGTGGCTATTAAGAAATTCGGGGGTGACTTAATTGCTATCTTGAGAATTGCTTGAGGACAAGCAATGAGATAAGTTTGGGGTTGTGATCGGTCACCATTTCCTCTTGTCTTTCGTCTATTATTCGGCACGAAACAACACAATCGGTAACACATTGTTGGTTCTTAGTGTTGTTTTTCACCTTATTTCTACTTTTCGCTTCAACTAGCTATTATTGTTTCTTTCATTATTTTTTATGATTTTGTTGCACTTTACGCGTGTATTGTTGTTTTTAAGTATTTCCAGATCATAGTGGGAAGCCCCTGGTGACTTATGCGAGGAACGGAGGTATCGGGGAGCTCCGAAAGCAATTTCTCAAAGTAGCAGTGGTATGACACGGGCCGTGTCAGGAGAATAGCCAAGAAAGGCGTTTTGAAATGGAGATAGGGAGCTGGCACGGGTGCCCGTGTCAACTGACACGGCCCGTGTCAGCAGGTCTGGAGCAACACGCCATTTGCAATTGAAGGCAGGGGCCTGACACGGGTGCCTGTGTCAGCTGACACGGCGCGTGTTAGGAGGTCTGGAGCAAAAACTTGTATTTTCCTTGGGGCAGAGGGCCAACACGGCCTGCAGTGTCAGCTGACACGGGCCGTGTTGGTTTGTGCGGAGCAAATTTCAATTTTTATGACTTTGTTAGATTAAGGGCCGTGAAGGGGCATTTTGGGCATTCCATACTATTATGTTTGATTGGGAATTACTTAAGCGAGTTTTTTAGAGGAGAAAAAGTTTTTGGCTGGGGACGAACAATTTGACGTTAGAGTTTTATGCGATCAAGTGATCTGGAGGAGGGAGAGTCTTCATGAGTGCTAACAATTGAAGATCAAAATCATCCGATTACTATTGTAATGTCTACTTTTCATATTGTAATTTCTTTTCATACTATGAGTAGCTAAACCCCCCAATGCTAGGGGGTGTCCCTAAATTGCAATGTAATGAACCTATTTTGATTTATTCTATGAGATTATGCTGTTTTCCTTTAAGCTTTTATTTTGCAATGTTCTTAATGCTTATTCAATCGGACCAATTGAGTTTGATTCACGATTAGGATTAGGTCGGACAAACCACCCTAAAGGAATAAGGATACCCCGCAATAACCTTTAAAAATCTTGTCAAAACTATTGCTTGATGTTATTCTAAGATTGCTAAGGAATTAGGGTCAAGGGAGAATATCAAAGGTTTTTCTGTTAAGGAATTAAGGAAAAACACTAATAAGATTAGGTAAGCTAAGGTTGGAGGCATGTCTCTTTGAATAATAATTGGGTTTATTGCAGAGCAATTTATACACTTCTCCTAGCATAGCTTCTCATATTTGCTTAAGTCATTTTATTCGTTCTGCTTATTTTCCTAATAGTTATTATAATTTTTACAACAAACAAACCCTGAAGGCATTTTTGTTTAATTGAAATAACATCTACACTTATAATTACACGCAGTCCTCGAGAGGTCAATTTTGGGGATAACCCCTACTATTACTACATCGGTTAAAATAGTACACTTGCTATTTTTTTGATCACTTTCCATTGTAGAAACTTTCCCGATGTCAAGTACTTACTCGTAAGTAAAACAATTCGTTTTAACAAGATAATTTTGATGCAATGCATATGACAGTTTTGAAATCCAAGTCTGTTCATTGGAAAAATATCATGACATATAGTGAACGAATCACTTATCTCAATGTCACATCGATACTAACATGAATGGTAAGAAAAAACCTTGTAGGAGTCAGATCTGACGCTATCTTTACCAAAGTATTCTTTCGAAACAACACTGCTTCAATTAGGTCTTTTGAAGGTTGTAACGTGGCATGGTTCGCAGTTTAAGAAAGAAAGGATATAAGGCTCAAAGTTTTGTTTTAACCCACCCATTCTCCTTGATGTTCTCCAGTCCTACGTTCAGCTAATTCGACACAGGCGCTCACCTTTCAAAAAGGTTAATGAGTGGTAGGAGGATAGAAGGAATCCACGCGACTTTCAGAGTGACAGTCACCCCTTTTTATCTTCTGTGTCTGTAGTTACACGACTTGTTCTTTGCTCGAGGATTTTTATTTTGTAATCCTTTTCGCTTTTCGTTCTTTTGTTTTGTGATTTCCCTTATTTTTCCTGGACGGATTCTTTTGAATTTTTCAATTTTGAAGTCCAGTGGGATGCCCTAATTTTTTTGCCTAAGTCACTTGTTTTCAAGTTTCGACTTAGCGCGCTTTCTTTTTTCTTTTTCTTTAATTCTTTTTTTTTTGAACAAATCGCGTGACACTGGCTTGTCTGACTCGTTTGAAAGGGTTGTGACTGCCTTACTCTTCGGTTGGTGAGGGATAACCACTGTTGTAATTGGTCCTAGAATGGGACACTCCTTTTGAAATTTGAACGCTCGGTCAAATTAACTGACACCTACCCTGCCCCGGGTTAAGATTGAGGGTTTTTCGTTTTTAGAAAGAAACTCCTACTGTTTTTAGAAAGAAACATTTTCGGGAAGCAAGCTTCTCCCCCACTTATTTCAAACCAACTCCTGGAGACAAACGGTTAGAAAACTAATAAGCAAGTACCGACAGTGTTTCACACACATACCGCACACTAAGGAATAAACAACATTAGACAACTTGGCCGAGCAGACCGACCTGCTCTGATACCACTAATGTAACACCCCATTTCTACCCAGCGAATATTATTAAAAATCAGAGTTACAAAATTTCAACAAACAAATGAGATGCTACACTTACTTCTTAAAATCAACTTCATTTAATCTCATGTAAAACATATACATAACACTTTAACTCGGATGAACCGATAACAATATAATTAGTCTTTGAAAAACAAAACCACTTTTATTAACTAAGTAGTGGAATCACAATTTTCAACTTAATTGTCATAACATCTTTTGTTTAACTAAAAACAACTTCAACACAACAAGTATTCAATGACATCAACTTATAATTCAACAACTGAAATATAACCACTATAAAACAACGATCGTTCATCCCCCCGAGTGTTACGTATCAGAGCAAGAACCTCTTGACTTGCAATAAAGCAACATAAGGACTCCAAAAACTATTCTGAACTGCCACTGCTATTCTTGAGTACCTGCCCATTTCCCATGGTAGGGGAAATATCAGCAGAAGGGGTGAGATATCTAACAATATACTCGGATATATGATGAATAATATATTAGATCAGATTATAAAATCACCACTTCACAACATTTTAGGCAACATAAATTAACAACACAACGACAACGTCTCAATCAACATAAATCAGCAACATAACATACTTGAAATCAATATTAATCCACAACGCAATAACAACTTAAAAATCACATTTAATTATCAACACAACAATAATGATGCAACATGAAATGTGACTCAAAATGCACATGCATGTGGTACCATTGGAGCAGAACTCCCAGCTTAAAAAGTTGCCAATTAATATTGACGTCAACAAGGCATAAGCCTTCCGCTTAATATTTTTCCAATCCAGGCCAGCTTAATGTTTTGCCAATCCAGACCAGCTTAATATGTTATGCCATGTGACCCAACATGAACATCATAATAACAACACTGATAATTATATCTATCAGCACAACAGCAAATCAGCATTGCCCATAGGCCTACAACTTGGTATCAACATCTCAACAACAACGCCACTTAACAATGACAACGCAACAACAACAATTCGACAGCAACTTAACAACAATTCAACATTGGCCACAGGCCTACAACTTAACAACAATTCAACACTGGCCATAAGCCTACTACTTTATATTTCAGCAACAACATATCATCAACAATAATTAAATAGCAACTTATATATACTAATACTATTATCACAAGTCCTATTAATACTACTTGTGTATCACTGCTAATTTTACCTATTACAACTAAGTATACAACACACCATATCAACTAAAATATACAACAAATGTTCCGTATAGTTATTCGGACAATTCGACTAAATCTGGCTAATTAATCTTCTGCTAAAATACTTGATACTTTCTACTCTGAACCAATGTACTTATTAGTTCTCTGTTAATTTAATACTACACTGCTACCAAATATAGGTACACCTGTTACTGTTGACTTTTCCACCAATACTACTAATTCTGCTACTACTGATTAATTATCTCCCTGCTAAATAAATGAAACTATCATTTTTCTGCCACTAATTCATACATACTGCTACTACCAAATTATTCTGCTTGTTATCAACCACACTGCTATTTAATAACGCTATTAAATTAATCGTCTACTAAAATTACCAACATTTCTGCTTGTCCTGCTATTTATCAAATCTATACTGTTACTACTAATATCAGTATTTCCTCTACACTTGCCACTAAAATTATAGTTTACTACTAGTTACTATTATTTCCGGATAAATGACTGAAATATGCTATTCACTGCTACCAAATATCTCTGCCTTATGTGATATTATTCTGCTACTCAATTTTCTATACCGTTAATATTTATCAACTACTAATATTGTTACTGGAACTCCCCTAATTATATATAACTAACTATGATTAAAGTGGACTAATTAATATAGTTGATGCCTTGGTTATATGTGTTGACTTGCTACTAAATTAAATGAATTAAACTAAATTCTAGAACAACACTATATGCCTACCATCACCAATTCCATGCCTATCGTCACAAAACCCATGTTATGTTTTGTATATTGTGTATCTGTTTTGTATATGGTGCCGGTCGGCACCTTCTCTTCACCATATCCTGCCGATCGTCACATTTTCATGACTTTGTGTGTGTGACGGTCGTAAGACGCGTGATGGTCGTCATGCCCCCTAGATGGGCGTCACATTCTTCTCTGTTCGTCTTTCGTTTCAACACAGAGTCTCAAATTAATTCCATCGAGCCATGATCTCAGACCACAACAACATGAATTTCACAATAATGTGACAAATCTATCCACCATAGATTAATTTCCAACAACAATTTCATTGATTGGATTTCTGCAACTTTATAAGAAAATAAACATGACAGTAGCAATAAGGTAACAATTTTTCACACTGGATTAAACATACACGCACGATAATTTCATATAAACCAATCCCCACATATAATTCATCAATTACCCCATCATAGAGTCAGAACCCCACCCTTACCTTTGATTGAAGGTCGCTCTAAATCTCCGATTGAATTTTCGCTCTAGCAGCCTTTACGGATTCTCTTCCAAAACCCTTGTTCCTCTTTTCTGTAACTTCCACGTTCTTCTCCTACTTTTCCTCTTTCTCTGCAACTTCCACTTACTGCTACTTCTAATTTCTCTTTTATTTCTAAAACCTAATATAATAATACTATTATCTTATTTTTCTTATTGGGCCTCATTACTACACCCCCGCTATTACTACCATCTAAATAAGCCCAACATTTTCTTATAATTCTACTATATTAACACCATATTATTTTCTACAACTTAAAATCAACTTAATTTAGCTTAATTAATTAATTAACAACAATACAACTTAGATCAACATTTTTATGATTAATTCAACTAAAACCGACATAGCAACTCAACACAACTCAATTCCGATAATTTCAAAATCAACATAAATCAACACAAATGAAACGAATATATTTAATTAAATAATTAATTAATTACCAGGCGTTACAACTCTCCCCCACTTAGAATATTTTCGTCATCGAAAATTTACTCGATGCGCCACACTCCAGATACGTTATCTCAGCTAACAAATCAACTTCCCTGCCTTAAAAAGGCAACCCCACGTCTAACACCAAACAACAATACATCACATCAACGACAACAACAACACGAAACAATACTCACGCAATGCACCCAACGACTAACTCAAGACATGAAGAATAACCAAGTTACGAACACACAAGTTCTCTATGAACCAGAACACGACACAATCGTTACCATCACCATAGGCAACACTCCCCTAATCCTCCATCATAGGAATTAGCTACTCGCACTCGAACCATCAGCCTAGGTAACGAGGCAACAACAAGGATAAGAGCACAAAAGTCATAACACAACATCAACGTAATCAAACCACCAACATCGTTGTTACTCACATAAGAACAAATTGCGCCACACCATGCTTTCACTGCGCACTCTAAGTACTAGCAACCATTAAATCTATCAAGTTCACATCAACTTCCGACTGTCAAAGCAGACATAAGAAAAGACTTTCGACTTAATTCTCCGGAAATTCCAACCAACAGGTATTCTACACTTTGATTAGTGACTACTTCGAACTTAGATCCATAAATAATACCTCCGAATATCCCACACAACTACAACTGCAGCCAATTCCAAATCTTGAATAGGAATAGGATAGATACTTTCATGAATCCCCAATCATCACAAAACACAAGCTACAATTTTACCATGTTGTATTAACACATTGTCTCAACTCGTCTTAAACACCTAACAGCATTACAACAACATAAGGGTACAATGTCCAATTAATCTCAACAAGAAAAAAAATCATCTTACCAACAGTGCTTAACACTCAATAGCCATAGATTTAGCCGCAATAACCTACACTTAACATGGCATATTAACCAAACCAATCAAACAACTAATTCATCAAGTTCTACTCATACTAGCCCAATTCTCCATGATCCTTAAGCGAAGTAACACAACCAAGTAAACTCATCTTTACGAATCAAAATCACACTTTGATAACTCAACATATAACTTCACTTCTTTCAACACTGGCAACTCGAATCTCAATTACCCTACGCGCCTTCCTTCTGATTTCATAGCAGATCAGACGTCCACAACGAACACCAGTTATAACATTATCTGAACAAGTTTGGAAAATACAATTCATATTTCCTATATACACGTTAAGGCATACCAGTCACCACCATTCTTTATCCGACCTCCTTATCAAATCATGGTCTTACATTTCCATTTAATTCCTCCTTGGATCATCTCTACAATTCTCCAAGTTTCATGTCAATCAAATTCTTGATCCACCAGAAATCAAAACCCAAGTTATCCAGAACACAACTGTGAGTTTCCAAACTACTCACCGATCAACCCGCAACCTCATTTCCCTATATAGGAATCTGCATCGACAACTCAAACAATCCATAAGCACTTGGCTCAACTCCAAACAATTCACTGTGCATACTATTCTAGTTGGCAAGACACGTCTACTCCATCCACATGATTCCGTCTACTATCAACAAGAGATTAAGGGTGATCAGTTCCTCAATTTGTCAATAGATAGCCGGCAACCATAATGGTGGCATAAATCATCATTACCCAACTACAATCGCGTCCTTTACCTTGTGCTCAAGATTACCTAAGCATACTGCTCCACCATTCCTCTAAGGCTTACAAACGTGTTCTTAATTTCTTTATTTCCAACTTCGTCAGTGATACACAATGTCCAAAATCCAACACATATTCTCCTATACAAGTTATTTGTACAACACAATCATTAAATATCCTTCTAGTATCGGAATCGCTACCACCTCAAGTACCATCCAAATCGGTCCACTTCCACCGAAACATTTATCCAAGTTAAGAGCTTTAACAACACTAACAAATCCTTCGTCTTTCTTCTTAATTTCATAACTTCAATGATCCATATAGTTTCACACTTAATTCTCATTCCAATCACAATCTCAACAATTCCATCTCATCATCTGGTTGGTGATAGAACTTCCAAAAATTTCCGACTCATGCTGACACATCTCGCCAATAACACACAATCCACTTTACTATTTAACCTTCCTCAAATATTTCTATACTTTAATCATTTTCAACTATTATACGCAGCACTTCCATGTGCTCCTCCGATACTTTTATCTTCTTTCCATTACCAAACATTTTATACTTGACTTCATCTTACTATTTCCAACAAGAATTATCCAACTTCAAACACGATTATCTTCTTCAATACAGACTTCCCAGACACAAAATTATATTCCAAAATGAAGGGAATTTCATGTAGATTTCAGAACTTCAAGAATCGCTTAAATCCGAGTTACGAGTAAAAAGTTATCGCATGTGCAATGGCGGCTGATCCAGAAATCCCGTATACATACTTCCACTAAAATCAGCATCAGACCCAAAAATTCAAATGCATTTTTCTCTCTCTTCAAAAACATGCCGAAGACAAAATTTGTATGCAAACTGTAGGGAATTTTGTAAACTTTCCGAAAAGTCCAGAATCGCTTACATCGGAGTTACGAGTAGAATGTTATGCCTCTTATACTGAAGGCTATTCCATAAATATGAAAATAAAATCTGAAATTGGTGAACATGAGTTCTACCTCTTTCTCTTGCTTCCAAACTCTTCCAACTATCCTTGCTTTTCACCCAACTCTGAAAATTATCCGACTTCAATCCAATTATACTCAAAACATCCTAGTCTACCAGTTGATCCATCGAATTATCATTTTCTTTGGAGTGGATCCTTAACCTCAATCATCTCTTAACTGTCCTCAAACTCAGATCTACACTACAGAGGCCAATCGCAATTATCGGCTCGTCCTCCCTCAAAGGCATCTCAAACTTGACCGATAAGAATCATGAGTCCATACTCTCGTCAGTTCGCAACACAGTTCCAAAAACATTTGCACTCTTGCAATCAATATCGCCTTGATTCAACTTCACATACCATTAACATTTTCGGGAAGCAAGCTTCTCCCCCACTTATTTCAAACTAACTCCTGGAGACAAACGGTTAGAAAACTAATAAGCAAGTACCGACAGTGTTTCACACACATACCGCACACTAAGGAATAAACAACATTAGACAACTTGGCCGGGCAGACCGACCTGCTCTGATACCACTAATGTAACACCCCATTTCTACCCAGCGAATATTATTAAAAATCAGAGTTACAAAATTTCAACAAACAAATGAGATGCTACACTTACTTCTTAAAATCAACTTCATTTAATCTCATGTAAAACAGATACATAACACTTTAACTCGGATGAACCGATAACAATATAATTAGTCTTTGAAAACCAAAACCACTTTTATTAACTAAGTAGTGGAATCACAATTTTCAACTTAATTGTCATAACATCTTTTGTTCAACTAAAAACAACTTCAACACAACAAGTATTCAATGACATCAACTTATAATTCAACAACTGAAATATAACCACTATAAAACAACGATCGTTCATCCCCCCGAGTGTTACGTATCAGAGCAAGACCCTCTTGACTTGTAATAAAGCAACATAAGGACTCCAAAAACTATTCCGTACTGCCACTGCTATTCTTGAGTACCTGCCTATTTCCCATGGTAGGGCAAATATCAGCAGAAGGGGTGAGATATCTAACAATATAATCGGATATATGATGAATAATATATTAGATCAGATTATAAAATCACCACTTCACAACTTTTTAGGCAACATAAATCAACAACATAATGACAACGTCTCAATCAACATAAATCAGCAACATAACAACCTTGAAATCAATATTAATCCACAACGCAATAACAACTTAAAAATCATATTCAATTAACAACACAACAACAACGATGCAACATGAAATGCGACTCAAAATGCACATGCAAGTGGTACCATTAGAGCAGAACTCCAAGCTTAAAAATTTGCCAATTAATATTGACGTCAACAAGGCATAAGCATTCCGCTTAATATTTTGCCAATCCAGGCCAGCTTAATGTTTTGTCAATCCAGGCCAGCTTAATATGTTATGCCATGACATCATAATAACAACACTGATAATTATATCTATCAGCACAACAACAAATCAGCATTGCCCATAGGCCTACAACTTGGTATCAACATCTCAACAACAACGCCACTTAACAATGACAACGCAACAACAACAATTCGACAGCAACTTAACAATAATTCAACATTGGCCACAGGCCTACAACTTAACAACAATTCAACACTGGACATAAGCCTACTACATTATATTTCAGCAACAACATATCATCAACAATAATTAAACAACAACTTATATATACTAATACTATTATCACAAGTCCTATTAATACTACTTGTGTATCACTGCCAATTTTACCTATTACAACTAAGTATACAATACACCATATCAACTAAAATATACAACAAATGTTTCGTATAGTTATTCGGACAATTCGACTAAATCCAGGTAATTAATCTTCTGCTAAAATACTTGATACTTTCTACTCTGAACCAATGCACTTATTAGCTCTCTGTTAATTTAATACTACACTGCTACCAAATATAGGTACACCAGTTACTGTTGACTTTTCCACCAATACTACTAATTCTGCTACTACTGATTAATTATCTCCCCGCTAAATAAATGAAACTATCATTTTTCTGCCACTAATTCATACATACTACTACTACCAAATTATTCTGCTTGTTATCAACCACACTGCTATTTAAGAACGCTATTACATTAATCGTCTACTAAAATTACCAACATTTCTGCTTGTCCTGCTATTTATCAAATCTATACTGTTACTACTAATATCTGTATTACCTCTACACTTGCCACTAAAATTATAGTTTACTACTAGTTACTATTATTTCCGGATAAATTACTGAAATATGCTATTCACTGCTACCAAATATCTCTGCCTTATGTGATATTATTCTGCTACTCAATTTTCTATACCGTTAATATTTATCAACTACTAATATTGTTACTGGAACTCCCCTAATTATATATAACTAACTATGATTAAAGTGGACTAATTAATATAGTTTATGCCATGGTTATATGTATTGACCTGCTACTAAATTAAATGAATTAAACTAAATTCTAGAACAACTATATGCCTACCATCACCAATTCCATGCCTATCGTCACAAAACCCATGTTATGTTTTGTATATTGTGTATCTGTTTTGTATATGGTGCCGGTCGGCACCTTCTCTTCACCATATCCTGCCGATCATCACATTTTCATGACTTTGTGTGTGTGACGGTCGTAAGACGCGTGACGGTCGTCATGCCCCCCAGACGGGCGTCACATTCTTCTCTGTTCGTCTTTCGTTTCAACACAGAGTCTCAAATTAATTCCATCGAGCCATGATCTCAGACCACAACAACATGAATTTCACAATAATGTGACAAATCTATCCACCATAGATTAATTTCCAACAACAATTGCATTGATTAGATTTCTGCAACTTTATAAGAAAATAAACATGACAGTAGCAATAAGGTAACAATTTTTCACACCGAATTAAACATACACGCACGATAATTTCATATAAACCAATCCCCACATATCATTCATCAATTATCCCATTATAGAGTCAGAACCTCACCCTTACCTTTGATTGAAGGTCGCTCTAAATGTCCGATTGAATTTTTGCTCTAGCAGCCTCTACGGATTCTCTTCCAAAACCCTTGTTCCTCTTCTCTGTAACTTCCACGTTCTTCTCCTACTTTTCCTCTTTCTCTGCAACTTCCACTTACTTCTACTTCTAATTTCTCTTTTATTCCTAAAACCTAATATAATAATACTATTATCTTATTTTTCTTATTGGGCCTCATTACTACACCCCCACTATTACTACCATCTAAATGAGCCCAACATTCTCTTATAATTCTACTATATTAATACCATATTATTTTCTACAACTTAAAATCAACTTAATTTAGCTTAATTAATTCATTAACAACAATACAACTTAGATCAACATTTTTATGATTAATTCAACTAAAACCGACATAGCAACTCAACACAACACAATTCCGATAATTTGAAAATCAACATAAATCAACACAAATGATACGAATATATTTAATTAAATAATTAATTAATTACCGGGCGTTACACCTACTACTAGGCTCAACGGGGTTGACAAGGGATTATCATCCTTATGTCTCCGGTGTTTGGGAATTTGAAACAATGCATGTACATCATCAGTAGGGTTTTTATTTCAAAAGCATACAATCGAAAGTTTTGCATCTTTGAATTTCGTCATCCTCCCTCGGATCCTGCTTAAACAAGCATATGATATTGATAAAAAAGTATGAGTTAACACGAATGGATTTAATCAAAACATGCATATTAATTTCATTATCATTTAAAAACAGACGAGTTTTACAAATGAGTTTGCACTTTAACCGAAAAGAAACTACAAATGCAAGGAAATGATATGATCTAAATGATTTCCAGCTCTGGGGATCTGGGATTTCCAAGCTTGATTTGCTACTGAGCTAGCCATCTTCAGAATTGCTCGTCGAAGTCAGTCTGATAATCATTTGCACAACTGCTCTCAGTGACTTCTTCCATAACATGGACTGATGAACCCACCTGACTGGATGAAGGAGAATTGTGGATCTAAATACCTTGAGGCATGAACGAGAACATATTAGAGTCAAGCAGAGTCTTAACCTTACTCTTGAGTACCTTACAGTCTTGGGTTGAATGCCCCTGTGCCCCAGCATGGTAGTCACAATAGGCGTTGGCATCAAAACCTGGTGGGTACGAAAAAGGCACTGGCTTCAATTCCTTCGACACTATTAATCCACCTCTGAATGATTCATTATCCCCTTGAGATAAACCTTGCAACTGCATGCGGCTGGGAGCCATGTCAAAATTGTAGTTGTATTGCTTCACAAAGGCGTTGGCTAGGTCCGACCATGATTGGATGCTACCACTTTCTAACTGCATGTACCAATACAATGATGCCCCACTCAGACTGTCCTGAAAACAATGAATTATAAGCTTGTAATTGTGAGCATACGAGGTCATTCTTCGGCAAAACATCACCAAATGTTGCTTTGGACAACTATCCCCTTTGTATTGCTCAAACTTCAGTATTTTGAACTTTGGAGGCATTACGAGGTCGGGTACCAGACACATGTTCGAAGCATTCAGATCAAGAGTATCATGTCTTTCCAGGACCTTAAGCTTTTCGTCCAACACACAATATCTTTCATCAACTCAACAGATCGTGGGTCTTTAGGTTTGATCTTTAGAACCACCCCTTGGAAATATGGCACAGAGAATGCAAAACTTTGATAGTCTACAACGTCAAGAGAGGATGAATTTCCATCTTGGACGATGAGACGTTCTTGCATAACTTGATTCTCAAAAGGGATTCGCACAGGCTGAGCTTGAGCAACCTTGTTCATTGGAGGTGGAATGACATTCTCAATTCTCCGACTATTGGCCCCTCCCCTAGTCAGGACTTTCATAGCTTCCATAAGTTAATCTAACTGACTTTTCATCAATTCAACATCGGCCCTAGTCACAAACTGATTCTGCTCTCCTGAGTTCATGATCCTTCCAAAAGTTGATTCAAGTCTAATACGAAAGTCGGGAAATCAACTGCAGTTCGTGGACAAAGGATGGATGAGCTCATTGTTCTGGCCTGGAGAAGGATATGCAAAATGATGCAAGATGCAATGCAATGTTATGAATGCAACAGACATGGGATCAAAGATTCCATATATTCTGGATAAGTGTTGTGCTGATGACTGAATAAGTTCACAAGGTCTGCTTTGAAGAAAATATCGGAACACTAGAGTACCCAATAATCTGAATTCCAGAATACCAGAATAATCTGAATGGCAGAATACCAGAATATCTAAATAATCATAATACTGAAATGATCAGAATACCGGAATAATCAGAATGCAAGAATACCAGAATACCAGAATAATCAGAATACAGAAATGATCAGGCTGATAAGTCCACGCTGATAAGAAAACCAAAATACTGGGTAGGTTGAAGGTAAATGTTACCTGCAAACCTGTAAACACCCGCCCCTCTCACACGTGGGTTCTAAAACCAAGGATCCTCAGCGTCACAGACTCTCAGGCCGAGAAATGATGATACGTTCATCATTTCTAATTTGGCATCATCGTCAATCGAGGAGACCTTAACTTAATCCCCTCAAAAGGTCATCCTATGGCAAGTTCTCAGCTTTGGGTCCTCGGATCAAGAAGCGTAATGGGTTTGCCATTTCTGGTCTGCCATTATCGCCCCTTGGGAGGAGTGCCTCAACTGAGTCCTCGGGAATGGTCACCAGAGTCGATAGCTCATCAAGGGAACATCCAATGACCTGCATTAACATGCAGTATTGGATATCTCCTAGAGGAACCTTGTCTGGTTGTGGGTCTCGTGAACACTACACGTGGTCACCACAACGCAAGCTGTAACACCTTTTTCTACCCCACAATAATTGCAGCGGAATAAACATAAAATCATAATCACCTCAAAGGGTGCACATTTCTCAATAAATTCAAATCAACAAAATTTACTCCGTAAAGAACGGGTTTTCCTCAAAATAACTCAAAATGCCTTCAAAGGGCAGCAGAATCACCATAACCACGTAAATCCCACAAAAGGGTTTATTAAAATAAACCATAGTCATAAAATAATCAATAAAATAACAGCCAAATAAAACTCAACATGGTTCGACTCAACGACCCAACCCGATGTTACACTATCAGAGCAAGACCCTCTACATCAACCAAAATGCAAATAACTTCAAAAGTCCTCAAAAGCATCCACGGCTAATCCTGATCACTTGCACGTTACCCACGTGGAGGCAGTATTCAAATAGGCAGGGTGAGTAATACAATTCTTTATAATCAATATAAAATAAGATATACATAAAATGACGTCATAATCATAAACAACATCATCAGAATCATCAACAGGGTCAACAGTCACAACATCATAAAATCACATCAATAATGCCACATAAATGAAATACACAACATAACTCATGCATGTGGCACCAATCCTTAAATTTAATGGACACTTAGGCCATCACCCTCCAAAGATCCCCGTCAATAGGATCGGTTCCACACAAGAACCGGAGCACGTCATAAACCACCTCACATCCACACAATGGGATGGAAGCCACAAATAGACCGAAGTCTAACATCATCACAGAAATGCTATGAATGTATGATACACAACGTCACAATCATCATCGTCAAATAAAGTCATTATGTGCATCATCATTCATCAAAGTCTCATGTTAATCATGTCATCATATATTCGTAAAAACATCACAAATCATCATCATCAATATCATCAATAACATCATCGTAAATCATCAGAAATATCACAGCACCAAAACATCAGAACATCACAGCATCATAAACAAAATTTTGCGAACAACAACAGTTCGCTGTAGAGTTTGCCGTACGAACACATTCGTTGGGATGTTCGCTTTGTGAGCTCCAGCGAATCCCCCAAATCCCACACAAAATCCAGAGAGTTCCCAGTATTCACCAACAAAATCATCGCACATTCGCTGCACTGCTCGCTTTGCGAGCTGGGGCGAATGTTTGCCTTGCGAAGGAATGGTTCGTTTTGCGAACCCGCGATTTCTGCAAATCGCTGCTACGCACCAGTAGCATCCCAGCCCCAAAAACCTTTACGACTCCAGCCTCAATTCACCCCAAAACACTTCCAAGACAGTTCTGAAACATCAAGGAAATCAAAGGCATAAAACCTACGACTTTTAGGTCGGTTAATTTCACTATTCTAACTCGAAAATACCTAAACCTTCACAAATTCCCAAGATTCCCATAAACCCCATAAATCCCTTTCTCAAACAAGATCCCACATATCATAAAAAAGGTTTAGCCTCGTAGGCTTATTTTTACCAGAATCAATTCAACCCTTAATAATCCATCATCGATCCTCAGAAATACCCCTAAATCATCAATAACTTATAAACCCTTCAAAAACCCCAAAAACCTCAAGATCCGTTTTTAACACATCACTTCCTATATTGAAAACAATGAAAGGCAATACTCCCCATACCTTAGATTGTCGTTCCGAAGTTTTCTCTACTGATTCTTTGGAAGCCTTCACGAATCCTCGCCCTTTTCCTTTTCCTCAGAGCTCTGCACTTTCTCCTTATTTTCACGATCTAATAAAATGAATCCTATTCTTCCCAATTCCTTTTTGTTAAACCCTTGGGCTTCCAAAATGGGCTTTCCCCAATTTACCCTCACTAATCCTCCTCAAAAGGCCATCTTACCCTTAATTCCTCTAATATTATATAAATTAATAATAATACTAATATATTCATATTATATACTATTATTTAATTAAAATAACCAAAACACCGACATCGACACAAACCACCAAAATTCACCAAAAATTCACAAATATTATATTTAAATAAATTAAATAAATATTCTAATAAATTTGGGGTGTTACAACTCTCCCTCATCTGATATTCACGTTCCCAAGTCCAACTTTCGCCAGCTAGTCCACCCCACAACACCTTCACCAAAGTTATGTCCTTACCCCGCAGTTGTTTCATCTCTCGACTGTCAATCCGCACAGGTAAAGCTTCCACCGTTTGGTTATCCCTCACTCGTACATCATCCATCTGAATCACATGCGATGGATCTGGAATGTACTTCCTCAACTGATACACATGGAACACGTCACGCAAATTCGCAAGTGACGGCGGTAAAGTAATTCGATAGGCTACCCCTCCTATCCTCTGCGAGATTTGGTATGGACCAACAAAACATGGAGTGAGCTTCCTATACTTCAAAGCTCGACCCACGCCAGTCACTGGCGTCACCCTCAAAAACACGTGATCTCCCTCTTGGAATTCAAGTGTCTTCCTTCTCTTATCTTGGTAGCTCTTCTGACAACTCTGCACGCTCTCATCCTTTCTTAGATCATCTTAATCTTTTCGGTCGTCTCTTGCACAATCTCAGGTCCGAGTACAACACTCTCGCCTGACTCATACCAACACTAAGGAGTCCTACACCTCCTCCCATACAAAGCTTCATAGGGCGCCATTCCAATACTAGCATGAAAGCTATTATTGTACGTGAACCCAATCAATGGCAAATGGCTATCCCAAGATCCTCCATTATCCCACACACAAGTCCTCAGCAAATCCTCTAAAGATTAGATAGTCCTTTCTGTCTGACCGTCCGTCTGCGGATGATAGGCAGAACTCATCCTCAACTTAGTACCCCACACATCTTGTAAACTCTTCCAGAACCTCGATGTAAATCTTGGATCTCTATCCAACACAATACTTGAAGGTATCCCATGCAACTTCACAATCTCCTTAATGTAAATCTCAGCTAACTTCTGCATAGAATGATTAATCTTCATTGGCAAGAAATGAGCCGATTTAGTTAATCTATCTGATGCTCCGCAAGTGCACGGATTTATCAAAGTAATATAAAAGATTGTCGAACCCACAGAGACCAATGTCAACCCACTATAATCTATCGTTGCTTTGTAAAGCTAAGGCTATGATTAAAATGGTAGGAATGGAAATAAAAACGCTAATTACTAAAGGTTTGAAAATAATACTAAAACGAGCCCGAAATATGATTCCCGCGCACCTAAGGGACTTATAGAAAATGGGTACTGATTATGACCATACTACCTTTCTGTAGGAAATGCCAACTTAAAGACTCTGTCTCACACTCTCGCGCTATTGACAAAAGCCATGCCTAATGACCCCAAGATTTTGCTCTCGCTCGCTCGGTAATTAAAAGACGCATTTTGAAAACCAACAAATCCTAAACGAAGCCTAAAGCGCTCTCGCTGTGTGTTAGGATCGATGCTCAGTGTCTAGTAACCGGTGCGTACCTCAAACTCTCGCTCTATCGGACACACCTTAATGCATTTCTCACTCTTGTGACAAAACACTGTTAAGCAACCCCTCGCTCTCACGACAATGTCACCTAAATTGAACTTAGACATTAGAACCAGAATATCGAACAGTCATATTTTCATACCGATGGTTCCTATAGAGTCCCGTCGGAACGACGGTCCTCATACGACGGTCTCAAATTATAATTAATCGGACATAATTAAATCTGATCTTAACATGTTAAAGAATTCAAATTATGGAACTATCATGTTAAAACAAATTCAAATATAATCTATACTATAATGCAGTAAATAAAGAACCTGTAAAAAAATGCGATAAATGGAACTGAACTCGAATACGAAAATGGCGGCAAGATTTGTATTGATACTTGAACTGATACAACAGTACAAGGAAATAGAAAATACAAAGTGCAGCAATTCCTTAGTGTGAGTAATTGCTGCTTTGAAACTGAAAATATATGCGTAAGTTCTAAAACGCGATTCGGCAGCGCTTCCGCGCAACTTCCGAATCTCCCCAAATGCAGACCCTCAAGGGTGTATTTATAGAGGAAAATTGGATCCAAGAAGATCTGGTACGATTTGAATTCAAACCAAGCAAAACTGTCAAACTGTCACTGAAAAACTTCTCCCGCGCATGATGGCCACCACCGTATGCCTAACGGAGACCGCCATTAGCTCAAAAGGTGATTTCCCTCCTTTTTTGGGACATGGCGAACGCCTTTCTGCTCTGTAGGGGTGAATGGCGAACGCCATTCAGTTGGGGAGGCCAAAACTTGCATTTTTGCTGTTTTTCTTCACTCTTCAGCTTTGTTTTCGGTCTTTTTTCCATACTTGCCTATTAAACACCTGTCGACATAAAAATAATGGAAAACATAATAAATCAAAGCAAATAGTATGAAAGACTCGATAGAACGATACTAAAAGTGCTCGTAATGAGTCGAAAAATACGATACGAAATCGAGTTATCAACACCCCACACTTAAACCATTGCTTGTCCTCAAGCAATCAACCAACACGGTAAAAAGAAAATAAGCACGGTTCGAAACATAGGCACAACAAGACTCTAATCATACGTGGCTGCTAGGCTAATGTTTGATCGATAGGTACTAAGTAGTGAAAACAAGGATATCGTAACGACATATTTCCACATTTGCGGACAAAGACTCCCTTCCTATGCAATACCAATTCAAATCATGACATTATAACTCGACCTACATCCTTCATCCTATTTCACCTCTTTTTCATTCTCGCGCAATCACATTAAGCCCGTTATCCTTTGTACTTACATGGTAAGCGAACCTGTTTGTGTTATATGATCTCGACATTCAAATTTTTTTTTCTTTTTCGCACATTATGTTTTCTTTTGCCTACGAATTTCAAGAGTCCGAACCTTTAGGTAAATGGTCGGGTGAGGACCACCTAACTTAGCGGGAACATGTCTTTCATTTGTTTTTTCTATAAAAATCACATTATTCAAATTTTTGAGATCAACACATATTTGCATCGGTTCGTTACTTAGTTTGTACACAAGGATGGTGTTGATTGCTAGTATAAACTAATCAAGAGGCTACTTCTAAGAAACTAGGCATAAGGTCTTGGCATAATGTCTATTTAAATCAATATCACATACTTAGGGAATCTAAGGTGTAGGAACGGTACCGATATTTACAAAACTTTCCCAAGTCTATCTAACACAGCCTAAACAACCTATATACTTTCAGAGTGTCGTGCCATGAATCGAAACAAAAAATAGTTGGAGATTAAAATTTTTTTAAATTTTAGGGAAATTGAATAACAAGCGAAAACCACGCATAAAGACTCGACAGCACATGCAATGACTCGACAAAACATTAAAAATAGATAAAATTCCTAAAAGCATGAAATAAACTAGAAAACGATAAACCTGACTAGAAAGCGGTAAAGTTAAAGCGGAAATTGAATAACAAGTGAAAACCACGCATAAAGACTCGACAGCACATGCAATGACTCGACAAAACATTAAAAACAGATAAAATTCCTAAAAGCATGAAATAAACTAGAAAACGATAAACCTAACTAGAAAGCGGTAAAGATAAAGCGGTAGAGTTCCTCCCCTACGCTTAAACCAAACATTGTCCTCAATGTTTTGATAAAAGGTGGAAAAAGGAAAGATAGAACTTGTATGAAGGCTACTGCTTGCCACCATGGCCAAATCTACTATGATCCTCCTCTTTTTGTCCCCGTCTTCACTAACCACTTCTACTTCGGCGGTGGGCATTTTGAGATACCTTCGTTTGTGCAATTCTTGAACCAGCTCATCATATTGCCCACTTCCAGAGGAAGTACCTGCAAAAAAGAGCTAGAAAAATACAGTATCGGTGTCACCACTAGCAGCAACATTTGCAGGAACGTCTGTGGGCACCTAGAAGAAGCTGAGACGAAACAAGCAATACATTTCTTTATTTCCTGCAAACACAAACAATAAAAGTAAAACATTAAATTGAAATCTCGTGGATTTCCTCCCACGCAGCGCTTTGTTTAACGTCGATAGCTCGAAGGCTAATAATCTTCGGTTTCCATGGCCACTTATCAAGCCATCTCACATATCCCTCACCTTTTCTTTTCTTCCTTCTGTGGGGTGGTTCATTCTTTTGAACTTGTGGTGGTGGTTCTGGATCTATCCTAAGTATCCGTTTTTCAAGTTTGGGCTTAGTTCTTTCATCCACTACCTTAAAATCTAACCTTACCCTCTTAACAGTAATTATATCTCTAGTTTCACGGTCCTCAAATTTTCTCATTTTATGCAGGAAACCAGACAAAAGTGCATCGATGTGGATGTTTTCCAATTCCTCCACATATGTCTTGGATTGGAAGTGTACCTTAATTTCTACAGACCTTTGCGGGAAAGAAATTGGTGGGGTATAGGGAGGTGGAACAATAATAGATGCTTCCTTCTCTTCTTTTTCAACAACCTGCCTTTCGGGTGGCGTCGGTGGATTTTTCTCAATCTCTACGCTTTTCTCACCATAACTCCCCTAAAATTCATTATCACTCTCCTGAGGATTTTCTGTTTGTTCTTCACTACTGGTTGTTACAACATCCACATGTCTCTCAAGAGAGGGTCCTATAGGTGTTTGGGCAAGCAGAGAGATTTGAGTCGCCAATGCCTCAGTGTGAGTCATGAGGGACTCAACCACAGTGTTCATCTGCCTAAAGGTTTCATAAGTATCGAGATGTTGTTTTCTAAACTCTTCATTCTGGAGAGTTTATGTCTCCACAAAGCGCTCCATCATAGATTCTAGCCTAGAATTTGTTTTTATTTCAATGAAACCCTCCATTAATTTTTCGAGGTTGGAATTATGGGATTCTTGCGGTTCCTCAAAATACTGGCAAGGGTAATCGTAGAGGGAGTTTGGGTGAGAGTAAGTTATTGTCGCATTGAAATCCTCCATCAATAATTCAAGGTCGGGATTATAGGATTATTGTGGTTCCTCAAAGTATTGGGAGTGGTAATTGTAAAGGAAATATGGGTGATACATAGTTTTTTTTTCAAACAAGAGTGCCTTAGTCTATACGGTACAACAATGGAATCACAATATTGACAGTTGGTCCCCGGCAACGGCGCCAAAAACTTGATGCTCCGCAAGTGCACGGATTTATCGAAGTAATATAAAAGATTGTCGAACCCACAGAGACCAATGTCAAACCACTATAATCTATCATTGCTTTGTAAAGCTAAGGCTATGATTAAAATGGTAGGAACGGAAATAAAAACGCTAATTACTAAAGGTTTGAAAATAATACTAAAACGAGCCCGAAATATGATTCCCGCGCACCTAAGGGACTTATAGAAAATGGGTACTGATTATGACTATACTACCTTTCCATAGGAAATGCCAACTTAAAGACTCCGTTTCACACTCTCGCGCTATTGACAAAAGCCACGCCTAATGACCCCAAGATTTTGCTCTCGCTCGCTCGGTAATTAAAAGACGCATTTTGAAAACCAACAAATCCTAAACGAAGCCTAAAGCGCTCTCGCTGTGTTTAGGATCGATGCTCAGTGTCTACTATCCGGTGCGTACCTCAAACTCTCGCTCTATCGGACACACCTTAATTCATTTCTCACTCTCGTGACAAAACACTGTTAAGCAACCCCTTACTCTCACGACAAAGTCACCTAAATTGAACTTAGACATTAAAACCAGAATATCGAACAGTCATATTTTCATACCGATGGTTCCTACAGAGTCCCGTCGGAACGACGGTCCTTATACGACGGTCTCAAATTATAATTAACCGAACATAATTAAATCTGATCTTAACATGTTAAAGCATTCAAATTCTGGAACTATCATGTTAAAACAAATTCGAATATAATATATACTATAATGCAGTAAATAAAGAACCTGTAAAAAAATGCGGTAAATGAAACTGAACTCGAATACGAAAATGATGGCAAGATTGGTATTGATACTTGAAGTGATACAACAGTACAAGGAAATAGAAAATACAAAGTGCAGCAATTCCTCAGTGTGAGTAATTGCTGCTTTGAAACTGAAAATATATGCCTAAGTTCTAAAACGCGATTCGGCAGCGCTGCAACGCAACTTCCGGATCTCCCCAAATGCAGACCCTCAAGGGTGTATTTATAGAGGAAAATTGGCTCCAAGAAGGTCTGGCACGATTTGAATTCAAACCAAGCAAAACTGTCAAACTGTCACTGAAAAACTGCTCCCGCGCAAAATGGCGACCACCGTATGCCTAACGGCGACCGCCATTAGTTCAAAAGGTGATTTCCCTCCTTTTTTGGGACACGGCAAATGCCTTTCTCCTCTGTAGGGGAAAATAACGAGCGCCATTCAGTTGGGGAGGCCAAAACTTGCATTTTTGCTGTTTTTCTTAACTCTTCAGCTCTGTTTTTGCTCTTTTTCCATACTTGCTGATTAAACACTTGTCGACATAAAAACAAAGGAAAACATAATAATCAAAGCAAATAGTATGAAAGACTCGACATAACGGTACTAAAAGTGTTCGTAATGAGTCGAAAAATACGATACGAAATCGAGTTATCACTATCCACAATCACCCAAATGGAATCATTTCCCTTAACAGTGTTCGGCAATCCCACCACAAAATCCATGGAAATACTATCCAACTTCCATTCTGGAATTCTCAACGGCTGCATCATACCGAAAGGATTTTGATGCTCAATCTTCGACTTCTGACAAGTCAAACACGCATAAACAAACTCCGCAATATCCTTTTTTATACCTGGCCACCAGAACAGCTTCTTCAAATCCTGGTACATCTTCGTAGCACCGGGATGAATACTCAACCTACTTCGGTGTCCTTCTTCAAGTATGCTCTTCTTAATATCTGGGACATCTGGAACACACACCCTGTCTCTGAACATCATCAAACCATTCTCGTCAACTCGGAATCCTCCTCTATTACCTTGGTTGATCAAAGTCAACTGGTCGACTAACTTCAAGTCAGATTATTGTCCCACTCTGATCTCTTCCAGAATACCACTAGTCAACTTCAACATTCCCAACTTCACACTGTCAGGAGTCTCTTCACACACCAAACTCAAATCTCTGAATTACTCAATTAATTCCAATTCTTTCACCATAAGCATCGACATATGCAATGACTTCCTGCTCAATGCATCAGCCACTACATTTGCTTTGCCCAGATGATAACTCAAATCAAAATAGAAATCCTTCAACAGCTCTAACCACCTTCTCTGCCTCATATTCAATTCTTTCTGATCAAATAAGTACTTCAGACTTTTATGATCACTGAACACTTCAAACTTAGAGCCAAACAAATAATGTCTCCAAATCTTCAACATAAACACCACGGCAGCCAATTCTAAGTCATGGGTAGGATAATTCCTCTCATGAACTCGCAATTGTCTCGAAGCATAGGCAACAACTTGTCCATTCTGCATTAATACTCCACCAAGACCCATCTTCGACGTATCACAATACACTAAAAAAGATTCGCTCGGATTAGGCAAAATCAACACTGGAGCGGTCGTCAACTTCTTCTTCAATTCCACAAAACTCTCTTCGCAAGCTACATCCCACACAAACGATTGACCCTTTCGAGTCAACTGAGTCAAAGGTAATGCCAGCTTAGAAAAGCCCTCGATAAACTTGCGGTAATAACCCACCAATCCCAGAAAACTTCGTATCTCAGTAGTAGACTTCGGAGTCTCCCACTGCAACACAACATTAATCTTGGAAGGATCTACAGCAATTCCCCCACTTGAAATTACATGGCCAAGGAAACTCACTTCCTTCAACCAGTACTCACACTTTTACACTTCGCATATAACTTCTTCTCCTTCAATACTTGCAACACGGTTAATGCTCAGCTTACTCTTCCTCGGACTTAGAATATATCAGAATGTCATAAATGAAAACCACCACAAACGGATCCAGATACTCATGAAAAATCTGATTCATATACTCCATGAACACACCATGCCCATTGGACACACCAAACGACATCACAATGTATTCTTAGTGACCATACCTCGTTCTTCGGAATGTCATCGGGCTTAACACGAATCTGATGGTAACCAGACCTCAAATCAATCTTACTAAACACACAAGCACCTACTAACTGATCCATCAAGTTATCTATTCTCAAAAGTGGATATTTATTCTTGATAGTCACTTTATTCAACTGCCGATAATCAACACACAATCTCATACTTCTGTCTTTCTTCTTCACTAACAACATAGGAGCACCCCACAGAGAAACACTTGGTCGAACAAACCTCTTCTCAAGCAATTCTTCCAGTTGTTTCTTCAACTCACTTAACTCAGAAGCTGACACCCGATAAGGAGCCATCGACACTGGACTCGTACATGGTATTAAGTCCACCACAAACTCTACTTCACGTTCTGGAGGCAAATCACTTATGTCATCTGGAAACACCTCTGGAAATTCACATACAACAGGTAAGTCGACACTTGTAGCTTCACGGTCAATCTGCAATGATGCAAACATTGCAAACACCAGGGCTTCATCTTCCATAAGTTCGTCTACTTGCTTAGCAGACAGGAACATCAACTCTCCACTATCACCAAACTCATGAAACTCTGCAGTCTTAGTATAAAAATTGATATGAACAAGGTTGAACTCCAACCAGTTCATTCCAAGGATTACATCGATTTGGTGCAAGGGTAAACACACCAAATCCATCACAAAACTCTTCCCAAAAATCGTCAAAGGACATCTCAAACACACAAAAGTAGTAGTAACAGAACCATTAGCAGGAGTCTCTATTAGCATACTACCATTCATATTAGACAACTTCAAACCCAATCTATTAGCACATTCAAGCGAGATAAAAAAATGAGTAGCATCAGTATCAATAATAGCAACCAACTCGATATTATTAATAAAACAAGTACCTTGAATCAGGTTGTCCTTCTCCGGCATGTCTGCGCCACTCAAAGCAAACACTCTGCCACTGGTCTGAGCAGCTGTAGCCGTCTTCTTCGATTTCTAACACTTGGTACTGGTGTGTCCCTTCTCTCCACAATTGAAACAAGTTGGTTCATCATCCTTGCAATCAGTAGCTCTATGACCCTTCTTACCACACCTGTAGCACCTCAACACACTATTAGTACAAACATCAGCACGGTGACCTTGCTCACCACACCTATAACACTTCCCAGAAGCGGGAGCTGCCCCCCACTTGTCTTTTTCCCCTCTGAAGCCTTCTGCTTCCCTTTTTCGGCTGAAGTTGTATAAGGCTTCCCCCTATACTGCCCTTTCTTCTCACTCAACTGCTTGTAGTGAGCAGATCGAGCTCGGTTATCCTCATCATAGATTATGCTCTTGTCCACCAACTCAGCATACCCACAGATCTGTTGATACCTAATACCCTTCTTAATCTCTGGTCTCGGCCCATTCTCGAACTTGAGGCATTTGGACATCTCAGCATCAACACGGTTATACTGAGGACAGAACTTCACCAGTTTCTCGAACTTCGCAGCATACTCTGCAATAGTCATATCTCCCTGCTTCAGCTCAAGGAATTCCACCTCTCTTTTACCACGAGCATCCTCTGGATAATACTTTCCCAGAAATTCCTGCTTGAACACAACCCAAGTTATCACAGTGCCAATATCCTCCAGTCTCTGACGGGCGTTATCCCACCAATCCTCAGCCTCCTTTGACAACATATGAGTTCCAAATTGAACTTGTTGCACATCAGTACATCCCATCCCTCAGAAGATCTTCTCGATCACCTTCAGTCACTTGTGTGCACTTGCTGGATCGTCAGTACCCTCAAACTCCGACGGATTGTTCCTCTTGAACTCCCCCAAAGCACGAAACACATCTAGGACTCCACCATTCGGATTGAGTTGCATCACCACAATAGCAACCGATTCCAAAGCATCAGCAATAACACAATCATTTCTTCCAGCAATCCTGCACACTACCAACAAGGTTAGAAGAACTAAAACATCGACAGTGTACACACACTTGTCGACCGACAGGGGACTGCCATCACGTAAAAACCTGGCCGGACGGACCGACCTGCTATGATACCACTAATGTAACACCCTTTTCTACCCCACAATAATCGCAGCAAAATAAACATAAAATCATAGTAAAATCAGAATCACCTCAAAGGGTGCACATTTCTCAATAAATTCAAATCAACAAAATTTACTCCGTAAACAACGAGTTTTCCTCAAAATAACTCAAAATGCCTTCAAAGGGAAGCAGAACCACCATAACCACAAAAATCCCTAGCTGTCATACTATTTGCTATACTTGTTTAAAATTACTGTTATCTGGGAATGCAATTGATACGCATGTGGTGAGTCCGAGAGAACATTAAGATAAGTGGGGGGCATATTTGTCGCTCCCGGGATTTTCATCCTAGTACAAACGCGAAAGTGGCACCGAAACAGAGTCGCCAGCAATGTGTATTTATCCCAAGAGAGGGAAAGGAAACACCGCGTAAACCTGAGAGAAAGGAAAAGAGCATGGTCTTGCGACCAAGAGAACTGGGTTCGGGAGTCGGTTACGCGCGGGGAAGGTATTAGCACCCCCACGCGTCCATCGTACCCGATGGGATCCACGCTTGCTTGTCTCGATCAAAGGGTGATAGAAAAGAATGCTGGAAAAAAGGAACTGAAAGAAAGAAAGGGAAAGAGAAAGAGAAACAAATGTAGGGAAAATAAAAGAAGTGCTCGCATGGGCCCTACCCCACTGCCTACGTATCTCATCGGGAACATGAGAATCAGAGCGACGTAGTTCCCCTCACCTAGGGAAAGATTGTTTGCATTTTAGGGAACGGCTGACGTCCTAGCTCAGGTGTTGCAGGCTCGCTGGTCCGAGTGCGTTACCATCTTGCAAGAGAACGAGTAGAAGCGCGTTCGTGCGTTGAGAATGAATGAGATGAGAAAAGAATTCCCGAAGGAAAGACGTTATTGTTTGTTTTTGTCTTTTAGAAGGAAAGTGTTTTGGATTTGTTTGCATACGTCAGTGTATCTGGATCTTAGTCATTGGAATGTGTACATTCTCACATTCCAAGATGGAATGAGCAAGAAAGCACACTAAGGGTGAAGAAGACCCCCACACTTAGTTCTAATTGTCAAGGTTCAAACACACTAGCATACTAGTATTTATTAAGTGTTTTTGTAAATTAAGAAATGAAGAAGTGTTTTTTATTATTTGCACCTTCAACAAGTATTGCATTTAAGTCCCTCATACAAGATCAAATGTTTAACACATTGACCCAAGATGGGCTATATGCTACACATTCTAAGATTACAAGAGAAGACCCCTTATAATCTTTTCTTTATATGAAAGGCCTAAATGCAATAAATGCCTACCTTTATTAGATATTTTGAATTTTCTTTGAGATGAGAAAAGAGACTCAAGGGAGGAGAAAAGGTAAAACCTATATGGACTAAGACTCAATCCTAATTGAAGATTAAAGAGAGTGATCCTAAAGGTTTGTGAGGTTTCAACCTAAAGTCTAAAGAAAGAAAGAATTAAACAATTCACTTCCAAAGTAGAAGATGAATTGTAATTCAAAAAGGGAAAGTAATGAGTTGTTAAAAGAAAGCACATAAGTGCTTAGCAAAACACAAAATGGAATTGTAAAAGAGAAAGGATAGAAGTTGAATGTGGATTCCTTATCCACACTCAATTGAAACTTACCGAAGCCCCTACATGGTTAGCACAATCACTTACAAGTAAAGTAAGAAAATATAATGAACAAATCAAATTCAAACAAGTTGACAAACAAAGTAAAATGAGATTGAATGCTATACATGCTTCCAAGTCAGAATGTAACTCATATTTACACAACCTAATGTTATCCTAAATGAGTATACCAAATCATGCAAACAAAATCTCAATCCAACAAGAAGCAAAGAAGAAAAGGTGAAGTGATGTGAATGTGGTTCATACTTGTGAAACAAGTGACTTAAGGTGCAAGATAAACATCAAACATGCAAAGATGAAACCCAAATGTCACAATCAGAAGTCAATTAACATGCTATACATCCTCAAACAAAACCACAACTCATGGCACAAGTGCCTTCATGATCAAGCAAACCAAACATGAGGCATGCATTCACAAAATGAACAAGTTAAACTTCATGCTTCAAACAAATAGCAAACATGCTTCAAAAATTATGACTTTCCCCAATAAAACACCTTAAACACATGCCATTAACATATCAAGTCCACAAGCAATGAATCAGAACCAAAGTCACTCAACAATTAGGTCAAAGTCTCATGGAAGTTTCATGCATTCATGCTCAAAGCAACACATCAAAAGTCATCCAAAAAAGACTTAAAAATCATATCATAAATCTCAAACATACCTCAACATATTGTGACCACAATGCAAAAAGAAAGGTATCAAAATCATTTTTTATGATCAAGAACAAAAATGCACAAAATCATATGTCACATTAAGTATGCATACAAATGGAAATTCAAAAGAAATAATGGAACAGGGGCAAAATGGTCATAAAATCAGTAAATAAAATCATATAAAATTTCCTAAATGTTTTAAGAATACACATGAATTTTTGTGGAATTTTATTATGCATTTTAGTATTTTTAAAAATTGAAAATCAAACGCGTATGTAAAATGAAAATAAAAATAAAATGCAATATGAGAGGGGGGTATGAATATAGCAAATCAGCATGTTCAAATCACATGGGCCTCAAAATTGGGGGTGTGGATAGTATTCTGATTTGGGTCCATTCACGCGCAAAACACCATAACAAACATGCGCCTTCAGTCAACAAACTTGACTCACTATTAACCATTGGATCAAGTCAAAGTCATGCTAAAGTCAAAGTACACAGAATCAATGCACATGCGTGAGGACACACACAAGTTACCATGCACTACACCACACCACGCTTAAGTGACTTCAGAATTTTGGCACATGACATGCACATGTCTTTTAATGCGTTGGCACGTTCTCAGTCACACGATCAAAAAAATGGACGAACGAGATTAAAACGCACACAAACCCTAGTATTCAAAATCACCGGCCGGAGATGACCTCCGGTCATCTTCTCCGGCCAGCAGCCACCACTTGAAAGTTCACATTCTTCCAGAAATTCACAATACACGTATCAATCAAAAGCTAAACTCATGTAGAACAAGGATCTGGTCTTAAAATTCAACAATTATAATCATACAAAGAGAATCAGATGCAAGAAGTTTCGCCCTAAAACTGAATCTATGCTTCTAATAAGCCTATCACTAGCCAGAGATATAAACTGTTCCTAATGAACTTCAAACAAGTAAGAATATGCTCACATTAGTTCGAATTAGAGAAGAAAAGTTAAGATGATGAAACCTGAACTTGATGAGACAAATGTTGAAAGAAGACCAGAGGTTCCTTCTTGAATTCTAGAGCTTGAGTTGAGCAAAATAAATGCTTATTAGAAGCTTGAATCCGTGTGAGATCAGTGAGATGAGTTTGGAGATGATGAAGTTTAGTGCCACACTTCAATGCACCATTGCTGCAAGATTGATGAGTGATGAAGATTGGAGCAGAAAGTTGGAGGACTCGTGTGAAAAGAGAGAGACACTGAGAATTCTGAGAAAAAAGTGAGAGCAACTTGAAGTGAGAGTGAAAAATGAATCCCCTCTCCAATGCGTGTGAGATTTCTATTTATGTGGCTGGTTAAGAATTAACTCATAAGGTTGACAGTTAGAACTCAAGTTAACTGAGCTAGTTAACTGAGTTCTGAGTTAACAGAATGAGTGAGGAGGTTAGTGACACGAGTTGGAGAGGTTTTGTTTTGGTGTGGTGCAGCCCATGGAGTTATGGTGGGAGTAATGAGAAGATGAATTGGCACGGCTTGTGTAGCAGCTTGCAGCAGTAGCTTGTGGTGGAAGTTTCATACATTTCCCTTCTCATGTAAGAAGCAGCATGGTGGAGGCACGTGCATGAATTGTTTGGTTTAATGAGGAAATGGACTGAAGTGATCATGAAAGTTTGTTGAATGACTGAACCAAAAGCAATGTGTGAATTACTATACAAGACAGTCAATGCATCAATGCAAATGGTGATGTTTGAACATGGATTTCTTTATGACCAATGCATGAAAATGGATCATCTTGGTGTCAATGGATTGAGGATGCATCATAGAACATGTTTGATGTTTGAATCCAAGTGAAATAATGCCTTTAAAGTGATGGAAAATGACTTAGAACACAAGGATGTGAGACTGCATCATGGGCGTGTGAGTGAGGTTGGCTGGCAAGGCATGTTGGCATGGGATTTTCAGCATAATCACCATGACTTTGGCCCCATATATCGCCTCTATAACTTGATCAAATGGAATTTTGTCCAACATGAGTATTGAAGATGACACTACAAGGAACAACTCTGATGTTGAAAAGTTTTTCATTTGAGGTCTTTAACCATGAGAAAAATGAGTGGACATTTGGCCCACCAACTGTTTGTTAAAATGATTGCGCGCGTGACCTGAAAATCTTGGTCATGACCTAGTTTTGAACCTACTTTGCTCAAACTTTGATCAATCATATCTCCCTCATTTTTTATCCAATGGAGATGTTCCACACATGGATTTGAAGCTTAAAGCAAGGCCTTTCATTGAGGCAGAGTGGAATTTTCATTTGGTACTCCAAATTTGAATGGCCTTGGTTCAAACTCTGATGCAAAATGGCCAAAACTTGCTATTTTTAGTAACCCTACTTCATCCAAAAATGGCAACTTTCCACATCTTGATTTTTTCATGATTCCTTTGGAGTTTCTTGACCAAATTTTGTACATTGGACATATGCAACATGAATTTCATGATTTTGGGCTCAAAAAGTCAAGAGTTGACTTTTTCCCCTGATTATTTGACTTGCCCCAATTTCTCTGATTCTTGATCTTTCTTCCAATTGAACCACTTCTAAAACCAATTGAGATGCAATTTTCCACATACATACACTTAAGGACATATAGAATACCATGACATCAAGTTTTGTCCAAAAAACAAAGATTCCCTGATTTAATGGGAAACCCTAGTTTTGGTGCCCACCTCCTAGGAGAAAAATGTGCAGTCTTCAATTTCAAATTCCTCAGAGTATGTTGTGTACCTTCTTAAAGGATGATGAGATATACCATTTGAGGATGATTTTGGATCAATGAGCTATCTCACTTGAGGGTTTTCCTTCAATTTTTGAACCTCTTGCATAGTGAAAGATGTAGTGCTTCAATCTCCCATTGTATCTCTTATCCTTGAGGTTGTGGAAGATCAATTGAGATGGGATGAGACATGAAAGACCTCTTGGCTTGCCTTGAGGGCACTTGATTGGCCTTTTGTGCTTTGAATGATCTCTTGATTGCCCACCTTCCACCTGATCACATGCCCTGATGGTAAGAAGGATGCCATGCTTCATTTTTCTATGTTAAATGCAATGCAATGTTAATGAGGTGGATATGATATGATAAATGATAATGCCATGCTATGATGCCAAAAGGGGAGAGCAAATTTTGGGGTATTACAGCTGCCCCTATTCAAGCGCTGTAGACCTGAATGCCTGAAAGCAAATGCTTTCGGACTTTCAAGGTATATAGTGATTGAATACCAAAAATAACCAAAAATTTGCTCTGGGTGAAGAATAAAAGGGATATAAACCCAACGAGACTGCTGGATTGAATCTTCGATGAAACGTCGGAGAGATCTGTCTTTTGAACGATGCCAGACGACTACTGGCTTGCCACGCTGCTGGTGGACTTTAATACTGTTTTTTATGCAATTCCAGACGACTACTGGCCTGCCACACTACTGGTGGACTTTGATAATGTCTTTTTGAACGACGCCAGACGACTACTGGCCTGCCACATTACTGGTGGACTTTGATAACGTCTTTTGAACGACGCCAGACGACTACTGGCTTGCCACACTGCTGGTGGACTTTAATACTGTCTTTTATGCAATTCCAGACGACTACTGGCCTGCCACACTACTGGTGGACTTTGATAATGTCTTTTGAACGACGCCAGACGACTACTGGCTTGCCACACTGCTGGTGGACTTTAATACTGTCTTTTATGCAATTCCAGACGACTACTGGCCTGCCACACTACTGGTGGACTTTGCAGCTTCGTGCCACCCGAAGATGGACTTTTGCCAATCCACTGTTGGACTTTTGCCACCCGAAGACGGACTTTTGCCAATCCACTGTTGGACTTTTGCCACCCGAAGACGGACTTTTGCCAATCCACTGTTGGACTTTGAGAATATGCCACCCTTAGATGGACCTTTCGCCAATCCACTGTTGGACTTTTGCCACCCGAAGACGGACTTTTGCCAATCCACTGTTGGACTTTTGCCACCCGAAGACGGACTTTTGCCAATCCACTGTTGGACTTTTGCCACCCGAAGACGGACTTTTGCCAATCCACTGTTGGACTTTGAGAATATGCCACCCTTAGATGGACCTTTCGCCAATCCACTGTTGGACTTTTGCCACCCGAAGACGGACTTTTGCCAATCCACTGTTGGACTTTGAGAATATGCCACCCTTAGATGGACCTTTCGCCAATCCACTGTTGGACTTTTGCCACCCGAAGACGGACTTTTGCCAATCCACTGTTGGACTTTTGCCACCCGAAGACGGACTTTTGCCAATCCACTGTTGGACTTTAAGAATTTGCAAAATTGTATTACTCTCTGCATCCGTGTCAGACATCTCTGCTGACTCTGCTGAGGAACAATGATCAATGACTTGACTTTAGAGGTTCCTGAGAGGATAATATCTCTGCTGGCGAATGGATGAACAATCCGTCTGCTTCGAATTGTCAAGCTTGCCAACAATAAATTGGACTTTAAGATATGAGGGAATGATGACTCTGCCAGGAATTATTCCATCTGTTTGGGGCTGGATTCTAGTCACAGCAACTCCGCTGGGGATGAGAATTTTTAAATGACGTCCTGCTGGGGAAATGAGCCATTAAAACTCTGCTTGGGGATTTATTCAACCCAAAATCCTTTATAGGGATTATCAACCTTCTGACCCGGCTGGGGAAAGGCGGTACCATCCTTGTTGAGGAATAGATTCTGTCGATCTGATAAACCTCTGCGGAGAGAACAATAACTCAGCTGGAAGTTGCTGACAAGATTCGATGCTGACCTCTGTGGGGATACCATGACCCGAGATACGATCTTGCTGGGTATCAGGGCTACTCTGCCAGGGATATGCAAATCCTGGTTAGAACATTCCACTGCAACTTGCTAGAAAGAGTCCTCAGAGATCTGTTGGGGAAACCCAAAGCAAATCCACAGTAGTCTGCTGAAGAATGTGACTGTCGAACTTAGGATAAGCACTACAATGCCCCATGTTAGGCGAGCTTCCCTTTAGACAATTCCGTTAGGGATGACGAGTTTATAACAAACTCTGCTGGAGAAAACTGCCTTAGAGCGTCTCGTGTTGGGGAATGCCTTTTGAGAGGATTTTACAGAAGACCAACTGTCCTCAAACTCTACTGGGGATGATCAACACTTCATGCTGGGGAACCAAACAATTTGTCCCCGAAGAGGATGTCATAAGAGGATCTTACGGAAGATTTAGCTTCTTCAAACTCCTGCGACTTCGCTGGGGATAATGACCATCAAACTCTACTGGGGGTGATCAACACTTCATGCTGGGGAAACAACATGCCCCATGCTTAAGAAAACCAACAATTTGTCCCCGGAGCGGATGTCCTAAGAGGATTTTACAGAAGATCTAGCCTCTTCCAACTCTTGTGACTTCGCTGGGGATAATGACCATCAGTTTCGGTGTCGACGAGACCACCCTTTTGGGGAACCTGTGACCGTTATCGACATAGAAAAGCTTGCAGTTGTTGGAAGTACTGAATGAGAGAATCGACTTAATAAGATACAACGGTACCCAGTTGAACTTAATTCACTGAGATCGACCCGATGAACGCCGATCTTCTTACCCATAATTGCCCCAGTTTTTTTTGCGTGGGGTGATTTATTGCTAGTCTTGTGCTTAAAATCATCTGCACCTGCTACCTGCAACAAAAGAATATGCCCACATGCCCCGAATATTGCGTGGCTAGAATCCACCATCCGGGAGTATTCAACATTCGAAGTAATTTCAAATATTTTTTCTGCGCATGTTATTGCAAGGCTGCCATGTTTTCAAATGCAATGTTTTATCAAAAATTAGGACGTTTTTGCAAACAAAGCAATAAAACAAAAATAGAAAGCTTTTTACTGAAATTCAATTTATTGACTGAAAGCCCAGAATAGGCAATTACATCTGGAAGCAATCCCTGGAAAGAGGTGATCGCTGAAAATTGAGAAAAGAAACTATCCTAATGGCAATGTGAAAACGGAATTCCACTGAGTTTCCATTCTGTTATGACCAGTATGTCTTCAAAACTCCCCGACCTTGCCTTCTGAGGAATGATCAGACCGATTCCTATCTTTTAGAACGTCAGTTGTTCAAACGGTACAGATAACTCAAACCGTAGTCATTCGCTTAAATCCCTCTTTTGTGTGGACCGCCCTTTCAGGTTTTCGATCCACCAGGATACCCTTTTTTGCCTAAGTTGCCTTTTCGGGTTTTCAACTTACCGGGTGTACAATTTTTTTGAATTATATCCCTAATTTTTGCCTGAACCTTATTCTGTTTTTGGTTCGCCGGGATGCCCTTTTTTGCCTGGATTTTTTTCATTCTTATTATCCAGCGGGTTTATTCATGCGAAGTATTTTTTGACTACGTCTGAGTTGACAGGGGATGAAAAGTCTTCGCCATCCATGGTTGTAAGCAATAAAGCTCCGCCCGAAAAGACCTTTTTAACCACGAATGGACCTTCATAATTAGGAGTCCATTTGCCCCTGTGATCTGTATTGGGAGGAAGGATCCTTTTGAGTACCACATCTCCGACTTTGTAAACCCGAGGACGCACCTTTTGGTCAAATGCCTGCTTCATTCTGCGCTGGTATAGTTGCCCATGACATACAGCCGCCAATCGCTTTTCCTCAATAAGGCTCAACTGATCAAATCTGGCTCGTACCCATTCAGCTTCATCTAGCTTAACATCCATCATGACTCTGAGGGACGGAATCTCTACTTCAACCGGTAGCACTGCCTCCATACCATATACAAGTGAGAATGGGGTTGCCCCAGTGGACGTGCGTACCGACGTTCGATACCCATGCAAAGCAAATGGTAACATCTCATGCCAATCTTTGTATGTGACAACCATCTTCTGTACAATCTTCTTGATATTTTTGTTGGCCGCTTCGACCGCGCCATTCATCTTTGGGCGGTACGGAGAAGAATTGTGGTGTTCGATTTTGAAGTCCCGGCATAACTCAGCCATCATCTTATTATTCAAATTAGAACCATTATCAGTAATGATTCTTTCGGGGACTCCATATCGGCAAATGATATCCCGTTTTAAGAAACGAGCGACCACTTGCTTTGTAACATTGGCATAGGATGCGGCTTCAACCCATTTGGTGAAGTAATCAACTGCCACCAAGATGAAACGATGACCATTGGAAGCTGTAGGCTCAATCTTTCCGATCATATCAATGCCCCACATGGCAAACGGCCAAGGCGACGACATGATACTCAACGGATTTGGAGGCACATGCACCCTGTCTGCATAGATCTGGCATTTATGGCATTTGCGGGCATATTTGCAACAATCTGACTCCATAGTCAACCAATAATATCCCGACCTTAACAACTTTTTAGCCATTGCCTGCCCTCCGGCATGAGTACCGAAAGAGCCTTCGTGCACCTCAGTCATCAACAAGTCTGCTTCATGTCTATCCACACATCTAAGCAGGACCGTGTCAAAATTTCTTTTATACAGCACGCCATCTTTGTTCAGGAAGAAACTACCAGCTAACCTTCTCAACGTCTTCCTGTCTTTGGACGATGCCCCGGGCGGGTACTCTTGACTTTTCAAGAAACACTTAATGTCATAAAACCATGGCTTGTCATCAGACGTTGCATCGACCGCAAACACAAATGCTGGTCTGTCAAGGCGGGATACCTCAATCTTAGGTACATGGTTCCATCCTTGCACTTTGATCATGGAAGACAAAGTGGCCAAGGCATCCGCAAACCTATTCTCATCTCGAGGAATATGGTACAGTTTCACTGTTGTGAAAAATGTCAGCAATCTCCTCGTATAATCTCTATACGGCACTAGATTTGCTTGGTGCGTGTACCAACTCCCTTTCACTTGATTGATTACCAAAGCTGAATCACCGAATATATCAAGGGTTTTAATCCGTAGATTAATCGCCTCCTCGATCCCCATTATACAAGCTTCGTACTCTGCTTCATTGTTGGTGCATCCGAAAGTTATTCGTGCAGTGAAAGGCATATGAACACCTTCCGGCGTGATAAGAACTGCTCCAACTCCGCACCCATTCATATTGACAGCCCCATCAAACATCAGACTCCATTTGGATTCAGGGTCTGGCCCCTCCTCCGGGAGTGGTTCCTCACAGTCTTTAGCTTTGAGAAACATGATGTCCTCATCAGGGAAGTCAAACTTCATGGGTTGGTAATCATCCATTGGCTGTTGCGCAAGATAATCGGACAAGATACTTCCTTTGATGGCCTTTTGTGAAGTGTACTGAATGTCATACTCTGTCAAGACCATTTGCCACCGTGCAACTCTGCCTGTCAATGCTGGTTTCTCGAAAATGTACTTGATAGGATCCATTTTTGAAATTAACAAGGTCGTGTGCCTAACCATATATTGCCTCAATCGCTTAGCGGCCCATGCCAGTGCACAGCATGTCTTTTCAAGCATTGAGTATCGGGACTCACAATCATTGAACTTTTTGCTCAGGTAGTAAATAGCATGCTCCTTCCTACCTGTCTCGTCATGTTGACCGAGAACACAACCCATGGCACCTTCAAGCACTGTTAGATACATTATCAGCGGTCTCCCTTCAACTGGAGGCATTAGAATCGGAGGTTCCTGCAAGTATTCTTTTATCTTATCGAATGCCAATTGGCAATCGTCATTCCACCTGACCGTTTGATCTTTCCTTAACAATTTAAATATTGGCTCACACGTGGCTGTTAGGTGAGATATGAACCTTGCAATGTAGTTCAATCTACCCAAGAAACCACGAACCTCTTTTTCTGTTCTCGGTTCAGGCATTTCTTGTATTGCTTTCACCTTGGCAGGATCAACCTCGATTCCTCTTTCGCTCACAATGAAACCCAGTAACTTTCCAGAACGTACCCCAAACGTGCACTTGTTTGGGTTTAATCTCAGACGGAACTTTCTCAACCTTTCAAACAGCTTTTTCAGGTTAACCAGATGTTCCTCTTCGGTTCTCGACTTGGCAATCATATCATCTACATAACATTCGATCTCCTTATGGATCAAGTCATGAAACAATGTCACCATCGCCCGCTGGTACGTTGCCCCTGCGTTTTTCAACCCAAAAGGCATTACTTTATAACAATATGTACCCCACGGAGTAATGAACGTGGTCTTCTCCATGTCTTCAGGTGCCATCTTGATCTGGTTGTACCCGGAGAAACCGTCCATAAATGAGAACACTGAAAACTGAGCTGTACTATCGACCAGCACATCAATATGAGGTAGTGGAAAATCATCTTTCGGGCTAGCTTTATTAAGATCTCGATAATCCACACACATTCTCACTTTTCCATCTTTCTTCGGTACTGGCACGATGTTGGCTACCCATGGAGGATACTTTGTCACAGCGAGAAAACCAGCGTCCCACTGCTTCTGGACTTCCTCCTTAATCTTTAAAGCCATGTCGGGGTGAGTCCGACGAAGTTTCTGCTTGACTGGCGGACATTCTTCTCTCAATGGTAGCCTGTGCACGACAATATCTGTATCCAACCCCGGCATGTCTTGATACGACCAGGCGAAGACGTCAACATACTCGCGCAACATTTCCGTCAAAGTTTGCTTCACATCTGCTTGCAAGCTGGCACCAATCCTGATCTCTTTCTTGGCGTCCTTGGTACCAATATTGATGATGTCTACAGTCTCCTGATGAGGCTGGATGACCCTTTCCTCTTGTTTCAACAATCTGGCCAGTTCTTCAGAAAGTTCACAATCTTTCTCATCCCCTTCTTCGGCTTGATAAATCGGGTTGTCAAAGTCATACATGGCCATATCAAAATCGTTATCAGTGGTATCCGGAGGATCAAGTCTGCATGAACGGGTTCATGCCTTATTTTAGAATTTATTTTTAAGCAAAACAAAAGAAAATGAAACATTGCCATTTTATTTTTTTGTGCAAAAATAAAAACTGAAAGACAGAGAACAAAATTTGATTGCAAAACGTCCTTTATTAATGATTAAACATTGCAAATGCAACCATGGTGGCCCTACAAATGAATCTATACGCCTCGGGCAGAGCGCAAGATTTTGACATGCATTATGGTTAGAAAAAACAAAGAAAAATTACTCTGTCTGAAGAGTAACCCGGATGACTTCTTCAACGGACCAGTTTTGCACTTGTTGTCCCGGAGCACGAGAGCGTACCCAGTTGTCCAGGTCACAATTACTGTCAACACTATCCTCTGTGGCTGCACAAGACTGGTCCATGTAGATAATTCCCCCACTATTGAAAGTAATGGGTCCCCTGCTTCCCGCATCTGAAGTTGTAGAGGGATGATAACCAATACCAAATTTGTCTTCCTTCATTGGGGTCTCTATCAACCTGCCCCAACCTTGGGCGTTGCCTGCCCTGACGACTTCGACAGCTTGTTTGTAAGATGAAATGGAGGTACCAGCCCCAACTGGTGCAGAAGAAGACTCAGGTGCATCGTCAATGTTGACTGCTTCAAATGATTGGCACAGCATCTCATGAATTTCCCCATCCATTTCAATGTACTTGAACGTAGACAAGTGACTCACAAAGATGTCTTCCTCCCCACACACTGTCACAACCTGCCCTTCAAACTCATACTTCAGCTTTTGATGTAGAGTAGAAGTAACAGCCCCGGCTCCGTGAATCCAAGGGCGCCCCAATAGGCAGCTATATGCAGGTTGTATGTCCATTACATGGAACGTGGATTTGAATACCTGTGGTCCAATTTGTACGGGCAATTCCACCTCACCAAACACAGATCGTCTAGTTCCATCGAATGCTCTGACCACCAATTCACTAGGCCTTAAGATCAAACCATCAACTTCCAGCTTCATTAATGCCTTCTTGGGCAAGACATTGAGTGATGAACCAGTGTCTACCAGTACATGAGATAACACTGCGCCCTTACACTCCATCGTGATATGCAAAGCCTTATTATGGTTTCTTCCTTCAACAGTCAAATCTCTGCTTGTAAATCCCAAGCCATGGCTAACATTGACATTGGAGATTACGCCCTCGAGCTGATTAACAGTAATTTCTTGTGGCACGTATGCACTCTTCAACACTTTCAACAACGCCTGTCGGTGTGCATCAGAGCACATCAATAGTGACAAGATTGAAATCTTTGAAGGGGTCTGATTCAGTTGGTCCACAATCTTATAATCGCTTTTCTTGATTATCTTCATAAATTCTTCCATTTCCTTATCAAAAATAATCTTTGTCTCTGCTTCAGGTGTAGGCGCACTTTCAACCACCTGTTTACCCTTAGCCTTTGCTGCAGCTTCTACCTCCTTATCACTTCTCAAGGTTTGGGGAGCGAACAACCTTCCACTCCTTGTAAAGCCCCCTACACCCCCTACATTATCAATATTTGGGCTGACTGACGGCTCAACTTCCTGTTTTTTACCTTCGTAATATACATCTGCCCCATAGTGCCATGGGATAGCCTTCGTAGACGTGAACGGAATTGGTCCTGGCACCGTGATAGTGACAGGACTGGGCCCTTCTGGCGCAACACTCGCCACGGGAACTGCATTGACCGGCATTTGAATCTCAGCGGGAGTGTAATAGATGGTCACGGTTGATATCTCATCAGTGTCTTTCACGACTCTGTCGAACTGTAGACATCCTTCATCGATCAGATTCTGTAAACCCATCTTCAACTTATCACAGCCGTTCTCCTGATTCACACACTCAGAGCAATCTTGATTACAGCCCGGGAACACCTGTCCCTTCAATAAACGATCTTTTACAACCAACAAAGAAGTTTTCACTTGATAAACGTCTAACACCAAATTCAATCTCCTCCCATCTTCAATAGCGTACACATTTGCTGCGCTATGATCAGGCATGGGATGCTGAGTAATATTAGGAGCGGGAGAGAAATTAATGGCTTTAGCATCAATCAAATCTTGTACTTTATGATGGAAAGCCCAGCATTTTTCAATGGAGTGCCCCTGAGCACCTGAGTGGAACTCACAACGAGCATTAGCATCGAAGTTAGGTGGCAGGTTTCCAGCAACCGGAGCTTTCATAGTACGGAGTTCTACCAACTTTAACTCGAGTAGCCGGGGCAACAGCGCGGCATAAGTCATAGGGAGAGGATCCATCTTACGATCCCTCTGTCTAGACCTTTGCTGAAAAAAAGGTTGTTGCTGTTGAACTTGTTGTTGGGGTTGTTGTTTCTGAACAGACGGTGTGGGGATTGTTACAGCATCTACCTGATAATAAGCTCGAGAACGCCCTCTGCCTCGTCCTCTAAATACAGCATTCGTATCACCTTCTCTTCTTTTCTGGTTACTAGCAAACGGTTTCTTCGTCCCCGAAGAGCCAGCCCCATTCACATCCTGGATCTTTCCAAGCTTTAACAGACTTTCTATTCTTTCTCCCGCAATCACAATATCAGCAAATCCAGTTGACGGACAAGCAGCTAATCTATCCAGATAGGCCCCTTGCAAGGTGCCCATGAACATATCTGCCATTTCTCTGTCTGACAAGGGAGGTTGGACCTGGGCAGCCATTTCCCTCCACCTCTGTGCATATTCTTTGAAACTCTCCTTGGCATTCTGGGACAATCCCTGCAATTGGGTGCGGTTGGGCGCCATGTCGATATTATACTGGTATTGCTTCAGGAACGCTTCTGCCAGATCTTTCCAATTCTTCACAGCAGCTCTACTCAACTTCATGTACCAGGTCAAAGACGCCCCCGCCAGACTGTCCTGAAAATAGTGCATCCATAGCTTCTCGTCATCCGTATGGGCTGAAATCTTCCCAAAGTAAGCTTGAAGATGCGTTTGGGGACACGCATTGCCGTGATACTTATCAAAAGTAGGAGGTTTGAATTTAGGGGGAATTCTGACTCCTGAGACCAGCCCCAAGCTGGTAACATCAATACCCATAGAGTTCTTGCATTCTATGGCCCTGATCTTCTCTGCTAACTCATCATACCTTCGATCACCTTGATTACCCATATCAGCGTCTAGTAGAGTAAATTGGTCTTCCAGAGTATCTTCAAGAGTAACACCAGCATGCCTACCATTTCCATTACCCCGATTGTTACCACCAGGAGGAGGGTTGCCACCGGGAGGAGGAATGCCATGTCCCTGTGAATTGTCATGATGATCACCTTCGGGCCCATTGTCTGGACGCTCGACCAGAAGCCTCAACCTCTCCTGATTTTGCGCCATGCCAGTCATGAGGGTCATGAACTGGTCCATACGCGCCCTCATTTCGGCCAAATCACTCTGCACTTGATCCATGATTCTTACTTGATTTCTTCGCGTCGAATATCGGTGAATATGATTCTCCGCTATACTGCCTGAAACCAAATAAAGGTTAGAGACCCTGCAACGAGTACCTGAAAAGCAAGTAACAAAAAAATGCAAAATGATATGCAATGCCATGCAATGCTATGTTTGTCATTTCCGAGGTGCTTTATACCCTGATTCCAATCCAAACCACAGAAATCTGAAGACCAGAAATCGTGATATAAAGAGACGTATTGTGGTCATGTGCTTGTGTGCAGCTATCTGATAAGGAATAATTCTGAATAAAACTGCTCATACTCATTCAACAAAGTATTCAAGTACATTTAAGAAAGGCTCATCCGCAAATGCAATACAAGGAAGAAATGGATCCATCAACAAGCCTGATGGTAGCCATTAACAACAAAATACAGGGAAAAGAACATCAATCTGACAATTCCACATCCTTCAGCTTATCACTTGAGTATTTGATCTCCTCAAAAAGTATACGGGTACGCTGGTGATTCGGCTTTTCAATCATTTCTTTGATCAAGGCATCCCTTTTCTCAAGAGCTTCATTTAAAGAACCCATATGCAGCATCAGAGCTTCGTCATCACACACTCCTTTGTGTCTCTTTATGCCAGCTTGCGTCTTAAGTATCTCTCTTTCTATCATGGCTTCTTCAAGCTCTTTCTTGGTATTCTTCAACTGGCTTCTAACTTCTTCTAACTGTTCTTGACTCTTACCGAGGCTTTCCCGATACTTTCTCCTCTGCTCATGTGCCTTTTTAAGCTCCTCGTCTTTAGTCTTCGACTGATCCTTTAATTCAGCATTCTCTATCCTGACTTCATCCCAAGCTTGACGAAGTTGAGCTAATGAATCCTTGCTTCGGGCTAAAGCCTGTTTTGTAATCTTGTGAGCCTGACTAGCGTCATCTGCTCCCAAAGTAAGTTTCCGAAAGTACCGAGCTCTGTCATCAAAATCTTCCTCTTTGTCAGCCAAGGTTTTTTCCGCTTTCAAGGCTCTCTTTTCCAACTCTTTGTTGTCAGCTAGAGCTTTCTGAAGACATCTGCTCATTCCAGAATTCTCTATCTGCAACTCTCTGACCATTTTCTTCCACTTCTCACATTCTTCAATAGCCACCATAGTGGGTTGTTCTGGCTGTGCTGAACATAAAAGAGGTCCCCTTGAAAAGGGTAAAAGCAATTCCTTTACTTTTGTCTCAATCCACCTGTCATATTCAGGATAAGATCTACAATCTCCTTTTCCAAAAACTGCTTTTCCAATTTTGTGCTTATCTTTCCAAGCATTCACTACTTCTACCACCTTCGCATCTTTAGTTCCTGTAAAGAATAAAGATTCTTCCACATCTTGCTCTGTAGGAGGATCCCTGGAAGCATACCCAAACTGTCGGATGGCCAAAACTGGATTATAATTGATCCCTCCTTTTCTGCCAATCAACGGCACATTTGGAAAATTTCCGCATCTTGTGACAAGCTCTATTCTCAACAACCGGTGATCAAACCATACAATGTTATCAGCAGTTAAACTCATCAATCGTTTAGACCATTTCGCCACATCTTTGGTTTCCACAAAGGCACCTGTCTGAGGCAAATGTTTGAAAAACCAATGGCTCAGCAGTGGAGTACAACAACTAACAGATCCTCCCCTCCTTTTCTCATTCTTATAGTGCACGGAATGATAAAAATCTCCTAACAAAGTAGGGACTGGATTTTTAAGAACGAAAACTCTTGTCGCTTGCATATCCACAAAGTCTTGCTGATTGGGAAAGAAAACTAGGCCATATATGCAGAGAGCCAGAATGGAATTGTAAACCGTCCAATTTTTAGCACTTGCAGCCTCTTGGGCCTGTCCAGACAGAAATTCTAAATGAAATCCGCTAACTCCATTTTTACTGCTCACACCACTCTTTATCACTGCCTGATCCATTTGTAAAGCAGCAGCAATTTCTTTTACGCTGGGAGAACTACCAGAGAAGAATGGTATTGCCGACGTGATCGGAATTCCCAAAATAAATGAGAATTCTTCCAGTGTTGGCATCAAAATGTAATCTGAAAAAAGAAAGCACCTCAACGAAGGCTCGTAGAACTGCAGCAGAGTGTGCAAGGCATCATGTTCATACTTGGTGATTGTACGGACCATCCCAACCAAATTCCCGTAGCTCTTCTGAAACCTATCAAGAATACCCGGACCAGCCATATCTATAACTTTGAGCAATGAATCCAAGATAGGATCTGGAAACTTGTAAGACACATTGTTCTTTCTCTCGGCGACGATCTCTGTTGAACCCATGGATTGGAATCAGAAATGTATTATGCACCTGAAAATGACAAACATAACTGTTATGATATGATAATGCAATGCGAAAGGGCATGTGATCAGGTAATCAAGTGTCAGTGTCTGTATTGAACTGTGTGCACTGTGCCTCTGTACTGAGTCTGGCAATATCTGAGATGAACACTTAAATCACTGTCATAGGATACAATGTCTGAAATCATCATAGAATCACAAATAAGGTAGGTAGGAGGCTGGGTTTCCTGCAAACCTGTAAACATTCCGCCCATACTCACATGTGGTTCTTAGAAAATAAGGCTTGTCAGCTTCGGAGGTTTGAGAAGCAATAGCACATTCAGCCCGTAGGATACAATGCTATGCCAATCAAAGAGGTCGTCAACTGACTCCCCTTGGAAAATAAAGGTCATCCTATGCAAGTTCCAAAGTGGGCCCTCGGGTGCGAATGGGTTTGCCACAGAATGTGGTCTGCCATTGTCACCACTAAAGAGGGATATTTCCACTAAGGTCCTCATGATCGGTCACTAGAGTCGACAGCTCTCTAGATCTACATCCTGGAATACGCAAGATGCGCATGCCACGACGTGTCCCAAGATAGCCTCGTCTAGCTGTGAATTTCGTGAACACCCAACGCACTCCAAACGGCACGTAGGTCCCACTACTCTCCACTCTAATTCTAAGTGTATACTCAAGCCTGTGTAATGGGCTTATCTCTCAGAAATCCCATCCCGCCAAACAGACAAAACAGTGCAACACAATATAATATATGATATGTAATGCTAAAATGCAGTGAATACAGTAAAGTAAATAAACCGCAAAATAAATCACAACAGTAAACACCCAATGAAAGAAAAGCAAACAAGCGCTAGGATTGACTCGCTAAGGAAACCAGAGATTCTGGGTTCGATCCCCAGCAGAGTCGCCAGCTGTCGCTCCCGGGATTTTCATCCTAGTACAAACGCGAAAGTGGCACCGAAACAGAGTCGCCAGCAATGTGTATTTATCCCAAGAGAGGGAAAGGAAACACCGCGTAAACCTGAGAGAAAGGAAAAGAGCATGGTCTTGCGACCAAGAGAACTGGGTTCGGGAGTCGGTTACGCGCGGGGAAGGTATTAGCACCCCCACGCGTCCATCGTACCCGATGGGATCCACGCTTGCTTGTCTCGATCAAAGGGTGATAGAAAAGAATGCTGGAAAAAAGGAACTGAAAGAAAGAAAGGGAAAGAGAAAGAGAAACAAATGTAGGGAAAATAAAAGAAGTGCTCGCATGGGCCCTACCCCACTACCTACGTATCTCATCGGGAACATGAGAATCAGAGCGACGTAGTTCCCCTCACCTAGGGAAAGATTGTTTGCATTTTAGGGAACGGCTGACGTCCTAGCTCAGGTGTTGCAGGCTCGCTGGTCCGAGTGCGTTACCATCTTGCAAGAGAACGAGTAGAAGCGCGTTCGTGCGTTGAGAATGAATGAGATGAGAAAAGAATTCCCGAAGGAAAGACGTTATTGTTTGTTTTTGTCTTTTAGAAGGAAAGTGTTTTGGATTTGTTTGCATACGTCAGTGTATCTGGATCTTAGTCATTGGAATGTGTACATTCTCACATTCCAAGATGGAATGAGCAAGAAAGCACACTAAGGGTGAAGAAGACCCCCACACTTAGTTCTAATTGTCAAGGTTCAAACACACTAGCATACTAGTATTTATTAAGTGTTTTTGTAAATTAAGAAATGAAGAAGTGTTTTTTATTATTTGCACCTTCAACAAGTATTGCATTTAAGTCCCTCATACAAGATCAAATGTTTAACACATTGACCCAAGATGGGCTATATGCTACACATTCTAAGATTACAAGAGAAGACCCCTTATAATCTTTTCTTTATATGAAAGGCCTAAATGCAATAAATGCCTACCTTTATTAGATATTTTGAATTTTCTTTGAGATGAGAAAAGAGACTCAAGGGAGGAGAAAAGGTAAAACCTATATGGACTAAGACTCAATCCTAATTGAAGATTAAAGAGAGTGATCCTAAAGGTTTGTGAGGTTTCAACCTAAAGTCTAAAGAAAGAAAGAATTAAACAATTCACTTCCAAAGTAGAAGATGAATTGTAATTCAAAAAGGGAAAGTAATGAGTTGTTAAAAGAAAGCACATAAGTGCTTAGCAAAACACAAAATGGAATTGTAAAAGAGAAAGGATAGAAGTTGAATGTGGATTCCTTATCCACACTCAATTGAAACTTACCGAAGCCCCTACATGGTTAGCACAATCACTTACAAGTAAAGTAAGAAAATATAATGAACAAATCAAATTCAAACAAGTTGACAAACAAAGTAAAATGAGATTGAATGCTATACATGCTTCCAAGTCAGAATGTAACTCATATTTACACAACCTAATGTTATCCTAAATGAGTATACCAAATCATGCAAACAAAATCTCAATCCAACAAGAAGCAAAGAAGAAAAGGTGAAGTGATGTGAATGTGGTTCATACTTGTGAAACAAGTGACTTAAGGTGCAAGATAAACATCAAACATGCAAAGATGAAACCCAAATGTCACAATCAGAAGTCAATTAACATGCTATACATCCTCAAACAAAACCACAACTCATGGCACAAGTGCCTTCATGATCAAGCAAACCAAACATGAGGCATGCATTCACAAAATGAACAAGTTAAACTTCATGCTTCAAACAAATAGCAAACATGCTTCAAAAATTATGACTTTCCCCAATAAAACACCTTAAACACATGCCATTAACATATCAAGTCCACAAGCAATGAATCAGAACCAAAGTCACTCAACAATTAGGTCAAAGTCTCATGGAAGTTTCATGCATTCATGCTCAAAGCAACACATCAAAAGTCATCCAAAAAAGACTTAAAAATCATATCATAAATCTCAAACATACCTCAACATATTGTGACCACAATGCAAAAAGAAAGGTATCAAAATCATTTTTTATGATCAAGAACAAAAATGCACAAAATCATATGTCACATTAAGTATGCATACAAATGGAAATTCAAAAGAAATAATGGAACAGGGGCAAAATGGTCATAAAATCAGTAAATAAAATCATATAAAATTTCCTAAATGTTTTAAGAATACACATGAATTTTTGTGGAATTTTATTATGCATTTTAGTATTTTTAAAAATTGAAAATCAAACGCGTATGTAAAATGAAAATAAAAATAAAATGCAATATGAGAGGGGGGTATGAATATAGCAAATCAGCATGTTCAAATCACATGGGCCTCAAAATTGGGGGTGTGGATAGTATTCTGATTTGGGTCCATTCACGCGCAAAACACCATAACAAACATGCGCCTTCAGTCAACAAACTTGACTCACTATTAACCATTGGATCAAGTCAAAGTCATGCTAAAGTCAAAGTACACAGAATCAATGCACATGCGTGAGGACACACACAAGTTACCATGCACTACACCACACCACGCTTAAGTGACTTCAGAATTTTGGCACATGACATGCACATGTCTTTTAATGCGTTGGCACGTTCTCAGTCACACGATCAAAAAAATGGACGAACGAGATTAAAACGCACACAAACCCTAGTATTCAAAATCACCGGCCGGAGATGACCTCCGGTCATCTTCTCCGGCCAGCAGCCACCACTTGAAAGTTCACATTCTTCCAGAAATTCACAATACACGTATCAATCAAAAGCTAAACTCATGTAGAACAAGGATCTGGTCTTAAAATTCAACAATTATAATCATACAAAGAGAATCAGATGCAAGAAGTTTCGCCCTAAAACTGAATCTATGCTTCTAATAAGCCTATCACTAGCCAGAGATATAAACTGTTCCTAATGAACTTCAAACAAGTAAGAATATGCTCACATTAGTTCGAATTAGAGAAGAAAAGTTAAGATGATGAAACCTGAACTTGATGAGACAAATGTTGAAAGAAGACCAGAGGTTCCTTCTTGAATTCTAGAGCTTGAGTTGAGCAAAATAAATGCTTATTAGAAGCTTGAATCCGTGTGAGATCAGTGAGATGAGTTTGGAGATGATGAAGTTTAGTGCCACGCTTCAATGCACCATTGCTGCAAGATTGATGAGTGATGAAGATTGGAGCAGAAAGTTGGAGGACTCGTGTGAAAAGAGAGAGACACTGAGAATTCTGAGAAAAAAGTGAGAGCAACTTGAAGTGAGAGTGAAAAATGAATCCCCTCTCCAATGCGTGTGAGATTTCTATTTATGTGGCTGGTTAAGAATTAACTCATAAGGTTGACAGTTAGAACTCAAGTTAACTGAGCTAGTTAACTGAGTTCTGAGTTAACAGAATGAGTGAGGAGGTTAGTGACACGAGTTGGAGAGGTTTTGTTTTGGTGTGGTGCAGCCCATGGAGTTATGGTGGGAGTAATGAGAAGATGAATTGGCACGGCTTGTGTAGCAGCTTGCAGCAGTAGCTTGTGGTGGAAGTTTCATACATTTCCCTTCTCATGTAAGAAGCAGCATGGTGGAGGCACGTGCATGAATTGTTTGGTTTAATGAGGAAATGGACTGAAGTGATCATGAAAGTTTGTTGAATGACTGAACCAAAAGCAATGTGTGAATTACTATACAAGACAGTCAATGCATCAATGCAAATGGTGATGTTTGAACATGGATTTCTTTATGACCAATGCATGAAAATGGATCATCTTGGTGTCAATGGATTGAGGATGCATCATAGAACATGTTTGATGTTTGAATCCAAGTGAAATAATGCCTTTAAAGTGATGGAAAATGACTTAGAACACAAGGATGTGAGACTGCATCATGGGCGTGTGAGTGAGGTTGGCTGGCAAGGCATGTTGGCATGGGATTTTCAGCATAATCACCATGACTTTGGCCCCATATATCGCCTCTATAACTTGATCAAATGGAATTTTGTCCAACATGAGTATTGAAGATGACACTACAAGGAACAACTCTGATGTTGAAAAGTTTTTCATTTGAGGTCTTTAACCATGAGAAAAATGAGTGGACATTTGGCCCACCAACTGTTTGTTAAAATGATTGCGCGCGTGACCTGAAAATCTTGGTCATGACCTAGTTTTGAACCTACTTTGCTCAAACTTTGATCAATCATATCTCCCTCATTTTTTATCCAATGGAGATGTTCCACACATGGATTTGAAGCTTAAAGCAAGGCCTTTCATTGAGGCAGAGTGGAATTTTCATTTGGTACTCCAAATTTGAATGGCCTTGGTTCAAACTCTGATGCAAAATGGCCAAAACTTGCTATTTTTAGTAACCCTACTTCATCCAAAAATGGCAACTTTCCACATCTTGATTTTTTCATGATTCCTTTGGAGTTTCTTGACCAAATTTTGTACATTGGACATATGCAACATGAATTTCATGATTTTGGGCTCAAAAAGTCAAGAGTTGACTTTTTCCCCTGATTATTTGACTTGCCCCAATTTCTCTGATTCTTGATCTTTCTTCCAATTGAACCACTTCTAAAACCAATTGAGATGCAATTTTCCACATACATACACTTAAGGACATATAGAATACCATGACATCAAGTTTTGTCCAAAAAACAAAGATTCCCTGATTTAATGGGAAACCCTAGTTTTGGTGCCCACCTCCTAGGAGAAAAATGTGCAGTCTTCAATTTCAAATTCCTCAGAGTATGTTGTGTACCTTCTTAAAGGATGATGAGATATACCATTTGAGGATGATTTTGGATCAATGAGCTATCTCACTTGAGGGTTTTCCTTCAATTTTTGAACCTCTTGCATAGTGAAAGATGTAGTGCTTCAATCTCCCATTGTATCTCTTATCCTTGAGGTTGTGGAAGATCAATTGAGATGGGATGAGACATGAAAGACCTCTTGGCTTGCCTTGAGGGCACTTGATTGGCCTTTTGTGCTTTGAATGATCTCTTGATTGCCCACCTTCCACCTGATCACATGCCCTGATGGTAAGAAGGATGCCATGCTTCATTTTTCTATGTTAAATGCAATGCAATGTTAATGAGGTGGATATGATATGATAAATGATAATGCCATGCTATGATGCCAAAAGGGGAGAGCAAATTTTGGGGTATTACAATATTCAGGGAGGCTTATAGGGAGTGATTCCCGACCAAGCTAACTTGAGAGTTCGCCGAATCAGTGGAGGTACCATTTGGAATTACTGATGTTAAATGAGCAAGTCATGAAAACATTACTTTTTCCGCTGGGCACCCTTGATACTGAGGTTAAGTTGGCATTTAACTCCTGGCCATTTTTTAGGTAATACGATAACTATCGGGGATAGTTGACACGCGATACTACACTCAAAAGAGATTCATCTTAGGGATATTAAAACTCTCTTGAGTCAGTTAGTTTGCTGTTAATATTCTTAAGAGGGGTCGATGGCTTTGGGAACCTCTGTTAGAACCCGTTCTACATGTACCAAAACTTGACCTTTAGTACATACCTTGGGGATGGGTAGATCCATGGATCCATGCTCGTGACGATGAAACCTTAAACCCATGTTTTCAAATGTTTTTGTTTGCTGCATTCATGCATCCATGCATCTCATTCATTAAAACTTTTTTAACAAGAAAAAATCTTTTCCTAAAAAAAAAAGAGGAACTAAGACAATAATTGCAAATATCAGAAGTTGCATTATGAATTTCGGAAGGAGGAAAACACACAAGTACACCTTCAAAGTTCCAAAACTGGAGGACCTAAGGAAATTAGGAAGGATGATTACTAATCCGGAAGCTTTCAGAGCAAAGCACATAGGACTGTTGTCTCTTTTAAAGGTCAACATGGTGGAAGGAGTCCTGTCTACTTTGGTTCAGTTCTACGATCCAGTATACCATTGCTTCACTTTTTCAGATTATCAGCTCACACTAACACTGGAAGAGTACTCCCATCTGATTGACTTACCTATCACTGATCAAGATCCATTCTCTGGACTGGAAGAAATTCCAAAAGATCAAGCCATTGCAAGACCTACCTCTCTGGAAGAGTCAGACATCAGAACCCATATGACTACCAAGGGAGGAATCTAGGGTTTACCAGTTAACTTCCTGGTGGGAAAAGCTCTATACTTCGCCAGTATAGGGAATGTATCTGCTTTTGAGGATGTTTTTGTTTTGCTCATTTACGGGTTATTCCTCTTTCCCAACATTCACAACTTCGTCGATGTTAATGCTTTCAAGATCTTCTTGATTGGGAATCCAGTCCCAACCTTGCTCGCAGATGCTTATCATTCTGTACATTTAAGGAATTTGTTCAATGGAGGGATGATCACGTGCTGTGTACCATTACTCTACAAATGGTTTATTTCCCACTTACCTAAGTCTGTTGCTTTTTGGGATTTCACAAGTGGTTTGCGATGGTCGCAGAAGATTATGTCTCTTACCCATTCTGACATAGATTGGTTCAACCGGGTCTATGATGGGATAAAAATTATTGGCAAATGTGGAAGTTTCCCCAATGTGCCCCTCATTGGTACTAAGGGAGGGATCAACTATCATCCGATCTTAGCTTGTCATAAACTTGGATACCCGATGAAGAACGTACCACATAATGTTCATCTGGAAGGTATTTTCTTCAAGGAAGGAGAAAATGACAGGGCACTAAAGAAAGAAATAGTGCATGCCTGGCAACATGTACATAGGAAAGGAAGAGAATCCTTAGCAAGACCAAATTGTATCTCTACAGAGCCTTACCTCCGATGGGTACAAACTAGAGCCCTCAAATTGAAGATGTCGTACCCTCGCCAAGAAGCTTTTCCTTTAAAGGAATCTATCATTTATTTCATGTCCGATGCGGAAAAACTTCTGATCGCTCTCAACAAAGTCCAACGCGAGAGGAACTCTTGGAAGAACAAGTATCAGATCATTAGCCTAGAGTGCACCAAGATGCAAGAGCTGCTAAAGGAAAAGGATGCCCTGATTGAAATATTGGAGCGACATGCCATAGAAAGTCAAGAAGAGCATATAAGTCTGCTCTCTCCATTCACTTGGCAAAGGATCATCGACCTGACAATGGCTGAAGGATCCCAATCAAAGAAGAGAAAGATTCAGCAACCGGCGTCTGAGCTCTCTACAGGAATACCTTAGGATCCATATGTTTTGTTTCCTTTCCCACACTTTGTGAAATAATTTTTTTCTGTAATATACTGCAATCTTCTGAAATTCAATAAAAGATTTCCATCGCTGTATGATATTTGCAACATAATTGTCAAAAGTTCTTTTGAAAAAAATCATTCTCATTCTTTGCATATCATTCCTGCATTACACATCTTTGTCATTAAATCTTACACATATATCGTGCTTTAGAGTTAAACTATTTCATTTGTACAATACTCAGGCTAATTGGCAAAAGAAAATGGACGATATCGAAGAAGAGAACAGAGAACTAAGAGAAGAAATAAACTCTCTCAAGGAAAGTTTGGAGAAACTCCACAAAATGATTGAATCCCTGGCAGCTCAGGATCAACCACTACAAAGGACTGCGATCTTAGAGATTGTGTCTACACCAGTATATGAGGCACCTGGTAATCATCCTCAATACACCATGCCTAAAGGTTTTCCTTGGGGCATGAATTTCAATTTTGTACCTGAGGGATATACACCTCCGGTCAATGAAGATCTAGAAGCCATGGCAGGAACCTCCAGACCTGAAGGTTACAAATTTCAGGTGAATGAAGATGCAAGAGTTATAGTAGAAACTCCTGAAGGTTACAAACTTCAGGTCACTGAAGCGCCAAGGGTAACAGCAGTAATGTCTATACCGCAACCAGTGGTACATACTATTCCCAAAGAACAGATTATGTAGGCCACTTCTTAAAGAAATGAAGAAGTATACGAAAGGATGAATGAATTCCAGGAATAGTTCTTGGAAATGCAGAAGGAATTGCATCCTATTCGTGGATAGGACTTATTTGGAAAATACACCGCTGACCTCTGTTTGGTCCCTAATGTAAAGATACTGCACAAATTCAAGGTGCCTGACTTTGAAAACTACAAAGCCAACTCTTGCCCTCAAAGTCACTTAGTCATGTATGCCCGAAAAATGTCTACCCAGACAGAAAACCAACAGCTACTGATCCATTACTTCCAGGACAGTTTAACCGGTGTCGTACTCAAATGGTACATGGTTTAAACCGTATAAAGATCAGTACCTTCAGAGATCTTGGGGCAGCTTTTGTTTAGCAGTATAAATACAATTTGGACATGGCACCTGATAGGGACCAGCTCTGAGCAATATCCCAGAAAGATAAAGAAACCTTCAAAGAATATGCTCAAAGGTGGCATGAAATTGCCGCCCAGATCTGCTCTCCTCTCGAGGAAAAGGAAATGACAAAGATCTTCCTAAAAACCTTGAGCTCATTTTATTACGACATATTGGTCGCCAGTGCACCTAGTGACTTCACTAAAATGGTGAATATGGGGGTACGCCTTGAAGAAGCAGTCCGAGAAGGACGATTGGTCAAAGATGTAGAGCCATCTGGCAGTACTAAAAGGTACGGGAGCGCCTTCCAAAGGAAGAAAGAGCAAGATATCAACAACATCTCTCTGGGTAAGCAAAGATGAAGGTATCAACCTTGGCAGGTAGCAGCGGTAACACCCGCTATCAACCCAGCGCCAACTCCGACATACCAACCACAGGTAGCTCAGAGCCAGCCAAATCAACAACACTATCAGCAAAGGCAGCAACAGACTCTTCAACAGGCTCATCCACCATATAATAATAATAATCATATCACACAATCGCCAGGGTTTGACCCCATACTAATGATGTATGCTGAGTTATTTCAACTTCTGTTAGCCAAGGGGCATGTTCAAACCAGGACTCCCCTTGCAGTACCAGAAAATCTGCCTTTCTAGTTCAAAGCTGACCAATCTTGCCCTTACCATCAAGGAGGATCAGGACATAACATTGAGAATTTCCTCAGCTTCAAATCTGATGTACAAAAGCTCGTCAGAAGCGGGATCTTATCTTTCAAAGATACGAACTCGAATATCCAAACAAACCCATTACCGCTACATGAAAATACTGCGGTTAACTTGGTATAAAGAGAGTTGGGCGGTAGTTATCAAATTCATGATGTACGCCTACTGGTAATGAACTTGGTAAAGATGCATTGTGGACAGAGCGGGTACGGTTATGTGTCATCTCATAATTATCATCAATGTGATACCTCTTCCAAGAACAATCAAGGATGTTCCATTATACAAGCAACTCTTCAAGAGCAGATGGATTTAGGTTGGATTCAGGATCACAGGATTCGTGAAGTGAATATGGCCCATTCACATCCAAACATTGTTCAAAATCATGACATTCGTGCAATGAACGTCAATTTAGTGGCAATGCACTCGAGGCAGAGTCAGTACTACAATCTATCATTGCTTGATTACAACGCTTGTCCGATCTGCTCACAAAACAATCAGGGATGCTCTTTTGTACAAGAGGCTCTCCAGCGTCAGATGGATCTTGGATGGATCCAAGACTACCATGAAAGGAATGATTATCGAGTAAATATGGTTCAGATCTTCGATATCCGTTTAATAAATACCAACTTTGTAGAATTGCACACCAAGCAAGTCAGACTCAGTTTTTTGTCTGCCCACAATTATCAGGACTGTAGTCATTGCTCCGAAAACGATCAAGGTTACACGCTTGTACAAAGAAAGCTTCAACATCTGTTGGACCACTGGTGGCTCCCAGTCTACCAAGATGAAGACACACAACAAGTTAGCATAACCAATGAGAATCCAGGTAGATACCAAAGTTGTGACGTCCGCTTACTGGAAACAGATTTGGTAAAGATGCACTGCATACAAAGTGGCGTACTTGTTGATTTAAATATCCAAGTTGTTGTCCATCTTTTATCCTGGTAAATCCTCTCTTTCATCTAATTGCTATAAGCGGCAAGCCTCTAGATTATTTACATCCACGCTACTGTCCCTCTCTTAGCATGAGAAATTCCTAAGGAAAGATGGCATTGCTCTACACTGAGTTAAAGTTTTCCCCTTCAGGATAACACCCCTATAAAGGAAATTATGGCATTGCTGGATTCTCATATCCCAGTTAAAGTAATCCTCCTTTATAAACAGTCACCCAACAACTGTGATAAACAGACAAAATGTCTTCCTTTAGAGATGACAAATTCTCTCTCAGTCAAACCTTTTAGCTTCAATCTTGGGCTTTGAACAAGACACAAATACTCTTTAGCTTCAATCTTGGGCTTTGAACAAGACACCAAAATATCTATTTCCTCCCTTAGAATAGGAGGAACTATGATTGCTCTGATTTCCCTGTTTCTTTTAAATGGGAATACGTAGGCATAAGATTGTGAAATCTTAGAGAGCATACTAATAAAAAACTCTAGATCCAGTACCTTCATATCAAACTTAGGTCCAGTACTTTACCAAAAATATCAGAAAACTCGAACATCAATAAAAACTCACTCTCCCTCTCATATTTCGCAAGAAACTTTCTCAACCCATTAATAGATAAACACCATCAAATACAAAGTAGAACCTAAAGCTAACAACCTGTGGATAACCATATATAGGATGGGTAATTGACAAATCCCCATTGTATAACCTGACCCCGAACTCCCCGAATCTCTTTAAGCGTTTGTTCACTTAAACATTCGCGTGCAAGGATAGTTTTAGATAACTCCCCTTTCCCTTCCAGCTTCATGGGATAAATAAGAAATCAGAAAGTAGCACCCCCTCCTCTTCATTGAGGAGAAGACCAAATTCCCGCGATAAGGTGGTCGCATCACAGACAAAAATCGCACGCTACAGAATAATGGCGACTCTGCTGGGGACAATCATTTTGTCTGTCTAGGATTATAGCTCTTAAGAGGTCTAGGATGATAGTTTTAGGAATGAATATATATATATATATATATATATATATATATATATATATATATATATATATATTGCTTTTCCTACTTGATATCCGTGTTTATTTTTCTGCTAATGGGACTGCCGGTGATGCCGCATGTGGAAAGTTTGAGTGATACCTAAGATAAGTGATGGCATAGATGGGTGGTCTTACAGGGAGTGATTCCTGAATAAGCGATCCCGGTAGACCATCAAATAAGTGGAGATACCCTTTGCGAATTCAATGTCTAACGACTTCGGTTGTGAAAGCAGATTGTTCGATTGTGGTATCCATGAAACTGAGGATTTAGTAGACTGAGACCATGTGACTATTTTGTAGTGCGGAAGCTATCAGAAATAGTTGTCACACGATACTACCCTCATTTGAGATTACCCTAAGATAATACAGCTCGCTCGGGTGAACCAGCCTGCTGTCGTTATCCCAAGGGGGTCAATGATTTTGAGTACATGTACAAAAATTCACCATAGTACAACCTTTGGGAATGGGTAGAGCCATGACTAAATGCTCGTGACACAGAACCTTTGAACCCATGTTTTTTCTATGTTTTTGTGTGCTGCATTCATTCATTCATTTCATTAAAAAACTTTTAAACAAAGAAAAAATTTTCTCTTCTAGTCTCTCTCTTTTTTCAAATTAAACTAAGACAATGATTGCAAATATCAGAGAGAAAAATTGCGTATGGATTTCGGTAGAAGGAAGACGCACAAGTACACCTTCAAGATTCCAAAATTAGAGGATTTAAGAGGGTTGGCAAGGATGATCACCAACCCTGATGCTTTCAGAGCTAAGTACGGAGGACTGCTGTCTCTGTTAAGGGTCTATGTAATTGAAGGAATACTGTCTATGCTGATTTAGTTTTATGATCTGCTTTATCACTGTTTCATATTCCTGGATTATCAACTAGCACCGACACTGGAGGAGTACTCTCACCTGATTGATTTACCCATTACTGACCAAGCTCCCTTTTCTGGATTGGAAGAAATTCCAAAGGATCAAACCATTGCATGAGCAATCTATTTGGAAGAGTCAGAAGTCAGGACTCACATGACCGCTAAGGACAGAATCCCAGGTTTACCGGCCAAGTTTTGGATAGAGAAAGCCCTGTACTTTGCCAGTATAGGAAACGTTACTGCTTTCGAAGATATCTTTGTTCTACTCACATACGGGTTGTTCCTTTTTCCCAACATTGATAACTTCATTGATATCAATGCCATTAAGATATTTCTGATTGGAAACCCTGTACCGACCTTGCTCGCAGATGCTTATCATTCTGTACACTTAAGGAATTTGTACAGAAGAGGAATAATCACATGCTGTGTACCCCTGCTATATAAATGGTTCACTTCCCATTTACCAAAGTCTGCTGCTTTCTGGGATCATAAGAGTACTCTACGTTGGTCACAGAGAATCATGTCTCTTACCAACTCTAACATAGATTGGTACAACCGAATCTATGACGGGATAAGAATCATCGACCGTTGTGGAAACTTCCCTAATGTACCCCTCAAAGGAACTAAAGGAGGAATCAACTATCATTCATTTTTAGTTTGCTGTCAACTCGGATACCCGATGAGACATATCCCGTGTAATGTTCATCTGGAAGGTCTTTTCTTCAAGGAAGGAGAACATGACAAGGCACTAAAGACAGAAATAGTGCATGCTTGGAAATATGTTCACAGGAAAGGAAGAGAGTCTCTAGGAAAACCAGACTGTGTCTCTGTGGAACCTTATCTCCACTGGGTACAAACTAGAGCTCTCAAGCTAAGGATGCCTTACCCTCGTCAAGAAGTTCTTCCGTTAAAGGCGTCTGTCCTTTATTTTATGTTTGATACGGAAAAACTCCAGGTCACTCTCAACAAAGTTCAACGGGAAAAGAAATCTTGGAAGAACAAGTACCACATTCTTAATGAAGAGTGTACCAAAATACAACAATTTTTAAAAGAAAAAAATGCTCTGATCGAGATTTTAGAGTAACATGCTGTAGAAAGTCAAGAAGACCGAAGGAATTTGCTTGCTCATTTCACTTGGCAAAGGACTGACAACCCGACAATGGCTCAAGAGCCCCGGTCAAAGAAAAGGAAGATACCATAACCAGCACCTGAGCTCTCCTCAGAGAGGACTCAGGATCCATAAGCTTAGACATTTCCTTTTACAACACTTTGTAAATTACTATATTTCCATTTCCGCAATCTTTGAATTCAATAAAACGGGGTCTCCCCACTGTATGATATTTGCAATCCAATTGTTGAAGTTTCTTTTGATTAAACAAAAAAAATTAATATAATTATTGCATATCATTCATCATTCTCACCTAACACATTCTTCTTACCTACGAATCTCACGTCTGTGTCTCGATTCTAGAGTCAAACTGTCTCATTCGTACAATACTAGGGCCAATCGACAAAAGAAAATGGATGATCTCGAGGAAGAGAATAAAGAGTTGAGAGAAGAAATCGACACTCTGAAAGAAGATTTGAGAAAACTTCACAATGACATACAATCTTTGGCAGCGGCTCAGATACAACAACAAAGGACTGTGATCTCAGAGATCACATCTACGCCCATAGTGGAGAAGTATGATCCTCGGTACAACATGCCTAAAGATCGTCCCTGGGGCATGCCACTTAACTATATCCCTGAAGGATATATTTCGCCGATCACGAAAGTTCCGAAAACTGCAGCAGGAACCGCTAGGCCTGAAGGTTACAAACTTCGGGAAAGTGAAGATGCACAGGGCATGACAGTAACTCTTGAAGGTTACAAACTTCGGGATAGGGAAGCACCAAGAGTCACCACCGTAATGACTATACCACCACCCGTGGTACACACTGTCCCGGAAGGAGAGATTCCACAGATATATTCTGGTGGAAATGAAAGTATGTACGACAGAATGAATAAGTTCTAGGAACAATTCTTGGAGATGTAGAAGGAACTGCATGCCATTACGGCCAGGATCTATTCGGAAAGGATGCCGCAGACCTTTGTTTGGTCCCCAATGTGAAAATTCCGCACAAATTTAAGGTGCCCGAATTTAAAAAATACAGGGGAAACTCTTGCCCTCAAAGTAATTTGGTGATGTATGTTCAAAAAATGTCAACTCAGACAGAGAACCAACAGCTATTGATCCACTATTTCCAAGATAGTTTAACCGGTACCGCACTCAAATGGTACATGGGTTTAAACCGCACCAAGATCGTCACTTTCAGAGATCTTGGCGCTGCCTTTGTTGAGCAGTATAAGTATAACCTGGACATGGCACCAGACAAAGATCAACTCAGAGCCATGTCGCAGAAGGACAAGGAAACCTTTAAGGAATATGCTCGGAGATGGCGTGAAATTTCCACCCAGATTTGTCCACCTTTTGAAGAAAAATAGATGACAAAGATCTTTTTGAAAACCTTGAGCTCATTTTACTACGACCGAATGGTCGCCAGTGCACCCAGCGACTTCACTGAGATGGTGAGCATGGGAGTTCGTCTTGAAGAAGCAGTCTGAGAAGGACGTCTGGTCAAAGATACAAGACCATCAAGCAGTGCCAAAAGATACAGTAGTGTTTTCCCTAAGAAAAAAGAGCAAGATATTAGTAATATCTTCTCGGAAAGAAAAGGCGACGGTACCAACCAGTAGCAGCTGTAACTCCTGCTATCAACCCTGCGCCTATTCCAATGTATCAACCTCAAGTTGCTCAGAGCCAACCAAATCAACAACAATTCAACAAAGGACACAACAACCTCTTCAGCAGGCTCATCCTCAGTACAACAATAACAACTATATAACGCAACCACTAGGGTTCGACCCTATACCGATGTTGTACGCAGAACTTTTTCCGCTACTACTGGTCAAAAGGCACATCCAAACTAGGTCTCCTCTTATAATACCGGAGAATCTGCCTTTTTGGTTTAAAGCGGATCAGACTTGCCCTTACCATCAAGAAGGACCAGGGCATAACATAGAAAATTATCTCAGCTTCAAATCCGATGTACAGAAGCTTGTCAGGAACGGGGTCTTATCCTTCAAGGATACGAATCCAAATGTTCAGACGAACCAGTTGCCTCAACACGAGAAAGCTGCAGTAAATTTGATAGAAGAGGAGTATAAACACAGCTATCAAGTTCATGATGTACTCTTATTAGGGACCAACCTGGTCAAAATGCATTGCAGACAGAGCAGATACAGTCATGTACCGTCTCATAATTATCACCACTGTAATACCTACTTTAAAGACAATCAAGGATGTTCTATGGTGCAATCAGCTCTACAAGAACAGATGGATCTTGGGTGGATCCAAGATCACCGAATTCGTGAGGTCAACATGACTTATACAAATTCCAACATCATTCAAAACCACGAAATTCCTGCAATGAATGTCAACTTGGTGGCAATGCACTCAAGGCAAAGCCAACATCATGATCTGCCAAGGCACGATTATGATTCCTGTCTGATATGCTCGGTAAATAATCAGGGATGCTCTTTTGTACAAGAGGCCCTCCAGCGTCAGATGGATCTTGAATGGATTCAGGATTACCGTGATAGAAGTCATTATCAAGTTAATATGATTCAAATCTTTGATATTTTCTTGATGAATACCAGTCTGGTGGAATTACACGCTAAGCAAGTCCAGCTCGATTTTCTGACTTCGCATGATTATCAGAACTGCAAAGTATGTCGGGAAAATGACCAAGGATGTACACTTGTTCAAAGAACGCTGCAACACTTGTTGAACCACTGGTGGCTTCTAATCTATCTAGATGAAGACACACAACGAGTGAGTATGATTAACGGGAACCCTACTAGGCATCAAAGTCAGGATGTTCGTTCAATGGAAATAGATCTAGTGAGGTTGCACTGCATACAAAACGGACGTGGCCGGGTGCCACCACAAAACTATGAGCGCTGTAGGGTTTGCTCAGAGGATAACCAAGGATGCTAACTCGTGCGAGCAGCCCTTCAAAGTCAGATGGACCACAAAGAGCCTCGACCATGTTCAAGCTCTGGTTCGATCAACATAATGTCAGACTATCTTCCCAATCGAGGCAATGAAGTTGTCTTAATCCCTAAACGAGAAGTGGACAAATATGTATGCGCCATAATCCCTTTACTCCATGAATCAAGAGTTCCTCTTGATAGCGAAAAGATTCTCAACCTCGAACCAATTGAGGCCAGCTACGACGGTCAGAAAAATCAAAAGGCTCCAGTGTTATCTATCTGCCGGGACCAATACTGTACAAATCCTATAAGGCTATCCCTTATGGTGCAACAACAATTGAGAATGGAAAGGAAACTCCATTACCCTCCGTCGTGAATATTACAAACATCAGTCGAGTAACACGGAGCGGTCGGATCTTCAACAGAGGAGTCGGAGAACCCACCAGAGAAAAGGAACCTCAAACAGAAGTTCCCAATCAACCAGTCGATCAATCCAGTAATCCCGACCTTTCAAAGAGCAACGATGAGATGCTGAAGCTCATCCAGAAAAGCGAGTACAACATTGTTGACCAACTGTTGCAAAATCCTTCGAGAATCTCTGTGATATCTCTTTTACTCAGTTTCGAAGCTCACAAGGAGGCTCTACAGAAAGTCTTAGAGCAAGCCTTGGTGGAACAAGATGTAACAATAAGACAATTCGACATCATCATCTCCAACATCACTTCCTGCAACAACTTGGGATTCAGTGATGAAGAATTTCCAGAAGAAGGCAAAAATCACAACATGGCACTTAACATTACAGTCAACTGCCAGGACGATGCTTTAGCCAGCGTACTGGTGGACACCGGATCAACTCTAAATGTTATGCCAAAGTCTACTCTAATGCGACTATCATTTCAAGGATCTCCGATGAGAGGCAGTGAGGTCATCGTCAAGGCATTTGACGGATCCCGAAAAATAGTTATCGGCGAAGTCGACCTTCCCATAACTATCAGTCCTCACACTTTCCAAGTCACTTTCCATTTCATGGACATCCGAGCAGCATACAACTGTTTGTTAGGAAGACCTTGGATACACGAGGCTGGGGCAGTCACTTAGACACTTCACCAAAAGCTGAAGTTCTTCAAGAATGACCAACTAGTCACAGTCTGCGGAGAGCAAACCTTGATCGTGAGCAACTTATCATCGTCCACTTGTGTAGAACCAGAGGAGGTTGTTGGAACCCAGTTCCAAGCACTTTCGGTGAGCAATGACAACCAATCAGAAAGAGGAACGTAGATTTCCTCGTACAAAGATGCTCTCGAAATAATCAAAAGTAACAATGCAAAAGGATAGGGACAGCTTGTCATTCCTACTGACAACAAGACAAAGAAAGGTCTTGGTTTTTTCTCAACCTGTACCCAGACTGCTACTAACGATGAAAGTTTTCATCCCATTCAGAACTTCTTCCACAGTGGAGGTTTCCTTCACCCAATATCTCAAGAAGTACATACCGTCAACGAGGGTGACTCCTCCAATACAGATGAAGAGTGGAAGTTCTATCTCAACGAGGATGGTTATATGTCTCAAGGAGAGGTGCATATGCCATTTTGCTATCCCGCACAAAGTCCGAGATATATACCGAGATCAGATGTCAAGATGATGTACGAATATTTGTGATCCGGAAGGATGTCGTGCTCCACCCAACTCATTAGAGGAGGACACTCTGATGAAAGACAACTTTGACCATGACTATTATGGCACAATGGATGGCCTGCCAATCTGTCAGTCGTACCTAGAAGACTTAGGGTAAAAGAGTCAGCCTAACGTTGCTTATCAGCTGAGCATCATTGAAAAGAATACATGCGTCCCCACCAGATCATGGGATCATTACTCAGGGCATTCTGAAGATATCCAGTACAACGATGAATTTGCAAAGAGCGCAGGACAAGAGTTCCTTAACTATGCTTTTCCTGAGGTCAACGTCATCGAAAGGGATGCCTCCTCCAGTTCCAAAGAAGCGTGGGACACCTTAGAACAACCGAGTGGCAAGTACAACTTCTTGGTTAAGTAAACCGCTTCTGAAAGCTCTCGTATCAGGCTCGAAGACATCCAAACCACTAGATGGGGAGATCTGTCTGAGAGTGCAAATACTGTGCAAGATACCGCTGAAGAATTCTCCTATGACAACTCTGCATGGGAAGACTCCAACGATCCTACTCCACCAGAAATTAGCGTCATTTCTGAGGACAAACCAAGAATGAAGGTACCAGACTTTGTGATTCACCAAGGAGTTCGCCGCCAATGGGTTGCTGTCGATGTCCCGAAAGTCGTCCATAAGTCTAAGTAATTGATGTCTTTGTTTTAACCTTTCGCCCTGCCCAGGTGAAATAGATGTTTTTATAGAGCCCACTTTTCTGTAAATGTCTCGCTTCGCTTCGCCCAAAGCGACATAGTTTTGTTTTATAGCGCTGTAGTTTCAAGAATCGACCAAATCATAAATAAACGTCGTTATGTAATTTCCGCATTTATTGTTGTTTTCATTTTTCGCTTTTTGAGAAAATGGTAATCCTAAAAACAACTCAAATAATAAAAACAAGCATTTTTCAGAAAATACACTGCACACACTCTTACATTCTCTCTATCTCTTCTAAAAACAATCATCACGTCATGCAGATTGCTTATTTTAAACCCCGTTGAAACACGCGATCAAATGCCTTCTCCCAACTTTGAATTCCCGGTATTTGAAGCTGAAGAAGAAGAAGACGAAGAAATTCCAGAAGAGATCTCACGACTACTCAGACAAGAGGAAATGTCCATTGAACCTCATAAAGAGCCGTTGGAAATGGTCAACTTGGGTTCAGAAGAAGAGAGAAAAGAAGTCAAGATTGGGGCACTGCTTAGTTCGATTATCAAAGAAAGTTTGATAAAGCTTCTCAAAGAGTTACCCGAGGTATTTGCTTGGTCCTACCAGGACATGCCAGGGTTGGATACCAACATCGTGGAACATCATCTACCGTTAAGATCAGAATGTCCTCCGGTGAAACAAAGACTGAGACGAACTCATCCAGACATGGCCATCAAAATCAAAGAGGAAGTGCAAAAACAGATTGACGCGGGTTTCCTCGCCACATCAGAATATCCTCATAGGTTAGCCAACATAGTACCAGTTCCGAAAAAGGACGGAAAAGTTAGAATGTGTGTAGACTGCAGGGATCAGAACAAGGCCAATCCAAAGGATGACTTTCCCTTACCGCACATAGACATGCTGGTAGACAGTACAACGAAGTTCAAAGTATTCTCCTTCATGGATGGATTCTCGGGCTATAATCAGATAAAAATGGCACCGAAAGACATGGAGAAAGCTTCATTCATCACCCCATGGGGAAATTTTTATTACAAGGTAATGTCATTCGGTTTGAAGAACGCCGGGGAAACCTATCAAAGGGCCATGACTACTCTGTTTCATGACATGATACACAAAGAAATAGAAGTGTATGTCGATGATATGATTGCCAAATTTAAGACAGAAGAGGAGCATGTGACCCACCTGTCAAAGCTATTCGAGCGTCTGAGAAAGTACAAACTCCACTTGAATCCCAACAAGTGCACGTTCGGTGTCCGCTCAGGAAAACTGTTAGGGTTCATCGTCATCCAGAAAGGAATTGAGATTGATCTTGACAAGGTCAAGGCCATTCAAGAAATGCCTTCTCCAAAGACTGAAAAACAAGTTAGAGGATTCCTGGGGTCTTTGAATTACATTTCCAGATTTATATTCCTCATGACCGCGACATGCACGCCAATCTTCAAATTACTCAAAAAGAATCAGGACTGCGTATGGACAGAAGACTGTCAAACCGCCTTTGACAGTATCAAGGAATACCTGTTGAATCCACCGATTTTATCACCTCCAGTGGAGGGAAGACCGCTGATCATCTATTTAACAGTCCTGGAAGACTCCATGGGTTATGTACTTGGCCAACAAGACAAAACAAAAAGAAAAGAGTCGCCATCTACTATTTGAGCAAGAAGTTTACCGACTGTGAAACTCGGTATACTATGCTTGAGAAAACTTGCTGTGCTCTGGCTTGGGCAGCCAAACATCTTCGCCAATACATGATTTGTCACACTACTTGGTTAATCTCCGAAATGGATCCAATCAAGTACGTCTTTGAAAAACCTGCTCTTACGGGAAGGATCACCCATTGGCAGATGTTGTTATCAGAATATGACATCGAGTACCATGCTCAGAAAGCCGTCAAAGAAAGTATTTTAGCCAATCATTTGGCTCATTAACCGATTGACGATCAGGAATCAGTCAGATTTGACTTCCCAGACGAAGATGTTATGTATTTAAAAATAAAATATTGCGATGAACCGCTACCCAGTGAAGGGCCAGAACCAGGTTCCCAATGGGGACTAATCTTTGACGGAGCTGTCAATCATTATGGAAACAGAATTGGGGCAATAATCATAACACCTCAGGGTACCCACATTCCTTTCACCGGCCGACTGACATTCAAGTGTACAAACAACGAGGCCGAATACAAAGCTTGTATCATGGGTCTCGAAGAAGCGATTGACTTAAGGATTAAGAACTTGGATGTGTATGGAGACTCAACCCTGGTTGTCAATCAGATCAAGAACACATACCAATCAGGACTGATTCCTTACAAAGACTACGCAAGAAGGTTGTTACCATTCTTCAACAGGATCGAGTTTCATCACATCCCTCGTAAAGAGAATCACATGGCTGATGCATTAGCCACTCTTTCTTCCATGATTAGTGTAGGTCAATGGAACGATGTACCTAAGATTGACATAATGCGCCTAGAAAGGCCCACTTACATCTTTGCGATCGAAGCAGTCATAGACGACAAACCTTGGTATCATAATATCAAATGCCTCCTTCAAAAAAACGAGTACCCACCTAGGGCATTTGGAAAAGACAGGAAAACCCTCAGAAGGTTGGCAGGCAGTTTCTTCCTGAGCGGTGATACACTCTATAAGTGAAATTTCGACATGGTCTTGCTCCGATGTGTAGATAGACCAGAAGCAAACATGCTGATGAATGAAATTCACGAAGGATCCTTTGGCACTCATGCCAATGGACACACAATGGCGAGAAAAATTCCGAGAGCAGGATACTATTGGTTGACCATGGAATCCTATTGCTACAAGTACATGAGGAGATGTCACAAGTGTCAGATATACTCAGACAGAATCCATGTACCGCCAACGCATCTCAAAGTTATTTATTCCCCATGGCCTTTTTCCATATGGGGAATCGACATGATTGGCATGATTGAACCCAAAGCTTCGAACGGACATCGGTTCATCCTGGTAGCCATTGACTACTTCATCAAATGGGTCAAAGCAGCATCATACGCCAATGTGACCAGACAAGTGGTGATCCGATTTATCAAGAACAATCTCATCTGCCGTTATGCTGTTCCCAGCCAGATCATTATTGATAATGGATCTAACTTGAACAATAAGATGATGAAGGAGTTGTGCATTGAATTCAAGATCGAACACCATTACTCATCTCCCTACCGACCTAAGATGAACGGAGCGGTAGAAGCGGCTAATAAGAATATCAAGAAGATTGTTCAAAAGATGGTTGTAACCTACAAAAATTGGCATCAAATGCTGCCTTTTGCTCTTCACGGTTATCACACATCTGTCTGCACTTCAACAGGGGCAGCCTCTTTCTCTCTAGTATATGGCATGGAAGTAGTGCTTCCCATAGAAGTAGAGATCTCATCGATCCGGGTATTGATGGAAGCTAAGTTAACAGAAGCTGAGTGGTGTCAAAGCAGACATGACGAATTAAACCTAATCGAAGAAAAGTGAATAACGACACTATGCCATGGTCAGTTGTATCAGCAAAGAATGAAGAAAGCTTTTGACAAAAAGGTCCGACCCTGTGTCTTCAGGAAAGGAGACCTCATGCTCAAGAAGATACAATTATTCCTCTCTAATCCCCTGGGCAAATGGACTCCGACCTACGATGGCCCCTATGTGGTAAAGAAAACCTTCTCAGGCGGCGCCTTGAGACTCGCAACCATGGATGGAGAGGAATTCACCTACCCCACGAATGCTGATGTAGTCAAGAAATACTTCGCCTAAATAAAAAAAAACGTCTCGGTGGATTGAAAACCCGAAAGGGCGGTCCAGGCAAAAATTAGAGACACAAAAAAAAATCATCACGATGGATTGGAATCTCAAAGTACAATCCAGGTAGAAATTAGGGATTAATGGCAAGTAACTACGTCTGACAAGGTTGAATCCCTCAGTAGTAATGCCATCCATCAGGAAAACTCCAGTCAAGGTCATCTTCGACAGAAGCTCAGGATGTCCATAATTCAAAGTTGGTAGAAGGATAACAGTCGTTATTGTAGCGAGTGATTTTTGGATGTGGTTGCGAAGCACGATCGCTCTAGTACTACAGTTCGATTCATTTTTTATCCTATTAAAGCTGATGAAGGAAGGGAAATAGATGTCTCCAATTAACCCTGCTTGTATACTGAGATTAAACAGTCGAAACTGTTGGTTTACAGATGCTACAAAGATTCGGGGTTTTTCCTAGGTTTATTTTGTTGACGAGGGGTGCTTTAGGCTATTAGTTGAGATGTTAGGACGGATATATATGAAAGTATGGGATTTTGGGTTTTTGTTTAGTGTGCTCGCTAAGATTTTTCTTTCAATCTTATGCCTACGTATTCCCGTTTACCGAAATAGGGAAATCAGAGTGTTCGTAGTTCAAAGCCCAAGACGTGAAGCGAAAGGTAGTTTATATCTTGTTCAAAGCCCAAGATGTGAAGCTGAAAGGTCTCAACTTTTAGAGAGAATTTGTCATCTCTAAAGAGGGGGTTGTATGTCACAACTGTTTTATAAAGGAGAATCACTTTAACCGGGATATGTGAATCCGACAATGCCATAATTTCCTTTATAGGGGATTTCAACCTGAAGGAGAAGACTTTAACTCAGTGTAGAGTAATGCCATCTTTCCTTAGGAATTTCTCATGCTAAAAGAGGGACAGTGACATGGATGTAGATGATCCAGAGGCTTGCCGCTTACAGCAATTAGATGAAGGGGAAAGAGTTGTTGATGTTTGTGTACTGTGAATGAGGCACAACTTTGATGCTAAAAGGTTAATTGGATCAACTAGTGGTTTTCTTATACAAAGCCTAAGAGGAGGCTATTATGTGTCTCGTACAAAGCCCGAGAGAGAGGCTAAAAGGTTTTGACTCAACGAGTGAATCTTTTGGTATCTCGTATAAAGCCCGAGATGGAGGCGATTTGACTCAACAAGAGAGTTTTTGTATCTCGTACAAAGCCCGAGATGGAGGCTAAAGAGGTGATTGACTCAATGAGGGAGTCTCTTGTGTGTCTCGTACAAAGCCCGAGAGAGAGGCTAAACGTTGTTTACTCAACGAAGGAATCTTTTGTATCTTGTATAAAGCCCGAGATGGAGGCTAAAAGGTTTGCTCCGCTGGGGAGAATCATTGTGTAAAGCCCAAGAGAGAGGCTAACTTCACTGGAGAAGGATCTTTACACAAAGCCTAAGAGGAGGCTGTGGTTACTGTTCAGTTAAGTGACAGGTCTAGTATACTAATTTTTAAAGAGAAAATCAGTTCTTATATGAGCAACACTGTACTCGAGGATTTGGTTCGAGGATCCGGGTTATTCCTGTTCTTTAAGGAAGTGGGAAATACGAAGGGTATTGAGACTGTCCTAGTCTACGGGTTTTCTTCCTATTTAATGAAGGGGCCACTTGAGAATGTCTTTGAGACTCAAGGATATTAGACTGTTCATGTCTAGAGTGTCATCTTTTGTACCATGCTTTGAGAAACAGTAGTAGACTCAATGAAAGGACTCTTCTATGCAGATGACTAAGTTCTGTTCCTATACCTCTAGGAGGTCGTCGGGACAATTTGTATGAAGCCCAAAAGGAGGCTGGAAGCTTTTAAGAAGCCGAAGAGTCCTTTGTACGATGCCCAAGAGGAGGCTATCATTCCCAGAGGAAGAGATCATTATACGAAGCCTAAGAGGAGGCTGTGAATACTTCTAAGAAGCCGTAGGGTCCTTGTAAAAAGCCCAAGAGGAGGCGGGGTTGCTTTTAGGAAGCCTGTGGGTCCTTGTACGATGCCCAAGAGGAGGCCGATGCTTTTAAGAAGCCCGTGGGTCCCCAGACCCCGAGAAATTCAAGGCAAGCTATTCACAAGGAATAGATCAAGTCAGGAAAGTTTGAGAATTTGGAAGAAACTCAAAGATGCCATTCACGGAGAATACATTCATCTCTGGGAATAGAGTTTCTTGACAATTCCTAATGAGGACAGCAGAAGAGAAGACTGTATCTGGTGATCCTATTGGGGATCTAGTTGTCTATTTCTACGAATAAACGAAACGGCGTCACCTAGTTCTAGATGTAGTTGTCGGGGAAACTCTAAATATCTATACTATTATTACACAGTTGATATGAGTTTATGAAAGAAGACTTACAGCGAAACAGCCCCACAATATAGTTATATGTATATGAAAGCGGTAAATGAAAGCATATAAACACTTACTCGGTTGTAGAGCTTCCATGCTGTTTGGTTAGTTGTTCAACAAAGAAAGATTGAAAACAACAGTATATTCAAAATCAAAGGAGAAAGTGCTTTGAAAAAAGAAAGATTTGGGGCTAACAGCTCAAGGAGAGACCCATGGTTTTATCAGTGAGCTCACTGTTTGAATTTGTACAGAGGGACTTATACAAGTGACTATGGCCCAAAAATTATTTTCTGTACAAAGGGATGGGTCTTACACTCTCTCAAGAGGCCCAAAAAGGTTTAAAGAAAAAGAGTGGGGCATATAACACGAGGGTAGGCCCAAATGATTTTTCCGTTTGAAATGGCGATCGCGCCGAGGTTTTCTTTTAACGCAGAGGGACTTATACAATAAGTGAGACCCAAATTTTTTTTTTGGTTAAAAGGGGATTGGGTCTTACACTCTATTAGAGGCCCAAAAGTTTTAAATGGGTCTTATAGCTCAAGGAGAGGCCCAAAAGGTTATTTTTCAAAAGGCGACGATCGCGCCGTTTGTTTTTTGACGGTATCGGGACTTATACAATACACTGAGGCCCAAAAATGGTTTGGTCAAAAAAGAATTGGGTCTTACACTCTATTAGAGGCCCAAAGTGTTTTGAAAATGATTTTATGAGGGTTGAATTAATCCAAAAACCCTAATTTATTTTCAAAAATGTATTTAATTGAATAAAAATTCAATTAAAATGATTAAAATTGTTTAACATATGGAAAACAAATTGTGATCTTGGATTAATGTTTCAAAAATTAAGTATTGACCTACAAAATAATTAGAAAGCATTAAAAGTTGCAAAATCAAGGTGGAAAAAATATTTTAAATGTTAAAAAAAATTAAAACATTAATTCTTTGCAAAAATATCAATTATACAAAATAAATAATATTTTTGGGATATTTTGGGAAAATAAAATATTTTAACATTTTTGTGAATTATTAAAAAAAGAATCAACTCAAAATCATTAAAACTCAGAGAGAAATTAATTTTTGAATCAATTAAATAAAATCACAAAATTCAAATATTTGAATTTATGAAAAATGGCGCCAAGAAGAGCTGAAGAACACGGGCGTGTTTCAGCTTGGCCCAGATTTGCATTTTCTCTCCAATCTCACTGAATACTTGATCATATCATGTAATCCACATACCAATCAACTCGTTTCAACCTCACGATCATGTCTATGGTATTTAATTTCATTTAAATTAAACATATAACAAGAAATCATGAAAAATCCTCAAGAACACTAATTTCTGCATGAAGGCTAGGATTTTTGATACACGATTCAAACAAAGCAATTACTTGAGGGGAAACATTCCATGCATGATTATGAACATTTGGCAAAAGTCTTGTGCGAGGAAATATGCATATATTGAGAGATGACCAAGTTTGAGCTTACCTCTAGGTCGTGACAGCAAGAGCAAATTGATTTCTGAGTAGGAGGTGTTACAGATGAATTGTGATGATCTGAACAGCTTCCCTACACCCTATGGAGTGTGTTTGAATGCTTGGACTTGACTGAGAATGGCTGGATCACTTCATGGCATCTCAACTGCACTTTGGTTAAAACCTTGAGCAATTGACTGGTGATTATGAGAAATCAGTGTTCCAGTTGTTGTTTAAGTGTTTGATCAGCTCACATATGATGTATATGAGGTGTGTGTGTGATTGGTTTAAGTGGAATTGCTCTCTAATGAAAAACCCAATAGTGACTTGCTAAGAAAGGCATTTTTTAGAGTGAGAAGTGGTTTTTGAGAAAGGCAAGTGTTGTAGGCCTTTGGTGTACTTAAACTGATCAAAATTGAGCTCTATTTATAGTAGAGCAAGTTTTTTTTGGGATCCACGGTGAATGGCAACTGCAGCAGGTGTTTGTTCAATGTTGGCTAATGGAAATCCAAGTCTCCTCTAGCCATTGACTAGAGGTTAGGGCACAGGGCTGTGGTTCCCTTGGTCTTGGATAAGTCTTGACTGAATTCAGTTGAGAATGGCTCAGTCCATGCCACCTTGATGCTTCCATTGAATGCTTCAATCCAAAATTGGAGTCTTGTCCCTATTTTGGCCATTCTAGGTTCAACATGTTATTTCTTGTTCCAAAGACTTTGGAGGCTTGGCTCAGTGATTGTCCCCTTTAGATTCAATCCTCAAAGGTGTCCAAGTGGATAGGAGCATTTGGATTTGGCTGATTTTGGCAAATCGAGCAAAAATACAAATTCTGCCTTGCCTTGGCAGATTTCAGCAAGGCAACTTTCCAATGTCATATCTCATGACTCAAATGGAATTTAGTAATGTTCTTGGCCATTTTGGAAAGTCCTTACATGATACAATAACTGTTTGAACATATTTGGTTTTGATCTCTTTTGAATCCAAGTGAAAAATCCCCCTACATTTGGCAAAAAGTAGGGTAAAATCTGACTTAGTGAAATTTTCACTAAGTGTTGGAACAAAGTGACTTTTCTTGATTTTGATCACTCCATAACTCAAAATCCATGAGGAGTTGGAATTAGGTCTAGTTGAAGTTTTTGTAGAGGGCAATGAGATCTACAAATCAAGCCTTGGATGGGAGAAAATGGCTTTGTGGTTTAGGAGTTATGACCCTCCAAAGTTAGTACCCTAGCCACTTTATTTTTAACTTAGAAAATTTTCTAAGTTTTTATGGTTACCCCTTTTACAAGTTATCCAACTTTTCTTGATTTTTCTTGATGAATGATGATTCAAATCATACATTAACATCATTTTAGGGTTAAAAATCCATTTTGGTGAAAAATCTCAAAAAGTCAAAGTTGACTTTTGTGCACAGTTGACTTTTTATCAGATGAATTCCAAACTGTGTAATTCTTCAGGAAATCATGTCCTTGACCTAAATCAAACTTGATGGACATGTTACATGGGTGTCATAGGGTATATTGATGCATGTCATAGGGCTTGGGAGCATGTCCTGGTCAAAAGTCAAAGTTATAGTTGACTTTTTCCTTAAAACCCTAACTGTGGTGCAGATGAAATTGAGACTTGTTGCTCAAGCTTCTTGGATTAATCCATTGTTGCAAATGGATCAATATAGTTCATTAGAGACCCTTAAACCCTCTCTTGAGGTCTTGGCTCATGATTTGTCCTAAAAGTCAACTTAGGGGTGAATTAGGTCAAGAAACCCTAATTCCTGATTTTTGATGAATGCATCCCCTGAGGCAAAATTGACTTGATGATTGGGTCCATGAGGTTCCATGGAGTATATTAGGTTATGTTTTGGATCATTGGCTTGTGCCCAGATGAAAAATTTCCATCTGGAGGCCCTAGTCGACCAAAACCCTAATTTGGTGGCACTGTCGATCTTGAGACTTGATCCACCTAGAAGGGAGCAGCCTTGTGCTTGATCCTTGAAGTGGGAGTCCTTTTGATCCATTATGGATGTTTGAGAGGTTAGACAAGTTAAAGATCATGTCATTCCTTGATTGATCCTTTGTCTAAGGCTCTGAGAGGGCTTGAAACCCTAATTTTGATTGTAGTGAATGCTCACCCATCTTTGGGGAGACTGGTCAAGTATGATGGTTCCTCCATATTGTGATGATGATTTTCACAATGATGGGAAATCTTAGTGGTCAAAATTTGGGGTATGACAGTTATGTTTCAATGTAGCCCTTTTCCCTTAAATTACCATTTTCTAACTTTGTAAATACTCTATGGAATCACGCGCTTAGCTGATTTCCATCCTATCAATAAAATTTAAACCCTAGTGCTTTTATTTGCAAATTCTAATTTGTTTTAGCTTTACAGAATGATGTTTTTAACATGATTAACGATTCTTGAAATAAAACAAAAATGAAATTTACTTGTCAAATTTTTCTGCTTTTAAAATAAAGATGGCAATTTCTTTTGACTGTTGAACATCGAAAGAACATCGATCGCTACTCCAAAAGCGATGAAGCTTCAAAGTGCAAAATCAAAGTACTCCTTCTAAACCAGTACTCTTGAACGAAGGATCAACTGTGTCAGAGACCATTTTTCATCTGACATCTACGGCAGAGTTCTTACCTCCTAAGTCCGACCAACGTTTTACCCCACAGGGACTATCTCTCCTAAGCAAGGCAGAATTGCTATATTGGACCAAATGGTACTTCTTCGTCCCCAGCAGTGGCTGGGTATCCAGTCGTGTTCATCCACTAGTTTGTATGTCCTGTCAGTTTTGTTAGCATAAACATACATACATCATGCATTATTGATTTGCATTCATAATCATATTGCATCACTATCACTCTAGTCAGTCTTAACTCTAAGTGGTAAATTCCTCTTGTCAATCAAGTTGTCAGTTCTTTCCTCATCAGGAAGAGAATCATCTAAGCAATATCTCCCCAGTTTATTTATGGGATGGAGACGGTCCTCAACCACTTTGATATCTTGAACCTCTGAAAAACAAGGAGACATTCGACAAACGTCACTCTTTACTATTGAAGATGACGTTCTCGCTTTCCAAGATTAAGGAAAATTCCCAGAGAAAGCCTCTCAACCGAAGACTCTCAGCAACACATTGGTTTTTCTCTCTAGAAAGTCAATGTTAATGAAGTCATCAGCACCTCAAAATTGGATTGCATCACATGGCATTTCTCTGAGAAGATCTTGAGGAAAAGTATGATGTAATATCCCCAAGCAGGAAACAACCTCTTAAGAGACTCGTTTTCCGCAGTAGAGTCAACAAATGGCATCTCCAACAGAGAAGTTTGTATAACTCTACAGCTCAGATGAATGGGTTTCCCTAGCAAGTCTGACATCAAAACTTTTTCCCATCAAATCGCATCTCGACAGGAAAATTCGGCGAGAAGTTTGAGGAAAACTGCTACAAATAGCGTCCCGTGTCAAGAAAGTTTATTGACAAAAGAAACTGAGACCAGTTCCGTGGCTAAAAACCAGGATCGAGGGGAAGTTTATATCAGAAACTGAGACCATTCCCATGGCTAAAAACCAGGATCGAGGGGAAGTTTATATCAGAAACTGAGACCAGTTTCGTGGTTAAAAACCAAGATCGAGAGGAAGTTTATTGACGAAAGAAACTGAGACCAGTTCTGTGGCTAATGACCAAGATCGGGAGGAAGTTTTTACCTTTTCTAAGCATCATTGCTTAGCAAAAGAAGATGGATGGGCAATCAACCATTCATAACCACCTTCAAAATTTCGGGTATTCCGATATTTAATCCTCTTGCACCCCGAATGCCCGAATACCTTCGCCACTCACACCTTCGGGTCCAAGAAGATTAAATAGGGGCATCTGTCATATCCCAAATTTTGACCACCAAGATTTCCCATCATTGTGAAGATCATTACCACAATATGGATGTACTTTCATGCCTCATCAATCTCCTCAGGGATTGTTAGGCATTCTTTACAATCAAAGATTATGGTTTTAACCCCTCTCAGAGCATTTAGACAAAAGATCAATCAAGAATTGACATGATCTTCAACTTGGCTGGCCTTTCAAATATCCATGAATGACCAAGAGGTCTCCCACATCAAGAATAAAGCACAAGGTTGCAATATACCAAGTGGATCAAGCCTCAAGATCGCTAGTGTCACCAAATTAGGGTTTTGGTCGACTGAGGCCTCCAGATGAAAAGTTCCATATGGGCATGAGCCAATGTCTCAATGTATGGTCTAACAAACTCAAAAGGATCTCAAGAACCCATCCACAATGGTAAAATCACCTTGAGGGTACATCTATCAAAAAATCAAGAATTAGGGTTTTGACCTAATTCAACCCTTGAGTTAACTTGTGAAGTGAGGTATGGCTTGAAGCTTCAAAATGAACTTCAGAGACCTCAAATACATCATGTTGACATGTTTACAAGATTTTATTAACTCAAAGAGCTCACATCATAAACCACAAGAACTCAAAACCATCTGATCACAAATTTGGGTTTCTAATGGAAAAAGTCAACCCTATCCTTGACTGTTGACATATCCTTGATCTCAAACCTTGGGGAGGGGTCCAAGACATTCCTAAATTCCCTTTGAGGCCATCCATGAAGTTTAATTAAGCCCAAGGATTGATTTCACAAAAATATCACAAAGGCAAAATTTCATCTGATGGAAAAGTCAATTGTACAAAAGTCCAAGTTTGACTTTTTGGATTTTTGGTCAACCAAGGTTCCTAACCCTAAAACAATGTTAATATGTGATTTGAATCATCATTCATCAAGAAAAATAAAAAAAAAAGTGAGTTAACTTGTTAAAGGGGTAACCATAAAAAAACTTAGAATTTTTCTAAGTTATGGAACAAAGTGGCTAGGGTACCAACTTCCAAGGACCATAACTTGAGATCCAAGCAACCATTTTGGGTGATCAAAAGCTAAATTTGTAGGTATTGCTGCACTCTACAAAAGCTTCAACTACATCAAGTTCCAATTCTTCATGGATTTTTAGTTAGTAGTGGATCAAAGTGGTGAAAAAATCAAAATATGTCAAAAAACACTTAGTGAAAATTCTGCCTTGTAATTTCAGCATGAAACATCAAACTTCCAAGGCATTTTTCACATTGATCCAAGATGAGTAAATGAAATATTCAAACTTCAATGTTTTAGTACATCATTCAAGTTTTTCAAAAAGTACAAGAAGTCTCTCTAGTTCATTTTGAGCTGAGTGATACATCCATGGGAAGTTAGCTCTAAAATCTGATTTTTCACTAAGTCAGAATTATGCATTTGGTTGAATTTTCATATTATGAGTCATCAAAGGCATGTTTATCCATCTGCACACCTCAGGGGGAGACCAAGGAGGAACAAACACTGATCCATAAGCCTTCCAAGTCTTTGGAACTACATGTAGGTGTGCCACCCCTAAAAGCTAAAGATGCCTCAAGACTCCAATTTTCTTTTGAGACATTAAATGGATGCATAGAGCTGGCATGTATCAGTCCATGATCAACCAAATGAGTCAAGATAAGCTCATACAATAGAGGACCATAGGCATGTGCTCTAATCTCAAGTTAATGGCTAGAGGAGACTTGAGATTCCATTTGATCCACATTGGCCAAAGGTCTGCTGCAGTTGCCACACACTGTTGCTTGCAAAAAAAACTTTCCACACTATAAATAGGCCTCAATTGTGATCAGTTTGAGTAAACCAAAGGTCGTAAATAGATGCCTTTCTCAAAATCACCACTTTCACTCCAAAAACACCTTCTCTTGCAAGTCACTATCGGGTTTTGTATTTGAGAGTGATTCCAACCAAACCAATGGTTCACACACCTCACATATAACATATAGAGGTGATCCAAACTCTTACATAACATCTAAAACACCAATTTCACAAAATTAGCAGCCAACTGCTCAAGATCTTGACAGAGTTGCAGTTGAGGTACCATCTCAAGTTCCAGCTCATTTCAAACCACTCCAAGCATTCAGACACAACCCTTGATACCTAAGGAAGCTGTCCAGATCATTGGAACTAACTTACAACACCTCCAACTCAGAATTCGATCATCAGCTGCAAGAGGTAAGCCTGACACTCTCAAACTCCATGATCCATGCATCATAATTGAATTTTTGAGTTACCATCTTGTTTCTGCATGTACATAGAGTAATAACCCTCAATCAATTGCCATGAATCAAACGTGTATGGAATTTCATATTGGTTTGTGCAAATCAGGGTTCATCTGTGTTCATCACGATTATCTCACTCCACACTGAAAATAAATGAAATTAAGTACCATAGTCATGATCGTGAGTAAAAAAAGAGCAAGTTTGATATTTGGATCATGTGATTTCATCAAGTAATCAGTGAGAAATCATGAATTTTACAAATATGCAAAAATCAGAACATGCGCGTGTTCTTGGCGCCATTTTTTAAATTTTTGAATATTTGAATTTTGTCATTTTATTTAATTGATTCAAAAATTAATTTCTCTCTGAATTTTGATGATTTTGAGTTGATTCTTTTTTTCAAAATTCACAAAAATATTAAAATTTTTTATTTTACAAGAATTTCCCAAAAATATTATTTCATATATTTGATATTTTTGCAAAGAATTATTTTTTATTTGTTTTTGAACATTTAAAATATTTCTCTCTCTTGATTTTCCAAATTTAAATGATTTTTAATCATTCTATGGATAAAAACATGATTTTTCAAACATTAATCCAAGATTACAATTCATTTTTTCACATGTTTGATTAAATCTTCCATAATTTTATAAACTTTTAATCAAAATTAATTCCTTTTTTAAGCAAATTAGGGTTTTGATCATTTCCACCCTCACCATTACTTTTTTCAAACTTCGGGCCTCTTGATAGAGTGTAAGACCCACCCCTTTGTAAATCTAAAATAATTTGGGCCTCAATCATTGTATAAGTCCCATTATAATTTTCAAAACAACGGTGCGATCACTGTTTCGCCATGGGCCTCTCCTTGAGTTGTAAGCCTCATCACTTGTATAAAAATAAAACTTTGGGCCTCTACTAGAGTGTAAGACCCAACTCTCTTTTGTACATAAAATAATTTGGGCCTCAGTCATTGTATAAGTCCCACTGTGTTTTAGAAAATCCCAGCGCGATTGCCAGTTCAAAACAAAATTAACTGGGCCTACCTTTGTGTTATAAGTCCCAATTCTTTTCTTTTTTTAACCTTTGGGCCTCTCCTTGAGTTGTAAGACCCATCCCTTTATACATAAAACTTATTTGGGCCTTAGTCATTCTATAAGTCCCAGTACAATTTTTAAAACAACGGTAAGATTACTATTTTGTTCATCTGGGCATCTCCTTGAGTATAAGCCCTAATAATCTTTTCAAAAACAACTTCTCTTTTGATTTAGATTCAAATATACATGTTGTTATCAAAACATTCTTTAATTTATTTGAACAACTAACAATACAGCATGGAAGCTTGCTCACCTGTAAGTTTTTATCAGCTTTCTTTTACATGCTTTAATATATAACTGCATTGTGGGAAGCTGCTCACTTGTAAGTCCATCTTTCATACCCTTTTAAATACTTGTCATATATCAACTGTATACATACTAGTATATCTATTTAGAGTTTTCCCCAGCAACTAGGTCTAGAACTAGGTAAAGCCAGTTGGTCACTCTTAAATACAGTCAAAACTCAATCCCCATAGGATTTCCAGATACAGTATTGCCTTCTCTTGGGCTTAAACAATATGGAACAAAGAGAGAGGCATTATTCTTCGTGAAACTTTTCTCATGCTGTCACTATTGGAAATTGTCAAAGAAATTCTATTCCCCAGAGAAATTCTATTCTCGGTGAATAACATCTCTTGAATTTCTTCAAACCTCAGAACTATTCATTAAATGATCTATTCTCGGTGAATAGCATTTCTTGAACTTTTCTTTGGTTTGGGACCCACAAGCTTCCTAAAAGCATCCCCGCCTCTTCTTGGGCTTTGTACAAGGACCCTCCGGCTTCTTAGAAGTTCTCATGCCTTCTCTTGGGCTTAATACTAGGACCCTAAAGACCCCCTAAAGGTATAAGACAAAACTTAGTCATCCTTTGCTAGAGCAGTCTTTCTAGTGTCAAATCTCAGACCAATTTATGGTTGACTCTCATCCCTTAAAACAACTGCCTCCTCTTGGGCATCGTACAAAGATAAACTCTTCTATACCAGTAGACTTGGATAGTCTAATCCCCTCTCGGATCTCAAAGACACTCTCAAGCACCTTACAAACATAGGAGAAACCCTGGTCATTCTGGATCAATCTCCAGCAGAGTTAAAACCCATAGGTTCCAAAACTCAGTCTCTCTCCTAAAAAATCCCCAACCAGGGTCGCTTTATCATCAGTATAACACTATCAGAACCTCAAGGCATCTGATATCTTAACTCTTTTGTAACCCTCAGCAAGAGTTGATTCCCCATTTAGACCTACCTCGGGATCTCAATAATCCCCAGTAGAAGGTAGCTTCCTCTTAGGCTTTGTATAATGATCCTTCCTTTCCTCAGCATAGCCAGCCTCCTCTTGGGCTTTGTACAATGATTCTCCCCAGCGGAGCTCACCTTTTCAGACTCTCTTGTTGAGTCAATCAACTTTTCAGACTTTCTTGTTGAGTCAATTAACTTTCAGACTCTCTTGTTGAGTCAATCACCTTTTATTACTCTCTTGTTGAGTCAACCCTTTTAGTCTCACTCTTGGGCTTTGTACAAGACAGATAAAAACACTCTCTTGTTGAGTCAATCTTTTCCAGCCTCCTCTTAGGCTTGGTATAATGATTTCCCCTAGCAGAAGTTAGCCTACTCTTAGGCTTTGTATAATGATTTCTCCAGCTTGTTCAGCCACAATCCCGGGCTTTGTATATGACAGATAAAAGCACTCTCTTGTTGAGTCAAACCCTTTTCAGCCTCAATCTTAGGCTTTGTACAAGACACCATATGAATTTCCTAAGCAAAGTCAATCCTCTTTGCAGCCTCAATCTTGGGCTTTGTACAAGACAGATAATACTCTCCAGTAGAGTCAAACTCACTTCAGTTTCAATCTTGGGCTTCGTACAAGACACTTAAAATATCCTCAGCCGAGTCAGTAAAGTCTCGCATTTAGCCTTAATCTTGGGCTTTGTACAAGAAAGATAAAGATTAATTTCTCACAGAGTCAGTTTCTTTTCAGCCTCAATCTTGGGCTTTGTACAAGACACATAAAAACTTTCCCCGGCGGAGTCAAAATCCCTTTTAGCCTCAATCTTAGGCTTTGTACAAAATAGATAGAACATTTTCCCCGAAAAAGTCAACTTTTATCCTCCTCTTAGGCTTTGTATAATGATATCCCCTAAAGAGTCAGTCTCTTTTAGCCTCAATCTTGGGCTTTGTACAAGACATATATAAACACTCTCTTGTTGAGTCAGTCATTTCTAGCCTCCTCTTAGGCTTTGTATAAGGACTTCCCTAGTGGAGTCAATCAACCTCTTAGCTTCAACCTTGGGCTTTGATCAAGGCACACAAAAATCAACATCCCCTCAGAGGAAATCAAAATCCCTCTGTAGGAAGTCATTTCTCTGTTTATCACTCATTAAAATAGACATTCAAAACAAACCCTAATCCCAGATAACTGCTGTAAGTGGCGCACTTGTTGATTCAAATATCCAAGTTGTTGTCCATCTTTTATCCTGGTAAATCCTCTCTTTCATCTAATTGCTGTAAACGGCAAGCCTCTGGATTATTTACATCCACGCCACAGTCCCTCTCTTAGCATGAGAAATTCCTAAGGAAAGATGGCATTGCTCTACACTGAGTTAAAGTTTTCCCCTTCAGGATAACACCTCTATAAAGGAAATTATGGCATTGTTGGATTCTCATATCCCAGTTAAAGTAATCCGCCTTTATAAACAGTCACCCAACAACTGTGATAAACAGACAAAATGTCTTCCTTTAGAGATGACAAATTATCTCCCAGTCAAACCTTTTAGCTTCAATCTTGGGCTTTGAACAAGACACAAATACTCTTTAGCTTCAATCTTGGGCTTTGAACAAGACACCAAAATATCTTTTTCCTCCTTTAGAATAGGAAGAACTACGATTGCTATGATTTCCCTATTTCGTTTAAACGGGAATACATAGGCATAAGATTGCGAAATCTTAGCGAGCATACTAATAAAAAACTCTAGGTCTAATACCTTCATATCAAACTTAGGTCCAGTACCTTACCAAAAATATCGGAAAACCCGAACATCAATAAAAACTCATTCTCCCTCTCATATTTCCCAAGAAACTTTCTCAACCCATTAACGGATAAACACCATCAAGTACAATGCAGAACCTAAAGCTAACAACCTGCGGATGACCACATATAGAATGGGTAATTGACAACTCCCCATTGTATAACCTGACCCCGAACTCCCCGAATCTCTTTAAGCGTTTGTTCAGTTAAACATTCGTGGTCAAGGTTAGTTTTAGATAACTTCCCTTTCCATTCCAACTTCATGGGATAAATAAGAATTCAGAAAGTAGCACCCCCTCATCTTCATTGAGGAGAAGACCAAATTCCTGCGATAAGGTGGTCGTGTCACCGACAAAAATCGCACCCTACAGTATGATTTCCTAGTGAAGTACACTGCACCCGAAAGCTCTTGCATCAGATACGAGGACATCCAGCCAACTGGATGGGGAGATCCTTGTGAAAAAGAAAGTATTGTCGAAGAGACAACAGAAGAGTCCTCCTATGATAACTCTGCATGGGAAGAAGACTCTAGTGATCCGACTCCGCCAGAGATCAGTGTCATCACTTAACACATTCCTGGAAGAAAAATACCGGAATTTGTGATCCACAGAGGAGTTCGTCGCCATTGGGTTGCGGTCGATGTCCCGAATATCGTTCATAAATACAAGTAAATGTCTTGTCTTTGTTTTGACCTTTCACTATAGGGCTTGCTTTCCTGTAAATGCCCCTCTTCGCTTTGCCCAGAGCGACAGAGCTTTGTTTTATAGGGTTGTGTTTCAAGAATCAACAAATCATGAATAAGTAATGTCATTCTGAATTCCTGCATCCGTTGTTATTTTCACTTTTTTCTTTTTCGAAAAATGGTAATTCTAAAACAACCCAAAATAAAAACAAACATTTTCAAAAGAAAATACACTGCACACATTTTTGCATCCTCTCTATCTTTTCTAAAAAAGGAATCATCACGTCATGCAGATTCCTTATTTTAAACCCCATTGAAACATACGATCCAATGCCTTCTCCCAACTTTGAGTTCCCGGTATTTGAAGTCGAAGAAGAAAAGGACAAAGAAATTCTATAAGAGATCTATCGACTACTCAGACAAGAGGAAAGGTCCATTGAGCCCCACAAGGAGCCATTGAAAATGGTCAATTTGGGTTCAGAAGAAGAAAGGAAAGAAATTAAGATTGGAGCTCTGCTTAATCCAACTGTCAAAGAAAACTTGATAGAACTACTCAAAGAATTTCCAGATGTGTTTGCTTGGTCCTACCAAGACATGCTAGGGTTGGATACCGACATCGTGGAACATCACTTACCACTGAAGCCAGAATGTCCCCCGGTCAAACAAAAACTGAGAAGGACTCACCCTGATATGGCCATCAAAATTAAGGAGGAAGTGCAGAAACAGATCGAAACAGGTTTCCACGCCACTTCAGAATATCCTCAATGGCTAGCCAACATAGTGCCAGTTCCCAAAAAGGACGAAAAAGACAGAATGTGTGTAGACTACAGGGATTTAAACAAAGCGAGTCTAAAGGATGAGTTTCCCCTACCACACATTGACATGCTGGTTGACAGCACCGCAAAATTCAAAGTATTCTCCTTCATGGTTGGATTCTCGGGCTATAATCAAATCAAAATGGCACCAGAAGACATCGAGAAAACTTTTTTCATCACCCCATGGGGCACCTTTTGTTACAAAGTAATGTCGTTCGGTCTAAAAAATGCTGGGGCAACTTATCAAAGGGTGATGACAACTCTGTTTCACGACATGATGCACAAAGAAATTGAAGTATACGTCGATGACATGATTGCCAATTCTAAAACGAAAAAAGAACATGTGGAAAATTTATCAAAATTATTCGAACGTTTGAGGAAATACAAACTCCGCTTGAATCCTAATAAGTGTGCATTTGGTGTTCGTTCAGGAAAGCTCTTGGGATTCATCGTTAGCCAAAAAGGAATCGAGGTTGATCCAGACAATGTCAAGGTCATTCAAGAAATGCCTTCTGCAAAGACTGAAAAACAAGTAAGAGGGTTCTTGGGACGTCTCAATTACATATCGAGATTCATATCCCTCATGACCACGACACATGCGCCAATCTTCAAATTACTCAGAAAGAACCAAAGTTGTATATGGATAGAAGACTTCCAAAAGGCGTTCGACAGCATCAAAGAATATCTGTTGAATCCACCGATTCTGTCTCCTCTAGTGGAAGGAAGACCACTAATTATATACTTAACAATCTTGGAAAACTCCATGGGTTGTGTACTGGGCCAGCAAGACGAGACAAAAAGAAAAGAGTCTGCCATTTAATATTTAAGCAAGAAGTTCACAGACTATGAAACTCGATACACTTTGCTCGAGAAAACTTGTTGCGCTTTAGCTTGGGCAGCTAAACATCTTTGCCAGTACATAATTCGTCACACTACTTGGTTGATCTCTGAAATGGATCCAATAAAGTACGTCTTTGAAAAGCCTACTTTAACAGGAAGAATTACCCGCTGACAGATGTTGTTATCGGAATACGACATCAAATATCATGCTCAGAAAGCCATCAAAAGAAGTATCTTAGCCGAGCATTTGGCTCATTAATCGATTGACGATCAGGAATCAGTCAAATTCAACTTCCCAGATGAAGATGTGATGTACCTAAAGATGAAAGACTGCGATGAACTGCTACCAAACGAAGGGCCAGAGCCAGGTTCCCAATGGGGACTAGTATTCAACGGAGCTATCAACGCTTATGGAAATGGAATTGGGGCAATCATTGTTACCTCTCAGGGTACCCATATTCATTTCACCGCCATATTGGAATTCAAATGCACAAACAACGAGGCCGAGTACGAAGCTTGTATCATGGGTCTCAAAGAAGCCATTAACTTAAGGATCAAAAACTTGGATGTGTATGGAGACTCGGCCCTGGTTATAAATCAAACCAAAGGAGACTGGAACATATATCAACTAGGATTGATTCCTTACAAAGACTACGCAAGAAGGTTGCTACCCTTCTTTAACAAGGTTGAGTTTCATCACATTCCCCGCGAGGAAAATCACATGGCTGATGCACTAGCTACTCTATCGTCCATAATTAGTGTGAGTTGATGGAACGATGTACCCAAGATTGACATAATGCGCCTTGATAGTCCCACTTATGTATTTGCTGTTGAAGTAGTCATCGATGACAAACAGTGGTCTCATGACATCAAGTGCTTCCTTCAAAGACAAGAATACCCATCTAGGGTATCAAGAAAAGATAGGAAGACTCTCAGAAGACTCACTGGTAACTTATTCCTGAACAATGATGTACTCTACAAAAAAAACTTTGATATGGTCTTCCTCAGATGCGTGGACAGACATGAAGCAAACATGTTAATGAAAGAGATTTGTGAAGGCTCCTTTGGCACTCATGCCAATGGGCATACATTGGCAAGAAAAATTCAAAGAGCAGGCTATTATTGGCTAACCGTGGAATCTGATTGCTACAACTACATGAGGAAGTGTCACAAGTGTCAGATATACGCCGACAAAATTCATGTACTGCCAACGCATCTCAAATTTCTTTCTTCTCCATGGCCTTTTTCCATATGGGAAATCGACATGATTTGCATGATCGAACCCAGAGCCTCGAACGGACATTGGTTCATCCTGGTATCCATTGATTACTTCACCAAATGGGTCGAAGCTGCATTATACACCAATGTGACCAGACTTGTGGTGGTCCGATTCATCAAGAACAATCTCATCTGTTGATATGGTGTCCCAAGCTGGATCATTATTGATGATGAATCAAACCTGAATAACAAGATGATGAAAGAGTTATGCGCTGAGTTTAACATTAAACACCATAACTCATCTCCATACCGGCCTAAGATGAAGGGAGCGGTAGAAGCAGCTAACAAGAACATTAAGAAAATCATTCAGAAGATGGCCGTAACCTACAAGAATTGGCATGAGAAGCTACCCTTTGCTCTTCATGGTTATCGCACATTTGTTCGTACTTCAACAGGGGCAACCCCTTTCTCTCTAGTATATGGCATGGAAGCAGTACTCCTCATAGAAGTAGGGATCCCATCAATGAGAGTCTTGATCGAAGCCAAGCTAACAGAAGCTGAATGGTGCTAAAGCAGATACGATGAACTGAACCTAATTGAAGGAAAAAGAATGACGGCTATATGCCATGGTCAGTTATATCAACAAAGAATGAAGAGGGCATTTCACAAAAAGGTCCGACCCCGTGTCTTCAGAGAAGGAGACCTCGTGCTCAAGAAGATACAATCATTTCTCAATGATTCCAGGGGAAGGTGGACTCCGAATTATGATGGCCCCTATGTTGTTAAGAAAGCCTTCTCAGGCGGTGCCTAGAGACTCGCAACCATGGATGGAGAAGAATTCACCTACCCCACAAATGTTGATGTAGTCAAGAAATACTTCTCCTAAAAAAAAAAAAATAAAACATCTCGTTGGATTGAAAACCGAAAGGGCGGTCTAGGAAATAATTAGAGACACAAACAATGATCATCACGATAGATTGAAAACCTGAAAAAGCATTCTAGGCAAAAATTAGGGATTCATGGCAAGTAACTACATCCGACAAGATTGGATCCTCAGGACCAAAGTCATCTGTCAGGAAAATCTCAATCAAAGTCACCTTCAACGGAAGCACAAGAATGCCCAGAATTCAAAGTTGATAAAAGGATAGCGATCATTATGTTTCAATGAAGCCCCTTTCCCTTTAAATTACCATTTTCTAAACTTTGTAATGATCCATGGGATCACGCGCTTGGATGATTACCATTCTATCAATAAAATTTGAGCCATAATGCCTTTGTTTGCAATTCTCATTTATTCTGCTTTGAAAAATGACATTTTTTTATATGATTAACATTCTTGAAACATAAAAATGAGTTTACTTATGTTTTCAAATTTTCCTCCGCTTTTAAAACAAAGACAACCATTTCCTTTTGATTGATGAACGCAGAAAAAGGAACATTGACAGTTTCTCCGAAAGCAATCAAACTTCAAAATGCAGAAACAAAAATATTCCTTGTGACCAGTATATCCCGAATCTGATATCAATTACTTCGGATGGAGCATCCCATATGTCATCCCTAGTAGGGTTTCTATCCACAGGAATAAAGATTGGAAGAAGAATTCCTTCTTCCGGTAGGCTGATACTTTCAGAAAACACCAGTAAAATTTTTCACCCCCGAGGATTCGCATCTTGTTACTACCAAGAATAGGTAAAGCTCAGCAACAGGGCTCTGTTCCCCTGACAAATCAGTGATACTTTTTATTCCCCGCAGTGGCCGAGTATCCAGTTTTGTCTATCACTAGTCCGTATGTTGTGTCTATTTTGTCACCATAAGCATTCATTCATACATACATCATGCATATTTGGTTTGTTCACATTCATAAATGCACAAGTTACATCATTCGCTCTGGTTGTGGTAAATTTCCTCTCTCCATTAGAGTCGTCAACCTTAGGCAGAAAATATGTACCTTTTTTCCAAATCCCCACTGAGTTTTATCCTCGTGGAAGATCCTTCTTTAGTTTCTTTCCACACTTGGATAGGGTAAAATCCTGGTTTGAGTTCTTGCCTTATCGGGAAGTGTCTTGATTAGACGATCTCTCTCCAGTTTATTCCTGGATTGAAATCGGTCCTCGACCCTTTGATAACTTGAACCTCTCAAAGACGAGAAGACATTAGGTTATACATCTTTACAAATTCACCCTTCATCATTGAAGATGGTGTTTTGCTTTCCCGGATTAAAGAAAATCCCCAGTGGAAGCTCCTCAAAAAAAGACTCTTGGACGTCATATCCTTCTAAGAAGTCTCAATCAATCACCAAGCAAAAAGAAATCTCTCAAGAGACTTGTTTTCCCCAGTAGGTTGACAAATGGCGTCTCCTACAGAGAAATTTGAACACCTCTGCAGTTCAGACATATGATTCCCCCCAGCAAGTCTGACATCAAATTTTTTTCCATCAAATGGCATCTCTCCAGTAAATCTCGGTGAGAAGTTTGATAAAAGACCCTCACAACTAACATCCCTTGTCAAGAGAAGGACTCGACAAGAAGAAACTAAGACCAGTTCCATGGTTGAAGACCAGGATCGAGGGGAAGTTTATTTCAGCAGAAAAGTTTATTTCAAAAGAAAATGAGACCAGTTTCGTGGATGAAGACCAGGATCGAGGGGAAGTTTATTTCAAAAGAAACTGAGACCAGTTCCATGGCTGAAGAACAGGATCGAGGGGAAGTTTTACCCTTTTCTAAGTATCGTCACTTAGTAAAAGAAGATGGATGAGCAAAATAGCTGCCATTCATAACCACAATCAAAATTTCGGGTATTCCGATATTTAATCCTCTTGTACCTTGAATGTCCGAATATCTTCACCATTCACACCTTCAGGTTCAAGAAGATTAAATAGGGGCATCTGTCATACCCTAAATTTTGACCACAATATTTCCCATCATTGTGAAAATCATCACCACAATATGGATGTACCTTCATACCTCATCAATCCTCTCAGAGATTGTTAAGTGTTCACTTTAGCCAAGGAGTAGGGTTATCAAGCCCTCTCAGAGCATTCAGGCAAAGGATCAATCAAGAATGGACTTGATCCTCAACTTGTACAACCTCTCAAACATCCATGAGGGATCAAGATATCTCCCATATCAAGAATCAAGCACAAGGTTGCAACATTTCAAGTTGATCAAACCTCAAGATCACCAATGTCACCAAATTAGGGTTTTGGTTGACCAAGGCCTCTAGAGGAAAATTTCATCTGGACATGAGCCAATACTTCAAAACATGATTCAATAAACTCAAAAGGACCTTATGGATCCATTCATGAGTTTAAAATAGCCTCGGGAGATACATTCATCAAAAATCAGGAATTAGGGTTTCTTGACCTAATTCACCCCTGAGTTGACTTTTGAAGCACGGCATGAGCCAAGACTTCAAGAAATGTTTTAAAGACCTCAAATATCTTATATTGTCCTCTCACAAGTTTAAATTGACACAAAGAACTTGATTCATGAGCAATGTGAAGATGCAAATTCATCTGGACCACAAACTAAGGTTTAAGAGAAAAGTAAATTGTGCCTTTGATTTTTGAGTAAAACATGATCTCAAATCTTGGGAAATGATTCAAGACACTCTAAAACACCTATGGAATTCATCCATTAGGTTCAATCTAGCCCAAGAACTTGATTTCATTAAAGATCACAAAGTTTGAAATTCATCTGATAAAAAAGTCAATTGTGCCTAAAACTAAGTTTGACTTTTGGGATTTTGTGACAAAAATGGGTTCTTTAAGTAAAAAACAATGTTAATTTATGGTTTGGATCATCATCCATCAAGAAAAATCAATAAAAATGAGAATACTTGCAAAAGGGGTAATCTTAAGAAACTTAAAATTTCACTAAGTTATGGAGAAAAAGTGATTTTTCCCAACTTTGCAAGTTCATAACTCCCAAACCACACAACCATTTTCTTCCATTCAAAGCTCAAATGAAAGCTCTCATTACATACTACAAAAGTGTCACAGTGCTCCACGATAAAAAAATGCTTGGATTTTGAGTTGTGAAGCTGTGAAGTTAGGGTTTCCAAACTTTTGAACTTGGACACTTAGTGAAATTTTTGGACAGAATCTGTCTTGTGTTTTAGCCAATTTTGAGACCATTTTTCATTATGATCCAAAAATAATCAAGACCAAATGCAAACATCAAAGTTGAAGTATGATATATAAGCTTTCCAAAGAGTACAAGAACATCCATTGATTCCATTTGAGCAAGGAGTTATGGACCTCCCAATATGCCATGATGCAAACTCTTTTTGATAGCATTGGTACATGAATTGTGCCACACGATTTTCTCCTCCAAGTTTTGTCACTTTGAAAACTTTGTCATCTTCCAAAAACACAAAACTTCTGATGACTCACTTGTTACTTGATCACAGGGGCAAGGATTCCATTTAGCATGTGCAAATCCATCATGACATTAACCTTGAATTTCAATTTTGGCAAGGTTAAATTAATGCAATGGAATAAGGTGTCATGAGCAAAGCTATATCAATCCAAACCAGTCAAGATTCAGTCCAAAGCTTCGAGTGCTCAAACCTGTAGAAATTGAATCGAGTCCAGCTAGAGGAGACTTGGCACTTTGAAACATCCAAGTCAATGGCTACATAGTTACACATAGTGATCAGCCTCCATTCACTATTCCTTGCAAAACAAACTTCCTCTACTATAAATAGAGGTCATTTGTGACTGATTAACACACCCCAAAACATCAAAATACATGTTTTCCACCATTTCCCTCATTAACTTCAAAAATCCATTTTCAAAGAAGTGAGAATCGTGTTTTGAGATGGAGGGAAATTCAGCTCAAACCAATGGTTCTAACACCTCATATACATCATGTATGGATGATCTAAACAATTAAACAACATTTGTAACACCAGATTAATCAAGTTTATACCTCATCCTAAAGCCATCTGCAGTTGGAGTCGTGCCCATCAATCCAGAAGTTTTCAATCCATTCCAAGCATCTCAACACACTACTTGAGGTCTAAGGAAGTTGTCCAGATCATCAAAACACTTCTTTAACACCTACAACTGAGGATTCGATTTCCCCTTGCACAGGTAAGCCTGAGCCCTTCAAATTCTATGATCCATGCATCATAAATGTGTTTTCAAGTTGCAAACATGTTTCTGCATTTATATAGAGTGTTTCCCCTCAATCAATTGCTTTGTATATATCGTGTATAGGATTTCATAGTGTTCTTGCAGAAATTAGGGTTCATCTGTTCATCACATGATTTCTCACTCTACACTTAAAAGAAATGCAATTAATTGGTATCATTGAAATCCTTGTTCAAAACCACACAACTTTCATGTTTGAATCGTGCAAAATCATTATGTATTGAGTGAGATATGAGAGCTTTTGCAAACCGGTCATGGAGGATACGCGCGAGGTAGAAGATGATCGTTGGCGCCATAATTTCAATTTTTATTATTTTTTCAACTATTTTCAAAAATTCATATCTCTCTCATTTTAAAGCTTTTTCAAATGATTTTTTAAAATTAAATCATTTATACATTTAAATATTTTATTCCACAAAAAATTAAAAAAATATATTATATTTGATATATTTTTGAATTTTTCAAAGAATTTATTTGTTAAATGTTTTAAACATTTTTAAATAAATTCTTTCTCTTGATTTTTCAAAACCAATTTGGTTTCAAATCATCATGTGGATAAAACTTGATTTTTAAAAACCTAAACTTAATTCATAACTTGTTTTGTGAATTTGTTTGGTATTTTTCATCATTTTTTTTTTATGATTTTTCTTTGAAAAATATATCAAAAATAAAAATAGGGTTTTTTCCCTTGATTTTAAATCTTCAAACTTATTCAATAATCATTTTGGGCCCTCTAATAGAGTGTAAGACCTAACCCTTTTGTAAAATAAATAACCCCGGGTCTCTGTCATAGTATAAGTCCTAGTACGATTTTCAAAATAACAGTGCATCTACTGTTTTTCATCTGGGCCTCTCCTTGAGTATAAGTTCCACTTTTCTTTCTTTCAATAATCAGTTTTGGGCCTCTAATAGAGTGTAAGACCCAAACCCTCTTTGTACATAAACAATTTTGGGCCTCTGCTATAGTATAAGTCCCACAAAATCTTTCTGTATCGCAGTGCGATCACGATTTTCAAATAAAATATCTGGGCCTCTCCTTGAGTATAAGCCCCAAAATTTTGTACATAAACTTTGTTTTACATAATAAACAACCTCCATGGGCCTCTCCTTGAGTTGCAAGCCCCATACCTCTGTTTTCAAAATCATCTATCTGTTTTAAACTGGTACCAAGAGGAGCATTATTCCCGGTGAAACTGCTTTTCGGCCACTTGGGCCTCTCTTTGAGTTATAATCCCCAAACATTTCTTTCAATTCAAATTCAAAGTTTTCTCAAAACTTTATTCAATTTCTCAAAATCCTAATCAGTCATACAGTCACATCACCAGTAACAACACACTTGGGTTTTCATCAGACTGTAAGTCCCAACATCTTTTTCAATCCAAATGATACTTGTTTATATACTTCTGCATATCTATATATATATATATATACAGTGCATACCTGTTTAGAGTTTCTCCAGTAGTTAGGTTATCCTCAATTCATGTTTAGTTCAAATAGGAAGATACTTATAACTTAGCTCAACAACTAGTTTCCTCATAGGACACTCCCCTAATACAAACTACCTCCTCTTGGGCTTTATTCAATATGGAATAGAGAATGACATTATTCCCAGTGAAACTTTTCTCAAGACTGTCAAAGATTAGAACATATACAATGGAATTCATTTCCCCAAAGAGGATTAATTCCTGGTGAAACCTCTTTTGAATTTCCTCAAACCCTAGAACTGTTCAACAAAGAAAGGATTATTCCCGGTGAAAACTGTCTTGAACTTTTCTTAGGTTTGGACCCACAGGCTTTTTAAAAGTTCCCCATAGCCTCCTCTTGGGCTTAGTACAAGGACCAACAGGCTTCTTAAAAGTTCCTCACAACCTCCTCTTGGGCTTAGTACAAGGACCCAAAGGCTTCCTAAAAGCATAGGAAAGTTTAGTAATCTCTACTAGTTCAATCCTCGGAAAGTCAAAACTCTATAGTATCCAGTCATTCAAGGTCTGATCCTCATTTCTAGAACCTTTAGCCTCTTCTTAGGCTTCATACAAGCAGGCTAGGAAAGTCTTATCCTTTAGCCTCCTCTTGGGCTTCATACAATCAGACTAGGAAATTCGTATCCTCATAGTCTCCTCTTAGACTTCATACTAAGACCCTCAGGTTTCCTAAAAGCATAGGATAAATCCTGATCATCTCTATCAACACATCAACCACTAGAAGAGTTAAAACCTTAAAGGTTTTCAAACTCATCTTTAAATTCCCTCTGACCCTTAACCAGACTTGATTTTCATAATCCTCAGCCAGGGTCAGACATACATCAACCCATCCTTAAAAGAATCAGAGCCTCATGGCATCTGGTAAGTAAACTCTGCTCAAATCACCAACAAAAGTTAATTTAACTTTTGGATTCCCCAACAGAGTTGAGACTTTCTCCTAGATTTCAATAATCCATAGCAAAAGTCAGCCTCCTCTTAGGCTTCATATAATGATCTCCTTTTCAGCCTCAATCTTGGGCTTTGTACAAGACAGATAAAACACTCTTTAGTTGAGTTAGTTTTCTTCAGCTTCATCATCTTTGGCTTCAAATAAGATATTCAAATAAAACTTCCCCAGTGGAGTCAACCACTTTTAGCTTCAACCTTGGGCTTTAATCAAGGCACACAAAAATCAACATTCCCTCAGATGAGACCATGAGTTCTCTCTGCAGGAAGACATTTCCTCTGTACATCACATATCAAAACAAACAATCAAAAACTTCTTTCCAGATAACTGCTGTAAGTGGCACACTAGTTTATTCAAAATCCAAGCCAATGCCCCTCTCTTATCATGGTTAAATTTGCTCTTTCATCTAACTGCTGTAAGTAGCAAGCCTCTGGATTCCTCACATCCAAGCCAATGTCCCTCTCTTAGTATGAAAGACTCATAAGGAAAAATGGCATTACTCTACACTGAGTTAAAGTTTCTTCCTTTTTTACTTTTCTTTTATAAAGGAAATTATGGTATTGCAGGATTCCATACATCCCAGTTAAAGTAATTTCCCTTTATAATCAATATTTGTGATGAATAGGTGAGATATCTCCATTTAGAGATGACAAATTCTCTCTCTGACAAATACTCCTTGTAGCTTCAATATTGGGCTTTAAACAAGACACAAATATCATTTTAGCTTCAATCTTGGGCTTCGAACAAGACACCAAACATTTTTCCTCCCATAGAATAGGAGGAACTACGATCGCTCTGATTTCCCTGATCTCTTTACGGGAAAACGTAGGCATAAGATTGCAAAATCTTAGCGAGCACATTAATAAAAAACTCTAGGTCCAGTACTTTCCCAAAAACAATAGAAATCCCAAAAACAACAAAAACATTTCATCAAATCTCCCAAAGGAGAAACTTTCCTAGTCAACATCAAGCAGACTTAAGAAAGCATTTAAAACCATAGAAAGAATATGAAAATAAAGGTTCCTATGGACAACTAGAGATGCTCTAGGTGTTAATAGTTTCCTTTGTGCAACTAAACCCCAATCCCCGGTCTTTTTTAGCATTTGTTAAAGAAAACACTTGCGAGAAGGGTTAGTTTAAGATATCTTCCCCTTCCTTTAGAGTTTCACAAGATAAATATAGAAATCAGAAAGTAGCACCAAAAAATAAGCGGTAGGTGGTCGCGTCACCAAAAAACCGACACTACAGTAGGTTATCATGACGTTGACAATTATATTAAATCATATATTTAATATAATAAATAGTGAGCGGTATCTATAGCAACACATCACTGCTACCCAAGTCACGGAAATATCATATGATCTGACAAAACCTTTTGTGATAGTATTATATGTATAATTACCCTTTTGCCCTTATGTCTATATTGAACACAAGGCATATACCGTGTCATCCTTGTCCAGGTCGAAGGGTGGTATGCACCACTATCACCATGAGAGTAACTTATGACACTTTGTATAACATTCTATGTAGTACTCTCATAGCGGGTCAATCCTGTATAAATATTACTTCTAATATTCATACCTATGTTAAGACTTGATAACTCCTTATCCATGATCCATGAGATGTGATCATCAGTCTATCTATATAATAGTCTTAATGCTCTAAGGTTATCCCACTTCACATTAAAGCTCGACTACGGATACTTTAAGAATAGTGTCCTTATGTTTAATGGGATCTCATGATTAAGTCATACTTAATATTTCATTAAACGAACTAGCTATTCTAGGTACTTTATTATTCTGGAAAACAACCATAATAAAGAAATGCCTTTAATTAATAATAAGTAATTCGATACAAGTACCAAAAGTATTGGCCTCTAGGGCTTACATCAACAATCTCCCACTAACACTAGAGCCAATCAGGCATACCCATAATACTCATAGATCTAGTATGACCATCATGCTTCTGCTGCGCAAGAGGCTTTGTTAGTGGGTCAACAATATTGTCAAGTGTAGGTACTTTGCACATCGTCACATCTCTCTGATCTATTATCTCTCGAATGAGGTGATAATGCCTAAGTATGTGTTTGGATTGTTGGTGAGATCTAGACTTCTTAGCTTGTGCTATAGCATCATTGTTATCACAATAGAGGTCAATGGGATCCACAATGCTAGGGACTATGCCAAGTTCACTAATGAACTTCTTGATCCAAACATCTTCCTTTGCTGCATTTGAGGCAGCAATGTACTCGGCCTCGGTTGTAGAATCAGAAAATGTTTCTTGCTTTAAACTTTTCCAGCTCACAGCGCCACCATTTAATCATAACACATAACCTGATTGCGATCTGAAGTCATCCTTATCTGTCTGGAAGCTAGCATCATTGTATCCAATTATAACAAGCTCTTCTTAACCTCCATATACTAAGAATGAGTCTTTAGTCCTTCTCAGGTACATAAGGATATTCTTAACAGCTACCCAATAAGCACCACCAGGATTAGATTGGTACCTACTTGTTGCACTTAAAGCGTACGAGGCATCTGGTTGAGTACATAACATGGCATACATGATAGATCCTATTGCAGATGCATATGGAGTCTTATTCATGCGATCCCTTTCTTCCTTAGTTGAAGGGGATTGTGTTTTTGATAGACACAAGCCATATTGCATATGTATGAATCCTTTCTTGGAATCATGCATATTAAAGCGTCTCAGCACTTTGTCTATGTATGTACTTTGACTTAGGCCAAGCAGTCTTTGTGATCTATCTCTATAGATCCTGATTCCTAATATATAAGCTACTTCACCAAGGTCTTTCATAGAAAAGCATTCCCATAACCAAGTTTTCACTTGTTGCAAGGTAGGGACATCGTTTCCAATGAGTAATATGTCATATACATATAATACCAGGAAGACGATCATGCTCCCACTAACCTTCTTGTAGACACAAAGCTCATCTTCATTATTTATGAATCCATATTGTTTTACAGTTTCATCAAAACAAAGATTCTAGCTTCTGGAAGCTTGCTTCAATCCATAGATTGATCTCTACAACTTTCATATCTTTTGGGCTTCTTTTGGTATGTCAAATCCTTCAGGTTGTGTCATGTACACATCCTCAAGAAGATTCCCATTATGGAAAGCAGTCTTGACATACATCTGCCATATTTCATAATCATGATATGCAGCGATAGTAAGTAAAATCCGAACAGATTTAAGCATTGCAACTGGTGAAAAGGTTTCATCATAGTCTACCCCATGAATTTGTTTATAGCCTTCAGCAACCAGTCTTGCCTTATAGGTATGTACCTTACCATCCATGCCAGTCTTCTGTTTAAAGACCCACTTGCATCCTATAGGATTAACTCCTACAAGAGGCTTTACCAAGGTCCAAACCTGGTTTGTGTACATGGAATCCATTTCAGTTTCATGGCTTCTAGCAACTTCTCAGACTCAGGACCAGTTATGGCCTTTTGGTAGGTTACAGGCTCATCTTGATCCATGAGTAATACATCACCTTGATCAGTTACGAGATATCCATATCTCTGTGGTTGGTGACATATCCTACTTGACCTAGCTGGTCTTATTCTACTTGAGCAGGTTGCCCTTCCACAACTACTTGTGATTCCTGCTCTAATTCCTCCATAGGTGTATCAATGCTTTGTGATTCTTGAATTTCTTCAAGCTCTACCTTCCTCCCACTGATTCCTTTGGAAATAAAGCCTTTTCCAAGAAAAATCCAGTTCGAGCAACAACCACTTTGCCCTCAAAAGGATTGTAAAAGTAATACCCTCTAGTTTCTTTAGGATACCACAAATAAGCATTTGTCATATTTGGGCTCAAGCTTAGTTGAAATTTGTCGTTTCACATAAACTTCACAACCCCAAATCTTCATGTAACACATATGTGGTTTCTTACCACTCCATATCTCATATGGTGTCTTTTCAACCTTTTTGGATGGAACACTATTAAGTGTGTAAGTTGCTGTCAGAAGTACATGTCCCCAAAAGGAGTTTGGAAGATCGGCATGACTCATCATGGAATGGACCATGTCTAACAAGGTTTGATTTCTTCTTTCAGATACACCATCCCATTATGTTGTTCCAGGAGGAGTAAGTTGGGATAAAATCCCACACTCTTTTAAATGGTCATCAAACTCTATGCTTAAATATTCATCGCCTCAATCTGATCAAAGAGTTTTAATATTCTTACCTAGTTGGTTTTGTACTCCATTATTGAACTCCTTGAACTTTTCAAAGGATTCAGATTTGTGTTTCATTATATACACATAACCATATCTACTGAAATCATCAGTAAATGTGATGAAGTATTGAAAACCTCCCCTGGCTGGTATGTTCAGTGGTCCACATACATCAGTATGTATGAGGGCCAAAAGATCATTAGCCCTTTCACCTTTTCTTGTGAGTGGGGACTTTGTCATCTTTCCAATTAAACAATATCTGCATGTATCATATGATTCCTAATCAAAAGAGTCCAAGAGTCCATCTTTATGGATTTTGGAGATGCGTCTCTCATTTATATGGCCTAAGTGACAATGCCAAAAGTAACTTGGATTTAACTCGTTAGGTTTCATCCTTTAAGTATTAATGTTATAAATTGGCATTTCAAGATCAAGGACATACAATCCATTGTTCATTTGTGCAGTAGCATAAAATATATAATTTAAATAAATGGAGCAACAATTGTTCTTTATTATGAATGAAAAACCAAACTTGTCCAAACAAGAAACAAAAATAATATTCCTGCTAATTGCAGGTACATAATAACAGTTCTCTCTCTATCTAAATTATTAAACCACTAAGTAAAGTCAACTTCACCTTTTGCCAAATCTCTACTCCTTTTTAGCCCTTGCACATTAGTACAAATGTGAGAACCACATCCAGTATCCAATGCCCATGAGGCAGAAGTAGATAAATTTATTTCTATAACAAAAATACTTGAAGTCGAAGTCTCCACTCCATTCTTCTTATCTTCCAGGTACTTTGGGCCGTTTCTCTTCCAGTGTCTGGTCTTACCGCAACAGAATCAAGTGACCTCCTTTGCTATGCCTTCTTTAGGCTTCAAAGCATGAGCAGTAGGTTTGGGTCTGGCAGCTTCCTTGTCATTCCCTTTACCACCCTGCTTGGTGGACCTTTTTTCTGCTTCTTTCGATTACTGACCATCAGAATGGACTTCCCTTTTGACTTCATATTCTGCTGAGCAGTTCTTAACATGCTTAGCATCTCTGGAAGACTTTTGTCCATATCATTCATGTTGAAATTCAGGACAAATTGACTGAACCTCTTCGGAAACGATTGCAGGATCAAATCAGTCGCAAGCTTCTTTTTTAGGAAAAAGCCCAATTTTTCAAGGTTCTCCACATACCCAATCATCTTGAGTACATGAGGACCTACTTGGGCTCCCTTAGTTAGCTTGCCTTGAAAAAGGGCTTTTGAAACTTCAAATTTCTCATGCCTTGCATGCTCTTGATAGAGCATCTTCAAGTGTTCGATCATATCGAACGTTGCCATGTTTTCGTGTTGCATTTGCAATTCAGAATTCATGGTAGCCAGCATGAGACAAGTAGTTTCATTGGCATCGTCGACATGCTTTTTATAAGCATCTCTTTCAGCCTTAGGAGCAGAACTAGGAGGCTCCTCTTCAGGAACAAGTGTCTCTAAGGCATACAACTTTTTATCATGTTTGAGGACAATCCTCAGGTTTCGGTGCCAATCCAGAAAATTTGTCCCAAACAATTTTTCCTTATCAAGGATTGATCGTAAAATGTTGTTAGAGGTGTTTGTAGTCATGGTAATCTACATGGAAAAATATGAAATTATAAGTATCAATAAAAAACAACATATTCAATTAGGCCTTTAATTAAGTATGCTCCCACTATTTTACTCAAACCAAATAACCCTCACCATTTAATTCGAAAAATCCTGTTGGAAGATTTTCTAGTGGATCGAGATTTATATTTCACTTTGTTTTAAGTCAGCATTACGCTGATTAAACAAATATCAGTTATTTAGGTAGGAACTCCTTCCAGTTGTATCTAATACAGTTCTCAAATATTTTTAGTTGGGTAAATAACTCCTTATTCTAATCCATCATATGGATCATTCCCAACTCTTTCTTCTAAACGTATATAATCTTATTATAATTTGTTTAGTTAAGATTGACCCATTGTTTTAGAAATTGGATATTACATTTATCCCATCGCACCTTACCAATATAGAACATGCACCTCGCGTTAGGCGAAACCTACATTATTCGATACTAGTCATGATGAGTTCTAAAACTTTGAAAGCATAAACTTAATATTCAATTTTGAGGGAATTTTTCAATAAGTTTGATCTCACCGAATTATTTATCATATAAATCGTCTCCCACATGCATCAACATACATACAAAATGAAACAGTTATGGCCCCTTCCACAATTGTCTCACAAGCCAATGAGAGAACCTAAGCTTAACCTAAAAACAATCTACACTTCTCCAAGCAAGATCTCCAAGGTTGTCCTCCTTTGATCTTGTATTCTTCTCTTTCTTCATAACATTACATTACATCAAATAATATTTGTTTTACATACGAGGGAGTGAGATGAGAAAAGAAGTTACATCAAGAGATTAAAAGAGAGGCACGACACACATGTCGTATTTTAAAATCCTAAAACAAAATAAAGAAAAACTAAGGTCATAACTGATCACCATAAAAGAGAACAGTAATAAACACAATTTTATTATTATTAATTTAAATCTTTTTATTTAAAAAATTAAATTAAATTTCGGCAAATGATCACACTACACAGAGATAGTTGGGGGTCAGCGGACGGGGTTGTTAGGGGTAGTGCCCCGACGCAAAGTTTTAATGAACAATTCATTTGAAATCGGCGTCGCTTTTTTCATCAACATTTGATACTTTCCATAAATATTAAAGCACAACTTTTGTGCCATCGCAACCCTAATCGCATACCTCTTTGACAACACAACCCTTGTGCCATCATAAACCCTAATGCAACAATTTCATACCATCAAAACACCATGATCAAAAATTCAGTATGATTGATCGACATGTATTTGCTTCACCATACTAATGTTGAATTCCGAAGCAAATAAACATAGATCGTTCAAAGGAATAATAATCATTACATGATTGAATGGGCGAAATTGAAATAGTATATCCAATATATCATCTTTGCATCAGAGTTACTTATATCACATATAAAAATTTGATCGATCATATTTGTGTAACTTAAGGACGATCGATATATCGCTGCTTCACCATACTAATGTCAGATTTCGAAGCATAGTCAATATCGATCAACCAAATCGTACACAACCTCTTGCCAAAATTCAATTACTCGATTATAATTAAAATATTATGTGTTTTAATCGAATTAAAACATAAAGACAAAAAATAAACATTTATCAGATGCATGGTTTCGTAAGTGGCTCTGATTCCACTGAAGGGAAATTGCGATCCAAAATGTAGCAGAAAATAAAAAATTTCCCTTTAGTGATCCTTACGAATGGTCATGATCAGTGATAGAACGTTTACCTCTTGTGGCGATGAAACCTTTGATTCTGAATCACAGGAATGATCACGAGTGATGTATGATGAACAACGCCTCTACTCAATCCACACAAACAGATTCCTTTAGTCTCAGTGCTAGCTGCTACGGTTGAAGGCTTTGAGTGAGAGAGAAAAATAGAGAAATACGGCAAGGATTTCACCAACTGAATTTCGTCAAGTTCAGAAAGCTTCTACACAAGAGTTGTATTTATAGAACCACTTGTGTGGGCAGCAAGCTAAAAGACCCAACTTAAGTGTTCCATATAATAATAATAATAATAATAATAATAATAATAATAATATCATTATTATTATTATAATAACCATTATTATAATAAACATATTTTATTATATATTATTATATTTAATAACTATTATAATAATGATAATAGTAATATTAACTCTTATTATTATATTATATGATGTTCCATATTTCACTTAAGTACACCGTACCTTACGGTGTACAATAATTCTCTCAAGTACAACGTACCTTACAATGTTCCTTATTTATTCTATCTCTCATCAATCTGTCCTTATGTGTGTGACCCTGTAGGTTCTCGTGACGTTGCCAATTATATTAAATCACATATTTAATATAATAAACAGTGAGCGGTATCTAGCAAAACATCACTACTACCCAAGTCGCGAAAATATCGTGTTATCTGACAAAACTTTGTGATAGTACTTGTGTTTGCAATTACCTTTTTGCCCTTATGTCTATATTAAACACAAGGCATATACCGTGTCATCCTTGTCCAGTTCAATATTGGGCCTTTAGACATTTATCCTGTTATGCAGGATGGGAAAAATCCATCTAGGGCACTCATGTCCCTCAACATGCTTTGTGGAGTACACATCAACTGTCTTTACGGTCATTCAATTACGGACAATGTTAGATCAGTAATAAAGTACTTGACTCTACATTCAGGGTCCATAGTGGTTTCATATCAAAGGATGGTATACACCACTATCACCATGAGAGTAACTTATGACACTTTGCATAACATTATATGTAGTACTCTCATAGCGGATCAATCCATTATAAATATTACTCCTAATACTATTTATACCTATGTTAAGACTTGATAACTCCTTATCCATGATTCATGAGATGTGATCATCATTCTATCTACATAATAGTCTTAATACTTTAAGGTTATCCCACTTCACAGTAAAGTTCAACTACAAATACTTTAAGAATAGTGTCCTTATGTTTAATGGGATCTCATGATTAAGTCACACTTAATATTTCAACAAATGAACTAGCTATTCTAGGGACTTTATTATTTTGGAAAAATAACCATAATAAAGAAATGCCTTTAATTAATAATAAGTAATTCGATACAAGTATCAAAAGTATTGGTCTCTAGGGCTTACACCAACACTGTAAACATTTACCTACATATTATTGACTTTTAATGATAATTTTTAAGTGTCACAGAAAGTCAATTTTCTTGTAGTGCATATATTATTTGATATATGCTTCTTAATAGTATGAAAAACTCTTATGTTTTTATTTTTGACTGGTTTTCAAAAAATAAATCTGATTAACTTTAGAAGGCAAAAACTCTAAGTTCAAAATAGAGTAGTGAATTGGAGTAGATTAAGTATTAGTTCATATCCAAACATATGATATTTGTTCTTTGTTTTAAACATTTACATCTTTAGTTAAACTTCCTCCATCTCACAATATATATATATATTTTTTTTAGATTTTCATACTTTTTAAAATAATGGTTATCATATGATACATTTACACCCTATTTCATATACACATTAAAATACTAAAACTTGAAGGAAAAATATTCCACTAGCAACATATTACAAACACAATGATGAATTTCTTAATATGTAAAGTTTCGAAGGAGTATCATTACAAAACTATCCCAAAAAATTGTATTATTTTACATCATACTTGTTCGCTGTGTTGGGACCAATATAGACGTATGTATGTAGAGTTCAAAAATCAAAATGTCAAACTTATAGGGGAGAAAAAAGAAAGACATGATGAGCGACCATATTATCCTCAAGAATCATGCTCTAGACTTCAATTGGTAATCAAGAATATTTATGTACTGTTGTATATGTTTTGAATCAAACAAACAACTCCATGAGACTACTTGTCTTTCCAGCTTCCTTGATCTGGGTGTAGATTGTGATATAGCTTTCTCTTGCTTAGTAAGTGCAGGACGGAAATGACATCTATGTCCATAGGGATAAACAATCCCAGCAAGGACCATCCTACAGACCTCAGTTTTATAGCGTGGGTGACAGATCATTGGGCGAAGCTCCCCAATACCATAAGCAAATTGGCAGTGATCACTATAAAGTCATGCTCCAGTTTCCTGCCATTTGTTACACGGCTCAGTTTTGAACATCCCCTGATTATACACAGTCATCTCAAGAGGCTCTTCCTCTTTCTGCCTTCCTTGCACATATACCTTTCACTGCACCAAAGCAACACACAAAATTTCAACAAAATAATCAACCCATTGCAATAGTCAACAATGATTACAAACCCAAACAACTCAATAAAGAAAATTGATTCACATATATTGAACCCCTGCATTACTTATTATTACATGTAAAACCAGTCTAACCATTAATAATCAATAATCACTGAACCAAAATAGCAGATGAGGAGTTGTAGAATTAATTGATTTAGCTATAAAAAGTTGGAAATACAAACCACTACCAGATATAATATTTTACCTTAAATATAATTTGTGACTCATCTATTTTCCTAATCTAGCTAGTCTTATATATTCCAAAAATTTATAAAGATGTGTGAAAAAGAATTAACTTATCAGGAGCATGATAACAAGCTATGACATCCCTGATAGAACTAGCACTAGCCAGCAACATAACCAATATGTCCAAACCAAAAGCTATGCCTTCTGCATTTGTTTTCATAGTAGTGTTCAAATAAAGATACAATGATTAAAAAAGGAATGCATAAAATTCTATCATTCCAACAATAGCATTACCATAGATCAACAATTGAATTGATTTTTAAAACAATTATAATTAAACAACCAAAGTAAAAAATGATACAAGTTTGTCCTTCTACTCTTTTGACGTTAACATAGAAATTCGAACAACTCAAGCCAGTGCTTCGCAAAGAATTGTTCTTACAAGTTTGTAGTGAGCGATTTTGGACGTGGTTCTTAAGCACTGTCGCTCTGGGGTACTACAGGTCGATTCATTTTTTATCCTATTGAAGCTGATGAAGGAAGGGAAATAGATGTCTCCAATTAACCCTGCTTGCATACTGAGTTTAAATAGATGACTGTTGGTTTACAGATGCGGTTTAGATTGTGGGCCTCTCTCTGCTTATTTTGTTAAGAATGAAATGACGGGACTATTTGTGAGGATGTTAGGACTGATGATTTTCGATTGATATGTGAAGGTACGGGATTTTGGGTTTTTGATTAGTATGCTCGCTAAGATTTTTCAATCTTATACCTACGTATTCCCGTATAACGAAACAGGGAAATCAGAGCAATCGTAGTTCCTCCTATTCTATGGGAGGAAAAAGGAGGTTGTTTTGGTGTCTTGTTCAAAGCCCAAGACATGAAGCTAAAGGTAGTTTGTATCTTGTTCAAAGCCCAAGATGTGAAGCTGAAGGGTTTATTTGTATCTTGTTCGAAGCCCAAGATATGAAGCTAAAGGGTTTTGACTTTAGAGAGAATTTGTCATCTCTAAAGGGGATATTTGGTCTGTTTGTCACAACTGTTGGGTGACTGATTATAAAGGAGAATTACTTTAACTAGGATATGTGAATCCAGCAATGCCAAAATTTCCTTTATAGAGGATTTTTAACCTGAAGGGGAAGACTTTAAGTCAGTGTAGAGCAATGCCATCTTTCCTTAGGAATTTCTCATGCTAAAAGAGGGACAGTGGCGTGGATGTAAATAATCCAGAGGCTTGCCGCTTACAACAATTAGATGAAGGAAACGAAGTTGTTGATGTTTGTATCCTGTGAGCAAGGCACATATTTTGATGCTAAAAGGTTGATTGACTCAACCAGGGTTTCCTTATACAAAGCCTAAAAGGAGGCTATTGACCTAACAAGAGGGTGTTTTTATGTGTCTCGTACAAAACCCGAGAGAGAGGCTAAAAGGGTTGACTCAACAAGAGAGTGCTAACAAGTAACTGACTCAACAAGAGAGTGCTTTTATATGTCTCTTGTACGAAGCCCAAGACGGAGGCTCAAAGGTTTTGACTCAACATGAGAGTCTTTTATACTCAACAAGAGAGTGTTTTTGTATCTCGTACAAAGCCCGAGATGGAGGCTGAAAGTGTTTGACTCAACAAGAGAGTATTTGTACCTCGTACGAAGCCCGAGATAGAGGTTGAATGTGAAGTGACTCAACAAGAGAGTCTGAATAGGTTAGCTCCATTGGGGAGAATCATTGTACAAATCCCAAGAGGAGGCTAGTGTGCTGGTGACTGTTTCAGTTTAGTGACAGGTCCAGTATGTTGGATAAAGAGAAAATCAGTTCTTATATGGGTAATGTTGTACTCAGGGATTGATCGGAGGATCAGGGTTATTTCCTGTTCTTTAAGGAAATGGGAAATCCCAAAAGGTATGGAGACTGTCCAAGTCTACGGGTGTTTTGAGAAATCGATTCTCAGGTAGTGAATGATCTTTGTATGATGCCCAAGAGAAGGCTGGTATGTTAAGGGATGAAGGTCAACCCATTAACTGGGCTGATACTTGACTCAGAAAGACAGCTCTAGCAAATTGATGACTAGGTTCTGTTCCTATACCTGTAGAGGTCTCTAGGTCCTTGTACTAAGCCCAAGAGAAGGCATGAGAGCTTTTAAGAAGCCGAAGGGTCCTTGTACAACGCCCAAGAGGAGGCGAGGATGCTTTTAAGAAGCCCGTGGGTCCCCAAACCCCGAGAAGTTCAAGACATGCCATTCATCGAGAATAGATCAAGCCAGGAAAGTCCGAGAATTTGGAAGAAACTCAAGAGATGCCATTCACTGAGAAACGATCATCTCTGGGGAGTAGAGTTTCTTTGACGATTTCTAAGGGTGACAGTCTGAGAAAGGGTTCACCAAGAATGCTGTCTTTCACGTCTCCATATTGTTTAACCCCAAGAGGAGGGAAGACTGTGTCTGGTAATCCTAAGGGGATCTAGTTTTGTTTGTATTTAAGAGTGACCAACAGGGCTTTACCTAGTGCTAGACGTAGTTGCCGGGGAAAACTCTAAATAGCTATACTAGTATTACACAGTGGATATTTGACCAGTATATAAAAGTTTGTGAAAGAAGACTTACAGTGAGCATCCCCACAATATAGTTATATATATATATATATATATATATATATATATATATATATGAAAACAGGTAAAGAAAGCGGGGTAAACACTTACTCGGTTGTAGAGCTTCCATGCTGTTTGGTTAGTTTGTTCAATAAAGAAAGCTTTGATAACAATATTATATTCAAAATCAAAGGAGAAAGTGCTTTGAAAGGATTGTTGGGGCTTACAGCTCAAGGAGAGGCCCAAGGTTTTATCAGTGATTGCACTGCTGTTTGAAATTGTACAGTGAGACTTATACAAGTGACTAAGGCCCAAAAAGGTTTTCTGTAGAAAGGGATGGGTCTTATACTCTCTCAAGAGGCCCAAAGGTTTATTTTTGGTACAAGTAGTAGGGCTTACAGCTCAAGGAGAGGCCCAAAAGGTTTGATTTTTGAACTGGCGATCGCGCCGAGATTTTCTTTTAACGCAGAGGGACTTATACAATATCTGAGGCCCAAAATTATTTTGGTTAAAAGGGGATTGGGTCTTACACTATATTAGAGGCCCAAAGTGTTTTAAAGTTTTGTTTGAGTGAAAATCAAGGAAACCCTAAATTTGTTTTCTTTTAAAAGTAAATATTTAAAGAAAATCAAATAAAAATGATAAAAATAGCAAATAAGTTTGAATAAACCACTTGTGGTTTTTGTTGAGGGTTTGAAAAATGAGGTTTTAATCACAAGATAAATTAAAACTCATTTGGTTTTGATTTTCAAAGTAAATATTCAATTTTAAATGTTTAAAAACAAATAAAAAATGAATTTACTCACAAAAATACTAATTATATTAAATAGCTAATATAAATTTAATTTTTTTGTGGAATAAAATATTCCAACATTTTTGTGATTTTTTGCAAAAAGAACCAATAAAAAATAATTAAAATTGAGGGAGTTATTAATTTTTCAAATCATTAAAAATAATAAGAAAAACAATAAAAAAAGTGGAGGAAATTGCAAAAAGAGGATCTGGGGCGAGGGGGATTCGAACCCCAGACCTCTTGTGTATAGGGCGCGCGCCTTACCACTGGGGTGGTGATACATCCGTTGATAGAAACACAACCACAAATATACAAGGCTTGCCTTGGTTTTGGCCTGGCCCAAGGCAAGGCAAGGCAAGGCAAGATTTTGGTTGAAAACGTGAAGGCCATAACTTTCTCATTTCTCCATGGATTAGGACAAAATTTAGGTCTATCCTGCCTAGAATTTCACAAGGAATCCAATGGTGGTGGTATTTTTTTTTTTCAGATCATGCTCCTATTGAAAAACCCGATAGTGGTTTTGAAATAGGCCATGATTTGCATTTTCTATGCCATCTCTTGGTACAAGCGTGAATTACATGATAACTTGGTGTAAACATACCACATATAACATGTATAAGGGATGCATGATCAATGGACATCAAAAGAAAGCATGGTTCAAAGAATCCAAGTTGTGATGCTTACCTCTTTTTGGAGCTTTTGTGCAAAAATAGCAACTCTCTCAAATGGTGTTCCAGATCGGGAGAACTATTTGGGACAGTTCAAGGATGATATTTGGAGTGTGTTTAAGGTTTTATCTGGTTTGGAAAGTGACTAAATCAAGACATGGCTTGAAAAATGCACAAAAGTCCTATTTTGAGGTTTTGAGAGGTGACTTTGTGATTTTGGTGTTACAAGTCACTTGTGAGAGTTTGGACAGCTTAGATATGATATATTGGATGTGTTTGGATCATAAGCTATGGTGGAATTGCTCTTTAACTCAAAAACTCAGAGTTACCTTGCTAAAGAAGGTATTTTTGCCTAGAGAAAGAGATTTTGAGGAAAGCAAGTGTTGTAGTGCTTTGGTGTACTCAAACTGAACACAATTGAGCTCTATTTATAGTAGAGCAAGTTTGTTTTGGCTGCAATAGTGAATGGCAATTGCAGCAGAGGTTTGGCCAATGTTGAGCAATGAGAATCCAAGTCTCCTCTAGCCATTGATTAGAGGTTAGGGCATAGGCTGCTGGTCCCCTTGGTCTTGGATAAGTCTTGACTGAATTCAGTTGGAAATGGCTCAGTCCATGCCACCTTGGTGCATCCATTAAATGCTCCAAAACAAAATTGGAGTCTCGTCCCTCTTTTAGGCATTTCTAGGTTTGACATGCTATTTTTGGTTCCAAAGACTTGGGAGGCTTGGGATCAGAGTTGGTTCCTCCTTGGTCCCCACTTGAGGTGTTCAGATGGATAAATGTGTTTGTCATTTGCAAAAATTTGGAAAATCAAGCAAAACTCCCAAATCTGCCTTGCCATGACAGTTTGCAGCAAGGCATATTGGCATTGTCATATCTCATGGCTCAAATGGACTTTGATGGAGTTCTTGGCCATTTTGGAAAGCCCTCATATGATACAACAACTGTTTGACCATAATTGGTTTTGATACTTTTTGGATCCAAGTGAAAAATGCCCCTACATTTGGAAAAAAGTGAAGGCAGATTCTGACTTAGTGAAAATTTCACTAAGTGTTGGAAAAAAGTGACATTTTCACTTTTTGTGATTTTGATTATTCCATAACTTAAAATCCATGAGGAATTGGAATGAGTTGTGTTTGAAGCTTTTGTAGAGGGCCATGAGAGCTACAAATCCAGCTTTGGATGGGAAAAAATGACCTTATGGTTTAGGAGTTATGATCCTCCAAAGTTGGTACCCTAGCCACTTTGTTCCATAACTTAGAAAAATTTCTAAGTTTTTAGGGTTATCCCTTTTACAAGTTATCCCACTTTTCTTGATTTTTCTTGATGAATGATGATTCCAATCACATATTAACATCATTTTAGGGTTAAACAACCATAATTGTGAAAAATCTCAAAAAGTCAAAGTTTGACTTTTGGGCACAGTTGACTTTTTATCAGATGAATTCCAAACTGTGCGATCCTCTATGAAATCAAGTCCTTGACCTAAATCAAACTTGATAGATTGATTTCATAGGTGTTATAGGGTGTATTGAATCATGTCCTAGGGTATGGGAACATGTCCTGGTCAAAAGTCAAAGATACAGTTGACTTTTCTCGCGAAACCCTAATTGTGGTTCTGATGAACTTGAAACTTGTAGCTCAAGCTTCTTGGATTAATCCATTGTTGCAAATGGATCAATGTGGTTTATTAGAGACCCTCAAATCATGTCTTGAGGTCTTGGCTCATGCTTTGCCCCAAAAGTCAACTTAGGGGTGAATTAGGTCAAGAAACCCTAATTCCTGATTTTTAGTGAATGCATCCACTGAGGTCAAATTGACTTGATGATTGGGTTCATGATGTCCCTTGGAACATCATAGGTTATGCTTGAAAGCATTGGCTAATGCCCAGGGGAAAATTTCCATCTGGAGGCCCTAGTCGACCAAACCCTAATTTGGTGACACTGGCGATCTTGAGGCTTAATCCACTCAGAATGTTGCAGCCTTGTGCTTGATTCTTGAAGTGGGAGTCCTCTTGATCCCTTTTGGATGTTTGAGAGGTTTAGACAAGTTGAATATCATGTCATTCCTTGATTGATCCTTTGTCTAAGCACTCAGAGAGGGCTTGAAACCCTAATTCTGATTGTAGTGAAGGCTCACCCATCTTTGGGGAGACTAATGGTTCATCCATATTGTGATGATAATTTGCACAATGATGGGAAATCTTAGTGGTCAAAATTTGGGGTATGGCAGATGCCCCTATTTAATCTTCTTGGGCCCGAAGGTGTGAATGGCGAAGATATTCAGGCATTCGGGGTGCAAGATGATTAAATATCAGAATACCCGAAATTTAAATGGTGGTTATGAATGGTAGCTTACGCATTCATCTTCTTTTGCTAAACGATAATGCTTAGAAAAGGTAAACTTCCCCTCGATCCTGGTTTCCTACCAAGGAACTGGTCTTAGTTTCTGAAATAAACTTCCCCTCGATCCTGGTTTCCTACCAAGGAACTAGTCTTAGTTTCTAATTTAAACTTCCCCTCGATCCTGGTTTCCTACCAAGGAATTGGTCTTAGTTTCTTTTGTCAATAAACTTCTTGACAAGGGATGTTATGCGTAGCGGTTTTTCTCAAACTTCTCGCCGAATTTTCCTGGGGAGATGCCATTTGATGGGAAAAACTTTTGATGTCAGACTTGCTGGGGAACCCAGTCGTCTGAGCTGTAGAGGTGTACAAACTTCTCTGTTGGAGACGCCATTTGTTGACTCTACTGGGGAAAATGAGTCTCTTGAGAGACTGCTTTTTCTTGGGGATATTACATCATACTTTTCTCAGAGATCTTCTCGGAGAAATGCCATATGATGTGATCCAATTTTGAGGTGCTGATGACTTCATTAACATCGACTCTCCAGAGAGCAAAATCAATGTGTTGCTAAAAGTCTGTAGTTGTGAGGCTTTCTCTGGGGATTTTCCTTAATCCAGGAAAGTGAAGATATCATCTTCAATGGCGAAGAGTGACATTTGCCGAAAGTTTCTCTGGTTTTCTCAGCGGTTCAAGTTATCAAAGTGGTCAAGGGCCAACTCCAATCCAGAAATAAACTAGAGGAGAGAGATAGTGGAGACACAACATTTCCCAATGAGGAAAGTGCTGACAACTCGATTGAGAGAATTTTTATCACTAGAGGATAAGACCGACAAAAGTGATAGTGATGCAATATGAATGCGAATGTAAATCAATAATGCATGATGTATGTATGTATATGCTGACAAAACTGACACGACATACAAACTAGTAGATGAACACGACTGGATACTCGACCACTGCGGGGGATGAAAAGTATCACTGGTCCAGAAGTAGCAATTCTGTCTTGCTTAGAAGAAATAGTCCCTGTGGGGAAAACCGTTGGTCGGGCTTAGGAGATGAGAACTCGGCCGAGGATGTCAGATGGAGCATTCGCATCTGACACAGTTGATCCTTCATTCAGGTGTACTAGTTTAGAAGGAGTACTTTGATTCTGCACTTTGAATTTTGCTTACTTCTAGAGAAGCGTTCGATGTTCTTTCGATGTTCAACAGTCGAAAGAAATTGCCATCTTTATTTTAAAAGCAGAAAAGTTTGACAAGTAAATTCATTTTTGTTTTATTTCAAGAATCGTTAATCATGCTAAAATGTCGTTCCGTAAAGCTAAAACAAATAAGAATTGCAAACAAAAGCGCAAGGGCTCAAATTTTATTGATAGGATGGAAATCAGCCAAGCGCGTGATTCCATAGAGTATTTACAAAGTTTGAAAATGGTAATTTAAGGGAAAAGGGTTACATTGAAACACAACGACCATTATCCTTCTACCAACTTTGAATTCGGGGCATCCTGAGCTTTTGTCGAAGATGACCTTGACTGGAGTTTTCTTTCGATGGATGGCATTACCACTGAGGAGTTGAACTGATCAGATGTAGTTACTTGCCATTATCCCTAACTTTTGCCTGGATTGTACTTTGAGATTTCCAATCCATCAGGATAATTTTCGATTATGTCTCTAATTTTTGCCAGGACCGCCCTTTAGGGTTTTCAATCCACCGAGACCTTTTTTTTAGTTTAGGCGAAGTATTTCTTGACTACATCAACATTTGTGGGGTAGGCAAATTCCTCTCCGTCCATGGTTGTGATTCTCAAGGCGCCGCCTGAGAAAGCTTTCTTGACCACATAGGGGCCGTCATAATTCAGAGTCCATTTACCCCGGGAATCAGTGAGAAATAATTATATCTTCTTGAGCACAAGGTCTCCTTTCCTGAAGACGCGAGGTCGAACCTTTCTGTCAAACGCCTTCTTCATTCTCTGTTGATACAACTGACTGTGGCATAGAGCCGTTATTCTCTTTTCTTCGATCAGATTTAGTTCGTCGTGCCGGCTTTGGCATCATTCGGCTTCCGTTAGCTTAGCTTCCATTAATACCCGGATTGATGGGATCTGTACTTCTATGGGGAGCACTGCTTCCATGCCATAAACTAGAGAGAAAGGGGTTGCCCCTGTTAAAGTGCGGACAAATGTGCGATAACCGTGAAGAGCAAAGGGCAACATTTCATGCCAGTCTTTGTAGGTTACAACCATCTTCTGAACAATCTTCTTGATGTTCTTGTTAGCCGCTTCTACCGCTCCATTCATCTTGGGTCGGTAGGGAGATGAGTTGTGGTGTTCGATTTTGAACTCAGTGCACAACTTTTTCATCATCTTATTGTTCAAGTTGGATCCATTATCGGTAATGATCTGGCTAGGAACACCATTGTAATACCCCAAAATTTGCCCTTTCATTTTTCATATCATTTAGCATATACTTTCATTGCATTACATTGCATTCAAGTCATAGAAAGATAAAGCATTGCATTCATGTTGCATAAGGGCATGTGATCAGTGGTTTTCAGAGTGTTGATCATCCAGAGTAAGAAAACAAGAGCCAAGGGTCTTCAAGCAAGCCTCAAGAGTCTCTTACATCTCATACGGTCTCAATTGATCCCACAAATCATTGGAGTATGGGAATTCATCAAGAAAGTTAGACAGTTCATCATCTCCTATCAAAAGCAGGCAAAATTAGGGTTTTAGATTCAAGTGGTCTCCTGATGAAATTTTGGTTCAAACTTTATCTCAATGTTTTTCTACATGATATTAAGTATCTAAGGATGGAAGATTACCCATTGGTTCATTTCAGAAGAGGTTCAATTGGCCACTTGCTTGAGAATAAAGAAATTGGGGAAAAAGTCAACTATGGAGTAAAAAAGTCAACTCCTGACTTTTTAAGATCAAATTCATGAAATTCAAGTCACATATGTTCAATGGACAAGATTTGATCAAGAAATGATGGAGGAATCATGAAAAATCAAGAAATGTACAAAGTTTCCATTTTTAGAAACTTAGGGTTTCCAAAAATGGCAAGTTTGGACCATTTTGCACTACACTTTAAGGTTTCCTTTCTTCATGATAAAAGCTCCAAACTTCAGGCCCATGTTAAGCCAATTAAAGTTCACATTCTAAGCTTCAAATCCATATAAAAAACTCTTTCATTGGATCAAAATTGAGGGAGTTATGATCAATCAAAGTTTGGTAAAATCAAGGCAAAAACCAAGTCATGGCAAGGCAAGTTCAGGCCTATAGGCCATAATTTCATCAAACACTTGGTGTGCCAAATGTCAAGCCACTTTTCTCATTGAAGTAAGCTTCAAATGAAAAAATGTTGAACATTAAAGTTATTCCTCTCAATGTTCTCTTCAACTTTGATGTTGGACATTTTTCCATTTGAGCAATTTATGATGGAGTTATAGTGGTCTAAAGTTGACGTGTCCATGCTGAAATTCGCAAGACATGATGCCATGCCAGCCTACCAGGTCACACGCCCATGAGATCAGTTTTGAACCTTGATGTTCTAGGTCATTGTCCACCATCTTAAAGGCTTCAATTCATCTTCATTTCAACATCAAACTTATTCTCTCATGTTCCTTCTTTCATTTGCCACCAAAATTGTACATTATCATCCATCAAAGTGAGAGATATTCATCACCAAAGATCCATGTTTTCATTGATATCAAGTTGCCAAAGTTGGAAGTGTTTGACATTATTCTTGTTGCTGAAATTCAATTCACACGCATACACTACACGAGCCATTCTTTTCCATTTTAAAACCAACATGCCCTTACACCATCATGCTATACATGTCGTGCCATGCATAAAAGAGGAAATGATGTGAAACTTGTTCACTAAGCATGCTGTAGAAATGACTTCATCCCCACCATTCATTCTCATTACCACCATAAGTGACCATGAACTCTCCTCACTCTAATCAACCTTATCAACTCGCCTCTAACTAACTTAACTCAGTTAGTTAGAGTGAACTCATTTAACCTAGCTCCAACTCACTTAACTAACTCAATTAACCACACCAGTTAAATCTTAACCCCAACTATATATTCAAACTCACTCAGAATTGAATAAGAACAATTCATTTTCCTACTCTCACTTCAAAACACTCTCAAGTTTTCTCTCTAAACTCTCTCTCTCTCTCTCTCTCTGCACGAATTCATCAAGATTCTATCTCAATCTTCATCATCAAGATACTGAAGCTTTGAAGCATGAAAGATTGAAAGCATATTCAAGTTCTGAACCTCCATTTTCTCTACCTTTCCAAGTTTCAACAACATTTATTTTGCTCAAAATTGAAGTTCTAGAAGTTCAAGATCTCACAAGATTCTCTGGTTTTCTTACAACTCAATCTTCTCCAAAGTTCCAAGTTCAACATTTGTCAACTTTTTCTTGAATTTAATCACTGATTTTATCTTGTTTTTCTGTTGATTGAAGCTAATTAGAAGCAATGTAGTATTTTCGGCTAGTGATAGGCTCATTAGGAGCGTAGTTGTGAAACTTAGGGCAAAATGTTTGTATTCTATTCTTGTTGTGCGTGCGTTGTTTGATAATTCTAAGCTTGGATTCATGATGTACGTGACTTCCTCTTTCGATTGGTACCAATTTTACACATTTCTGGAAGATTCGAAGGTTGCAGGTGGTGGCGCTTCGCCGAAGAAGACGACCGAAGGTCCTTCTCCGGCCGGTGGACATTTTCAGCTAGGGTTTAGAACTTTATATTAGGACCGTCCGATCAGTTTCATCCAACGCCTATCAATTTGCCAACACATTAATGAATGTGTGGTCTCTCACGTGCATCTTTTTTAAACCTGAGTGACCTCTATGTGTGTGTGTGCATGCTACTTATTGTGGACTTTATCTCTGATTCGCTTGATGTGTGTACTTGCTTGATAATCTTGCATTGACTTGATCCAACGCTTGCTATAGAGTCAACTATTGACTGAGGTTCTACTATAATTTTGTGTGCTATATCCGTTTTAGACTGGATTGAATAATTGATATTCACACCCTTCTTTTATTGAGCCCAAACATATTTGAACTGAGTTTTTGCTATATCTGCACCCCCTGCTTATTTTACCTTTATTTTAAATTTCTTTTTTTATATAGTTTTCATTTCACTTCATTAAAAATACTAAAACGCATTGAAAAATCCTAAAATAAATTCGTGTGACATCTTTACACATTTAATTAATTTTCTAAAATTTTTAATTCTGGTTTTATTAATTTTTGAGCATATTTCCACAATTTCTTTGCAATTTCTTTTTCATCTGAACCTTTCTTTGACACGTGAACTTGTGCATTTTATTTCTCCCATCTCATACAACATTTTTGACTCATTCTTTTTGCATTGGTTAGATAACACATTAAAGTATATAATAAAATTTTCTTTTTATTTTTAAAGTCATTTTATCATGTGTTTATGAGTTCTTATTTGAGCATTTTTGTGGTGTTTTCAATGTGTTTTCATGAGGCCTTTTGAGGCACTTTTCTTTTGAGTTTTGCCATGAGTTATTTATACATATTTTTGCTTCTGACATGGATTGTTTAGGAACTATTTTTACAATTTTATCATGTGCTTTGATATTTGTTTGATGCCTTGCATTTGAAGTTACATGTATGCACATTCTTCTACTTCATTCTCATATGATTTTGTTGAGGCACTTGTGCCACCTCTTGTGTTCACTTTGTATGATATTATGGGTCATTGGTATGATATTATATGTCATCTTGAACCATGATTATAGGCCATTTCTTTTCATTCTTTGTCATTTGTACATAATTGTTCTAAATGTCATCCTTACATGAATATTTTTGTCCTAATTCTTGCATCTTCTTTTCTTAAGCTCTACATGTTTCATGTGTGCATTTTGTATGACTTTTCATTCATCCCATTTGTATCTCATCAATGGTATGTCACTGCCCATATGCATTCATTAATCATTTCACATGTTATGCACTTTTGGTATATCACTTTGTGCATCTAATTGGAAATTGTTTCTTTCTTTCTTATCTCTTCTTCATCTTACTTCCTCTATTTGTATCATTGCATCCATGATTTGTATGATGATTCATATGCATTGTGAGACATTTATAAATGGTATATGGTTCTGACCTTAATCTTTTGTGAAGCATCAATGCATGATCACATTGCATATTCACTCATTCTTAATCTTTTACTTCCATAGTGCACTTCTTTGATGTTTAGGACTTTTGATTGTGCATAGTTTGTTCATGTTTGATATCTTAATATTAGAGAACATCCTTGGAGCACAGGTTTTGACATTGAATGATTTTCATCTCTTAGGATCTTTATCCATTGATTCTTAATTTTTTTGATCATTACTTGTTATTCTTTCCTTATTCCACTACTTGTAAATAGTTTTTGAACTAACCTTTTTATGTAGGTGCCAATGGTAAGTAAGTGTGTGGATATGCTTCCACATACACTTCTTTCTTTTATTTTCTCTTATCTCCTTTAATCATTCTACTTGTGATCATGATAAGCATTTATATGCTTTCCTTGAATAATTTCTTTCTTCCCCCATTTGAGTTATAACTCATCTTCTACTTTAGAAGTGAGTTGTTTAATTCACTCTTATTCTCCTTTCTCTTAGGATTTGGTTTCTTAAACCACATTAACCATAGGAACATCCATGTATGATAACTTTAGGGTTTGAGTTTTAGTCTCCCTCATTATAGTTTACCTTTCTTAACCTTTTGAGTCTCTCTTCTTCTCATCTCTAAACAAAAATAAAAAATACTTAACAAAAGACATAACATGTATTGTATTTGAGGCTTTCATGTGAGAATAAGATAGTGAGGGGTCTTCTCTCATTTTCTTAGTTTAGCGTACGTCCCGTCTTGGGTCGATATGCAAGGCATTCGATCCTACGTGAAAGACTTAAATACAATGTGTGCTACAAAACACAGGAATAATAAAAATACTTCTTTCTAAAATATAAAAACAAACAATTCTCTTTTCATCTCCTTCATTCTATACCTTAAGGATTCGTCATGTCCGTTCTACCGCAAACAGGTAACGCCTAAGTCTCCACACAGCGAGCTGTAACACCTAACTGCTGGGACGTGCACTCTGACGTTTCCACTAAAAAACACAAACAAAGTAGCCCTGGCTGAGGGGAACTATGTCGCTCTAATTCTCATATTCCCGATGAGATACGTAGGCAGTGGGGTAGGGCCCATTCGAGCTCTTCTTTTATTTTCCCTACATTTGCTTCTTGTTCTCTCTCCTTTCTTCCCCCCCCCCCCCCCTCATTTCTACCTTTCTTTTCCAGTTCTCTAGTAGTGGAGCTCCAGTCGACGACACCCTTTGATCGAGACAAGCAAGTGTGGATCCCATCGGGTACGATGGACGCATGGGGTGCTAATACCTTCCTCTCGCGTAACCGACTCCCGAACCCAGTTCTCTTGGTTGCAAGACCATGTTCTTTCCTTTCCCTCAGGTTTATGCAGGGTTTCCTTTCCCTCTCTCGGGATAAATACACATTGCTGGTGACTCTGTTTCGGTGCCTCTTTCGCGTTTGTACCTGGGTGAAAATCCCGGGAGCGACAGCTGGCGACTCTGCTGGGGACTTCTAGGAGACTAGAATCTCTGGTTCCCTAAGCGAGTCGATCCTAGCGCTTGTCTATTTTTTTTTCATTGGGTGTTTACTTTGATGATGTATTTACTGTTTTTACTGTATTGCTATTTATTGTATTATTGCTTTACTGTATTAGTGTATTTATCGAATTTATTACATTACATATCATTATTATACTGGACTGTGCTATGCTGGTTTTCTGTTTGGCGGGATGGGTATTATGAGAGATAAGCCCATTACACAGGCTTCATTACATACATAGGACTAGAGTGGACGATAGTGTGGCCTACGTAGCATCTTGTTACGTATGGTTTACACGAAATTCACAACCAGACGAGGTTTTCTTGGGAGATGCTCTGATTTGCGCGTCTTATGCATTTCGGAGTGTTAATCTAGAAAGCTGTCGACGCTGGTGACCGATCATTGAGGACCTCAGTGGAAACATCCCTCTTTAGTGGTGACAGTGGCAGCCCACATTCTGTGGCAAACCCATTTGCACCGAGGGCCCACTTTGGAACTAGCATAGGATGGCCTTTATTTTTGGGGAATCAGTGAACGTTCTCGTTGTTTGGCGATAACATTGTATCCTACGGACTGAATGTGCTATTGCTTCTCAAAACAGAGAATCCGAAACTGAGGAACGCTGTTCTAGTACCCACATGTGAGTATGGGCGGGTGTTTACAGGTTTGCAGGTGACTATGCTTCCCACATACCCTGATATTCTGGTATTTTCACAAACAGATGATGTAACTTATTACAGTCAGTGGGTTTCTATCTACAGTATCATTCTCAAATTTGTACAGACACCGTGCACACAGTCCAACACAGACACAGAACACGCTGATACCATGCCCTTTTGCATTGCATTATCATGTCATAACATTCATGTTTGTCATTTACAGGTGCTTATTACACTTCTGATTCCAATCAATGGGCTCGACAGAGACAGTTCTCAAGAGAAAGAGCAATGTCGCCTACAAGTTCCCAGAACCTACTTTGGATTTACTGCAAAAGATGATAGCTATGGCTGACCCGGGTGTTCTTGTCCACTTCCATAAGAAATATGGGAAATTGGTTGAGATGGTCCGCAGAATCACACAGTATGAACATGATGCTCTTCACACGTTGCTACAGTTTTATGAGCCGTCGCTGAGATGCTTTCTTTTTCCTGATTACATTTTGATGCCTACTTTGGAAGAGTTCTCATTTATTTTCGGAATTCCGGTAGAATCCGCTTTGCCATTATTTTTTGGTGGTCATCCTAGCATAGAGGAGATTGCAGCTGCGGTACAGGTGAAAGATTCAGTGCTAAAAGGAAATGTGACTATCAAAAATGGGGTCAAAGGTTTTCACTTAGCCTTTATTACTGACCAAGCACAGCAGGCTGCTGAAGCAAAGAATTGGGCAGTTTACAATTCCATCCTGGCGTTGTGCATATATGGCGTTGTTCTTTTCCTTAATTAACAGGATTTTGGGGATATGCAGGCTATAAGAGTTTTTGTTCTTAAAAACCCGGTTCCCACTTTGTTAGGAGATTTTTACTACTCTGTTCACTTCAAGAATGAAAAAAGAAGGGGATGACCTGTCAATTGTTGCACTCCACTTTTATCTCATTGGTTTTTGAAGCATCTACCTCAGACAGGTGCTTTTGTAGATACAAAAGATTCTTTAAAATGGTCCAAGCGGATAATGGGATTAACTGCTGATAACATTGTCTGGTTCGATCGTAAGTTGATGGGAATAGAGATTATCACCAGTTGTGGGAACTTTCCTAATGTTCCTATAATTAGCAGGAAATAGGGAATCAACTATAACCTGATCCTGGCCATTAGACAGTTTGGATACGCTTCCAGGTCTCCTCCTACAGATCGGGATGTTGAGAAATCTTTGTTCTTTACAGGGACGAAAAATGAGGAAATGTTGCGAGAAATTGTGAATGCTTGGGGTCACCAGCGTAAAACAGGAAAAACAGTTTTTGGAAAAATGGATTGCAGGTCTTATCCTGATTACGAAATATGGTTTGAAATGAAGGTGAACGAATTACTCTTGCCTTTTTCAAGGGAACCCCCTTTATATCCTGTAATGCCAAAGTAGCCTACCACGGTAGCCATCGAGGAGTTTGACAAGCTGCAGAAGTTGGTAAAGGAGCTTCGGGTGGAGAATTCAGATCTGAGTAGTCTTCTTCAAAACGCTTTGCATGCCAACAAAGAATTGGAGCATAAAGCCCAAGACGCCGAAAAAATCTTAGCTGCAAGAGAAAAGGATTTCGCTGAAAGAGCTCAACATTTCCAGAAAATTAGTAAAGGTGCCGATGCTGCCACTCAAGCTCATAAGAAGACCAAACATACTTTAGCTTAGACCAAGGACAAGCTAGCCAAGTTTCAGCAAGCCTGGGATGAGGTTAGGATCGAAAATGCAGAGTTGCGGGAACAGCTGAAGATCAGGGATGACGAGCTTAAAAAGGCACATGAACAAAGGAGGAAGTCTTGGGAGAATCTTGGCAAAAGTCAAGAGCAATTGGTAAGTGCCAGAGAGAAGCTGAAGACTTCCAAGAAGGAGCTTGAAGAGGCTATGGCAGATATGGGGAAACTCAAGATGCAAGCCGGTGTGAAGAGGTACAAAGGAGTCTGTGATGATGAAGCTCTCCTGATGCATATGGATTCGTTGACTGAAGCTCTAGCAAAAAGAGATGTTCTGATTAAGGAGTTAATCGAAATACCAAATCACCAGCGCACTCGCATACTCTTCGAGGAGGTCAAGTATTCAAGCGAAAAGTTGAAGGATTTAGAGTTGTCAGATTGACAGTTTTTCTTTCTTTTTCTTAATGTAATTTTGTTAATGGATATCATCAGGCCTGTTGATGAATCCACTATTTTGATGTATGTTGTTTGAACTCATTGTTGAATGATACGTGTACGTCTGGTTCCTTTTTAATTGAAACAAGCAGTTTATTCAAAAATGTTTCTTTGGCTACACAAGCACATAGCCACGGCACGTCCCTTCATATCACGATTTCTGATCTTCAGATTTCTGTGGTTAAGATTGGAATCAGGGTGTAGGGCACCTTGGAAATGATAAACATGGCATTTGCATTGCATTGCATATCATTTTGCATCTTATTGCTTGCTTTTCAGGTACCCGTTGCAGGTCCTCTAACCTTTATTTGGTTTCAGGCACTATAGCTGATAACCACATCCACCGGTACGCAACTCGCAGAAACTAGACTAAGATCATGGATCAAATGCAAACAGAATTGGCTGAGCTGAGGAACAGGGTGGACCAGTTCATGACATTAATGACTGGTATGGCTCAAAATCAGGAAAGACTCAAGGTAATGGTCGAGCGGCCACAGGTAGAGGTGCAGAATGGTAATGGTAATCAAACTGGCGTTAATGCAGGCCGTGACCCTCCTAGAAATACTGGGGTTCGTCAGGTTACAGAGGATAATCAAGAGGATCAATTCACTCTGTTGGATGCTGAAGATGAGAACACTCGCAGGTTTGACGAGCTCGCTGAAAAAATCGAGTCCATTGAATCCCAAAACACTCTTGGTTTTGATGTTTCTGACTTGGGATTGGTACCTAGAGTAAGAATTCCACACAAGTTCAATCCACCAACATTTGACAAGTACAATGACACTACTTGTCCTAAAACTCATCTCCAATCTTATGTGGGGAGGATAGCTGCTCATACTGACGATGAAAAATTGTGGATGTATTATTTCCAAGACAGCCTTACTGGGGCATCTCAAGAATGGTATATGAAGTTGAGCAGGACTACTGTAAGGAACTGGAAGAAGTTAGCTCATGCTTTTGTCAAGCAGTATCAATACAACATGGACATGGCTCTAAACCGTACTCAGTTGAAGAGTATGGCTCAGAATGCGAAGGAGAGTTTTAAGGAATATGCTCAAAGGTGGCGCCAGTTGGCTGCCATGGTTCAACCTCCGCTGCAGGACCGAGAAATGGATGACATGTTTATGGGTACCCTTCAGGGAACTTATCTTGATAGGTTGGCTGCCTGTCCTTCAACTGGGTTTGCAGACATTGTAATCGCTGGGGAAAGGATTGAAAGTTTGTTGAAGCTCGGAAATATATAAGATGCTAGTGGTGCTAGTTCTTTAGGAGTGAGGAAGCCATTTGCTGGATCTACCAGAAAGAGAGATGGTGAAGCCAGTATTATTTATAAGAACAGAGGAAGAGGAAGAGGCTATCAAGATTCCTATGATCAGGTTGCTGTTGTGACTATTCCTAGTCCGCAAGTTCAATCACAGCCGCAGCAGCAGAATGTTCAGGCACAGAATAATCAACACCCATGGAGATAATATCAGCAGAGACGAGCTGACAGGCATATGGATCCTTTGCCTTTGACTTACGCAGCTTTGCTACCCCAATTATTGAAGCTTAATCTGGTAGAGCTTCGTACGATGGGCCCGGCTCCTACAGTATTGCCAAGGGATTACGATGTTAATGCCCGCTGTGAGTATCATTTTGGGGCTCCAGGTCATAATATTGAACAGTGTCGTACATTTAAGCATAAAGTACAGGATTTGATTGATGCCAAGGCAATTAATTTCTCGCCTCCACCAAATGTGATTCAGAATCCTATGCCGGATCATAATGGGCCAAAAGTCAATGCCATTGAAAACGGGAAAGTTTTGAACTTGGTAACTGATGTGAACAGGGTGAGGACTCTGTTGAGTATTGTGAAGGCTCGATTGTTGAAAGGGCAGGTGTTCCCTGGCTGTGAAGAAGGTTGTGTTGATTGCAAGAACGGAGTAATGGTTGCTATAAACTGAAAGCCGATATTCAAAATTTGATTGACGAAGGATGTCTATAGTTTGATCAGGGGGACAGAAAGGACAATGATGTGTCAACTGTTACCATTTATTTTACGCTAGCTGAAATTCAAGTGCCCTCACCTGCTACCATTGTGCCTGCTGTAGTGAGTCTTGTTACTATCACGGTACCAGGACCAGTTCCTTATACTAGTGAGCGGGCCATCCCATGGCACTACGGTTTAGATGTTTACTACCAGGGAGAAAAGCAAGAGGTGGAAGCTCCAGCTGGGGGTAGTTCCAGTATTGATAATGTTGGAGGTCTTGGTGGTTTCACCAGAAGTAGACATTTGTTCGCTCCACAGAGTTTGAGAACCAACGCTGAAACTGAGGCAGCAGCCAAAGCTAAAGGTAAACAGGTGGCTACAGAGGAGGTTGTTGTTCCCGAATCTGTGCAGAAAGGTACTTTTGAGAAAGAAGTTGAGGAGTTCATGAGACTTATCAAAAAGAGTGATTATAAGGTGGTTGATCAGTTGAACCAAACGCCATCAAAAATTTCTATCTTGTCGTTGCTTATGTGTTCTATAGCTCATCGAGAGGCACTTCTGAAGGTTTTGAATATGGCCTATGTACCTCAGGAGATTACTGTGAATCAATTGGAGTCGGTTGTTTCTAATGTCAATGCTAGCCATGGGCTAGGTTTTACAGACTTTGATTTGACTACTCAGGGTCGCAATCACAACAGGGCATTACACATCACCCTAGAGTGTAAAGGCGCAGTGTTATCTCATGTATTGGTAGACACGGGGTCTTCCCTGAACGTGTTACCAAAGAAGGCCTTAATGAAGTTAGACGCGGAAGGAATCATTCTGAGACCAAGTGATTTGGTAGTGAGGGCTTTTGACGGTTCGAAACGTTCTGTATTCAGAGAGGTGGAGCTCCCATTAAAAATTGGTCCTCAGGTGTTTAAGTGCGTGTTCTACGTGATGGACATTCAACCCGCATATAGCTGCTTATTAGGCAGACCGTGGATTCATGCCGCTGGGGCAGTGACATCTACGTTGCACCAGAAATTGAAATACGTGGTTGATGGTCAAGTAGTGACTGTGTGTGGAGAAGAAGACATCTTCGTCAGTCAGCCGTCTACCTTTAAGTACGTGGAAATGGATGGAGAGATCTATGAGATACTGAGTCAAGCATTTGAGGCAATCAATATTGGTGATTCGTCTTCACAGGCAGTATCTTCTCAGAGTGAAGGATAGGTGGGTACCTCTATTACTTCTTACAGACAGGCAGTGGAAATGTTCAAAGTAGGTAATGCCCAAGGCTGGGGTAAATTGATTGAAGTCTCTGCAAAGAAAGACAAGTTCGGTATAGGCTATAATCCGTATCAAGCTGCTGTAGCAGAGCGCCAGGGGCTGATTACTTTCTATAGTGGGGGAATTATTAATCCAAATCAGATGTGCGCTGCAAGTGAAGATGGCGTCGACAGTGATTGTGACCTCGACAACTGGGTGCGCCCGTGTGTACCGGGTCAAGAGCTGTGCAATTGGTCTGTTGAAGAAATTGTTCAAGTTACTCTTCAAACAGAGTAATTTTCTTTGTTTTTCTTTGTTAGATGTTAAAATCTCGCGCTCTTCCCAAGGCGTGTAGATCCATTTGTAGGGCCTCATAATTGTATTTGCAAGGTTTTTATCATTAATAAAGGACGTTTTGCATTCAAATTTTGTGTTCCTTGTCTTTCATTTTTATTTTTGCAGAAAAACAATAAAATGGCAATGTTTTATTTTGTTATTTCTTTTTTCAAAAGGCTCATTCTAAAATAAAGCATGACCCCAATCATACAGACTTAATCACCCAGATTTCATTGATAACGATTATGCTATGGCCAAGTATGACTTTGATAATCCAATCTATCAAGCCGAAGAGGGGGATGAAGAAGACTGTGAAGTTCCCGAGGAATTGGCCAGATTGGTGAAGTAGGAGGAGAGGGTCATTCAGCCTCACCAAGAAACAATAGAGGTTATCAACATTGGTTTCGAGGATGCCAAGAAAGAGATTAAGATTGGAGCCAACCTGCAGGTTGAGGTAAAGAAAGAGCTGATCAGTATGCTACGGGAATATGTTGACATCTTTGCCTGGTCGTATCAAGACATGCCGGGGTTAGATACAGACATTGTTGTGCACAGGTTGCCATTAAAAGAGGGCTGTACTCCTGTCAAACAAAATCTCCGGAGAACTAAACCAGAAATGGCTCTCAAAATCAAGGAGGAGGTACAAAAACAGTTAGATGCGGGATTCCTGGCCGTTACCAATTACCCACCGTGGGTTGCAAATATCGTTCCTGTGCCGAAAAAGGATGGTAAGGTCAGAATGTGCATTGATTACCGGGATCTAAACAGAGCAAGTCTGAAAGACGACTTTCCTTTACCTCATATTGATGTACTGGTTGACAACACCGCTCAGTTCTCGGTATTCTCTTTCATGGATGGCTTCTCCGGATACAACCAAGTCAAGATGGCACCGGAACACATGAAAAAGACAACGTTCATTACTTCGTGGGGTACCTTCTGTTATAAGGTGATGCCTTTTGGGTTGAAGAACGCCGGGGCAACGTATCAATGAGCTATGGTAACACTCTTCCATGATTTGATTCATAAGGAGATTGAGTGTTATGTAGATGATATGATTGCCAAGTCTCGAACAGAAGAAGAGCATCTAGTCAACTTGAAGAAACTATTTGAGAGGTTGAGAAAGTTTAGACTAAGGCTGAATCCGAACAAGTGCACTTTTGGAGTACGGTCCGGTTAATTGCTAGGTTTCATCATAAGCAAAAAAGGAATTGAGGTTGATCCTGCCAAAATAAAAGTGATACAAGAAATGCCTGTACCCAGAACAGAAAAAGAAGTACGTGGTTTCCTGGGTAGATTAAACTACATTGCACGATTCATATCTCACCTCACAGCCACTTGTGAACCAATATTTAAGCTTTTAAGAAAAGAACAAGCGGTCAGGTGGAATGACGATTGCCAAAGGGCTTTCGAGAAAATAAAAGAATATTTGAAGGAACCTCCAATTCTCATGCCTCCAGTTCCAGGGAGACCTTTGATCATGTATTTGACTGTGCTTGAAGGATCCATGGGTTGTGTTCTCGATCAACATGACCAGACGGGTAAGAAGGAACACGCCATCTATTACTTGAGCAAGAAATTCAATGATTGCAAATTGCGGTACTCAATGCTTGAAAGGACATGCTGTGCACTTGCATGGGCTGCTAAGCGATTGAGGCAATATATGCTCACTCATACAACCTTGTTAATTTCAAAAATGGACCCTGTCAAGTACATATTTGAGAAACCAGCATTGACCGGACGGGTTGCACGTTGGCAGATGGTGCTGACTGAATATGATATCCAGTATACTTCTCAGAAAGCCATCAAAGGGAGTATCCTGTTAGACTATCTTGCACAACAGCCTATTGATGATTACTAACCCATGAAATTTAATTTCCCTGACGAGGACATCATGTTTCTCAATGTTAAAGACTGCGAGGAACCACTCCCGGAGGAGGGGCCAGACCCTGAATCCAAATGGAGTTTGATGTTTGATGGGGCCGTCAATATGAATGGGTGCGGAGTTGGAGCAGTCGTTATCACGCCAGAAGGTGTTCATATGCCTTTCACTGCCCGAGTAACTTTCGGATGCACCAACAATGAAGCAGAAAATAAAGCTTGTATAATGGGGATTAAGGAGGCGATTAATTTGCGAATTAAGACCCTCGATATCTTCGGTGATTCAGCTTTGGTGATCAATCAGATTAATGGAGATTGGCACACTCATCAACCAAACTTGATGCCTTACAGAGACTATGCGAGGAGGATATTGACTTTCTTTACAACAGTGAAGTTGTACCATATTCCTTGAGATGAGAATAAGTTTGCTAATGACTTGGCCACATTGTCTTCTATGATCAAAGTGCAGAGGTGGAATCATGTACCTAAGATTGAGGTGTCTCGTCTTGACAGGCCTGCACATGTGTTTGCCGTTGACGTAGTGTCTGATGACAAGCCGTGGTTTCATGATATTAAGTGCTTCTTGAAGAGTCAAGAGTACCCACCCGGGGCATCTACCAAAGATAAGAAGGCTTTGAGGAGATTGGCTGGTAGTTTCTTCCTGAATGAGGATGTGCTGTACAAATGAAACTTTGACATGGTTCTGCTCAGATGCGTGGATAGACACGAAGCAAACATGTTGATGCAAGAAGTGCATGAGGGCTCTTTCGGTACCCATGTCGGAGGACATGCAATGGCAAAGAAATTATTGAGATCGGGGTATTATTGGATAAATATGGATGCAGACTGTTGTTCATACGCCCGCAAATGCCACAAATGTCAGATTTATGCGGATAAAGTGCATGTACCTCCGAATCCGTTGAATGTCATGTCTTCTCCTTGGCCCTTTGCAATGTGGGGCATTGACATGCTTGGAAAAATTGAGCCAACTGCTTCTAACGGCCATCGCTTCATCTTGGTCGCTATTGATTACTTTACCAAATGGGTGGAAGTAGCGTCTTATGCTAATGTCACCAAGCAGGTGGTAGCCAGATTTCTGAAGAGATATCATCTATCGCTATGGAGTGCCCGAAAGAATCATTACTGATAATGGTTCTAATCTCAACAACAAAATGATGGCAGAATTATGTCGGGACTTCAAAATTGAGCATCACAATTCTTCGTCGTACCGTCCAAAGATGAACGACGCTGTTGAAGCAGCCAACAAGAATATCAAGAAGATTGTACAAAAGATGGTGGTGACATACAAAGATTGGCATGAGATGTTACCGTTTGCCTTGCATGGGTACCGAACATCAGTAAAGACATCTACTAGGGAAACACCATTCTCACTCGTGTATGGTATGGAGCCCGTCCTACCAGTTAAAGTTGAGATTCCCTCGCTGAGAGTTATGATGGATGTCAAACTGGATGAGGCAGAATGGGTTCGTACCCGATTCAATGAGCTAAGCCTAGTTGAGGAAAAGAGACTAGCAGCTATTTGTCATGGTCAATTGTACCAGAGAAGAATGAAGCGAGCATTCGATCAGAAAGTGCGACCTCGGGAGTATCAAGTTGGTGAATTGGTACTTAAAAGGATACATCCTCCAAACACAGATCACAGGGGAAATTGGACACCGAACTATGAAGGTACATTCGTGGTTAAAAAGGTTTTCTCTGGTGGAGCCTTAATGCTTACAACCATGGATGGTGAAGATTTTCCATCCCCTGTCAACTCAGACGCAGTCAAAAAATACTTCGCATGAAGAGACCCGCTGGACAGAAAAAAAGAAAAGTCCAGGCAAAAAAGGGCATCCCAGCGAATCATAAAAACAGAATAAAAAGGTTCGGGCAAAAATTAGGTATATAAAATAAAAAAAATTTGTACACCCGGTGAGTTGAAAATCCGCAAGAACTCAGGCAAGAAAGGGTATCCCGGTGGATTGAAAACCCGAAAGGGTGATCCACGCAAAAGAGGGATTAAGCGAAGACTGCGATCTGAGTCATCTGTACAGCCTCATCGTTTCACTCAAAATGGCAATCTCCAAAGGGTAGGAATCGATCCAATCATTCTCCTCAGAAGGCGAAGATAATCGGAAAGTCTTGAAGACATACTAGTCATAGCAGAATGGAAACTTAGTGAAACTCCGTTTTCACATTGCCATTAGGATAGTTTCTTTTCTCAATTTTTAGCGATCACCTCTTTCTAGGGATTGCTTCCTGATGTACTTGCCTATTCTGGGCCTTTCAATCAATAAAGTGGATTATTCAGTCAAAAAGCTTCTTATTTGTTTTCACTTTACTGTTTTGTTTGCAAAAACGTCCGAACTTTTGATAAAAAAACATTGCATGGTTGAAAACATTGAGGCTTTACAATAACATGCACAGGGAAAACGTTTAAAATTGCTTTGAATGTTGATTAACTCTGAACGGTGGATTCAAACCAAGCAATCCCCTGGACATATGTGTGCATTTCTCTTGTTGCAGGTTTACATTCAAAAGCCTAACATGGAGTCATTTTCAGCGCCAAGCGTTGTTGGGTGCTCCCCCCAACAAGTGGTGGTTCAGATTTGGATTTTCTTAGTTGCCGAAGTCATATCCAGCACGGGGCATATGTGCATATCCTTTGCTTGCAGGTAATAGGTACAAGTGATTTTGAAGGTGAAAGCCATTTTCTTCCAAGCAAGTAATCACTTATCCCCATGCAGAATGCCGGGGCAATCCTGTACAAGGAAGGGTTCACCTGTCATCCTTTTGTCACAACGTTTACTGATTGAGTCCATCATTCGATCGACAGTCGTTCACGACGATGCGATATCGGTGAATTAATTTCAACTGGGTATCGTGGTATCTTATTAAGTCGATTCTCTCATTTAGTACTTCCAACAGCTACAAGCTTTTCTGTGTCGATAACGGTTGGAAATTCCCCAGTAGAGTTGTTTCGCAGACCTTGCAGCTAATGTTCAAGACTCAGTGAGTGTCTAAGAGTTTGAAGATGCCAAATCTTCTATAAAATCCTCTTGGGACGATTTCTTCCGATCAGCCTTGAAATCTGGGGCAAAAGCGAGTTTGTGACCCTACCAAGCATGGGGCAGCATGAAATACCTTTGACGGGATGTGTTCCATATCTATTATCCCCAGTAGATTGACATCTCAATTATTGCATTCTAGCTCAAATATCAGTATTTGTCTAAGAGTTTGAAGATGCTCGGTCTTCTATAAAATCCTCTTAAGAGACATTCCTCAATATGAGATGCTTTGAAGCGGTTCTCCCCAATAGAGTTTGGTGTAAACTCAGTATCCCTAGCAGCGGAAGGTGCGCCTAACATGGAGAATTGTGGCATTTATCCTAAGCTCGACAGCTTTGTTCCTCAACAGACTACCGTGGATTCGCTTTGTGTTTTCCACAGCAGATCTCTAGGGACTCCTTATCAGCATGGTGCGACAGAACGTCTTCCAACCCGGATTCGCTTATCCCCGACGGAGCAGTTTCGGTCATAACAATATTGTATCTCTAGCAGTGGTATCCCCATAGAGTTCAGCATTGAATCTGGTCAGTAATATTCCCCAGTTGAGTTATTCTTTCTCCCCACAGAGGTTTAGCAGATCAACAGAATCTCTTCCTCAGCAGAGTGTTAGTATATTCTTTCCCCAGCCGAGTCAGAAGGCTGGTGATCCCCACAAGGGATCTCGGGTTTGATAGATCCCCAAGTAGAATTTTAATGACTTTTCTTCCCCAGCAGAACGTCATTCAGAAAATTCTCATCCCCAGCGGAGTTGCTATGATCAAAATTCATCCTCAAAATTCCTGACGGAGTCATCACTCCCCTATATCCCAAAGTCTAATTTATTTTTAGCAAGCGTGTCAATTCGAAGCAGACGGATTGTTCATTCATTATCCAGCAGAGATATCATCCTTTCAGGAGTCTCTGAGGTCACATCATCGACCATTGTTCCTCAACAGAGTCAGCAGAGATGTCTGATATGTATGCAGAGCGTAATCCAGTGTTGAATTTTAAAGCCCACCGGCACCGTGGCAAGCTAGTAGTCGTTTGGCGTCGTCCCAAAAGACATTGTTAAAGCCCACCGGCAGCGTGGCAAGCCAGTAGTCGTCTGGCGTCGTCCCAAAAGACATTGTTAAAGCCCACCGGCAGCGTGGCAAGCTAGTAGTCCTTTGGCGTCGTCCCAAAAGGCATTGTTAAAGCCCACCGGCATCGTGGCAAGCCAGTAGTCGTCTGGCGTCATCCCAAAAGACATTGTTAAAGCCCACCGGCAGCATGGCAAGCCAGTAGGCGTCTGGTGTCGTCCCAAAAGACATTGTTAAAGCCCACCGGCAGCGTGGCAAGCCAGTAGTCGTCTGGCGTCGTCCCAAAAGACATTGTTAAAGCCCACCGGCAGCGTGGCAAGCTAGTAGTCGTCTGGCGTCATCCCAAAAGACATTGTTAAAGCCCACCGACAGCGTGGCAAGCCAGTAGTCGTCTGGCGTTGTCCCAAAAGTCATTGTTAAAGCCCACCGGCAGCATGGCAAGCCAGTAGTCGTCTGGTGTCGTCCCAAGAGACATTGTTAAAGCCCACTGGCAGTGTGGCAAGCCAGTAGTCGTCTGGCGTCGTCCCAAAAGACATTGTTAAAGCCCACCGGCAGCGTGGCAAGCCAGTAGTTATCTGGCGTCGTCCCAAAAGACATTGTTAAAACCCACCGGCAGCGTGGCAAGCCAGTAATCGTCTGGCGTCGTCCCAAAAGACATTTTTCCAGTGCTATTCTTCCCATCAGAGTTTTATCAAGCAAAGTTCATTTGGTGGGGTTTATATCCTTTTTCTTCTTCTCCACAGAGTGCAAATTTTCTGGTTATTTTTTTGGTGTTCAATCTCTTCATACCTTGAAAGTCTAAAAGCAACCGCTATCATCCAGTCAGGTCTACAGTGATTGAATAGGGGCAGCTGTAATACACCAAAATTTGCCCTCTCATTTTTCATATCATTTAGCATATACTTTCATTGCATTACATTTCATTCAAGTCATAGAAAGATAAAGCATTGCATTGCATGTTGCATAAGGGCATGTGATCAGTGGTTTTCGGAGTGTTGATCATCCAGAGTAAGAAAACAAGAGCCAATGGTCTTCAAGCAAGCCTCAAGAGTCTCTTACATCTCATATGGTCTCAATTGATCCCACAAATCATTGGAGGATGGGAATTCATCAAGAAAGTTGGACAGTTCATCATCTCCTATCAAAAGCAGGCAAAATTAGGGTTTTGGATTCAAGTGGTCTCCTGATGAAATTTTGGTTCAAACTTGATCTCAATGTTTTCTACATGATATTAAATATCTAAGGATGGAAGATTGCCCATTGGTTCATTTCAAAAGAGGTTCAATTGGCCACTTGCTTGAGAATCAAGAAATTGGGTAAAAAGTCAACTGTGCAGTGAAAAAAGTCAACTCCTGACTTTTTAAGATCAAATTCAAGAAATTCAAGTCACATATGTTCAATGGACAAGATTTGATCAAGAAATGATGGAGGAATCATGAAAAATTAAGAAATGTACAAAGTCTCCATTTTTAGAAACTTAGGGTTTCCAAAAATGGCAAGTTTGGACCATTTTGCACTACACTTTAATGCTTCCTTTCTTCATAATAAAAGCTCCAAACTTCAAGCCCAAGTTGAGCCAATTAAATTTCACATTCTAAGCTTCAAAACCATATAAAGAACTCTTCCATTGGATCAAAATTGAGGGAGTTATGATCAATCAAAGTTTGGTAAAATCAAGGCAAAAACCAAATCATGGCAAGGCAAGTTCAGGCCCATAGGCCATAATTTCATCAAACACTTGGTGTACCAAATGTCAAGCCATTTTTCTCATTGAAGGATGCCTCAAATGAAAAAATGTCGAACATCATAGTTGTTCCTCTCAATGTCCTCTTCAACTTTGATGTTGGACATTTTTCCATTTGAGCAAGTTATGATGGAGTTATAGTGGTCCAAAGTTGATGTGTTCATGTTGAAATTCGCAAGACATGATGCCATGCCAGCCTACTAGGTAACACGCCCATGAGATCAGTTTTGAACCTTGATGTTCTAGGTCATTGTCCACCATCTTAAAGGCTTCAATTCATCTTCATTTCAACATCAAACTTATTCTCTCATGTTCCCTCTTTCATTTGCCACCAAAATTGTACATTATCATCCATCCAAGTGAGAGACATTCATCACCAAAGATCCATGTTTTCATTGATATCAAGTTGCCAAAGTTGGAAGTGTTTGACATTGTTCTTGTTGCTTAATTTCAATTCACACGCATACACTACACCAGTCATTTTTTACCATTTTAAAACCAACATGCCCTTACACCATCATGCTATATATGTCGTGCCATGCATAAAAGAGGAAATGATGTGAAACTTGCTCACTAAGCATGCTGCAGCAATGACTTCATCCCCACCATTCATTCTCATTACCACCATAAGTGACCATGAAATCTCCTCACTCTAATCAACCTCACCAACTCGCCTCTAACTAACTTAACTCAGTTAGTTAGAGTGAACTCATTTAACCTAGCTCCAACTCACTTAACTAACTCAATTAACCACACCAGTTAAATTTTAACCCAACTATATATTCAAACTCACTCAGAATTGAACAAGAATAATTCATTTTCCTACTCTCACTTCAAAACACTCTCAAGTTTTCTCTCTAAATTCTTTCTCAATCTTCATCATCAAGATACTGAAGCTTTGAAGCATGAAAGATTGAAAGCATATTCAAGTTCTGAACCTCCATTTTCTATTCATTTCCAAGATTCAACAACATTTATTTTGCTCAAAATTGAAGTTCTAGAAGTTCAAGATCTCACAAGATTCTCTGGTTTTCTTACAACTCAATCTTCTCCAAAGTTCCAGGTTCAACATTTGTCAAATTTTTCTTGCATTTAATCACTGATTTTATCTTGTTTTTCTGTAGATTGAAGCTTATTAGAAACAATGTAGTATTTCCGGCAAGTGATAGGCTCATTAGGAGCGTAGTTGTGAAACTTAGGGCAAAATGTTTGTGTTCTATTCTTGCTGTGCGTGCATTGTTTGGTAATTCTAAGCTTGGATTCATGATGTACGTGACTTCCTCTTTCGATTGGTACCATTTTTACACATTTCTGGAAGATTCGAAGGTTGCAGGCGGTGGCGCTTCGCCGGAGAAGACGACCGGAGGTCCTTCTCCGGCTGGTGGACATTTTTAGCTAGGGTTTAGAACTTTATATTAGGACCGTCCGATCAGTTTCATCCAATGCCTATCAATTTGCCAAAACATTAATGAATGTGTGGTCTCTCACGTGCATATTTTTTTAACCTGAGTGACCTCTATGTGTGTGCGTGCATGCTACTTATTGTGGACTTTATCTTTGATTCGCTTGATGTGTGTACTTGCTTGATAATCTTGCATTGACTTGATCCAACGCTTGCTATTGAGTCAACTATTGACTGAGGGTCTACTATAATTCTGTGTGCTACACGCGTTTTGGACTGGATTAAATAATTGATATTCACACCCTTCTTTATTTGAGCCCAAACATATTTGAACTGAGTTTTTGCTATATCTGCACCCCCTGCTTATTTTACCTTCATTTTAAATTTCTTTTTTTATATAGTTTTCATTTCACTTCATTAAAAATACTAAAATGCATTGAAAAATCCTAAAATAAATTCTTGTGACATATTTGCACATTTAATTAATTTTCTAAAATTTTTAATTCTGGTTTTATTATTTTTGAGCATATTTCCACAATTTCTTTGCAATTTCTTTTTCATTTGAACCTTTCTTTGACACTTGAACTTGTGCAATTTATTTCTCCCATCTCATACAACATTTTTAACTCATTCTTTTTGAATTGGTTATATGACACATTAAAGTATATAAGAAAATTTTATTTTGATTTTTAAAGTCATTTTATCATGTGTTTAGGAGTTCTTATTTGAGCATTTTTGTGGTGTGTTTCAATATGTTTTCATGAGGTCTTTTGAGGCACTTTTCTTTTGAGTTTTGCCATGAGTTTTTTATACATGTTTTGGCTTCTGACTTGGATTGTTTAGGACATATTTTACAATTTTATCATGTGATTTGATATTTGTTTGATGCCTTGCATTTGAAGTTACATGTATGCACATTCTTCTACTTCATTCTCATATGATTTTGTTGAGGCACTTGTGCCACCTCTTGTGTTCACTTTGTATGATATTATAGGTCATTGGTATGATATTATAGGTCATCTTAAACCATGATTATAGGTCATTTCTTTTCATTCTTTGTCATTTGTACATAATTGTTCTAAATGTCATCCTTACATGAATATTTTTGTCCTAATTCTTGCATCTTCTTTTCTTAAGCTCTACATGTTTCATGTGTGCATTTTGTATGACTTTTCATTCATCCCATTTGTATCTCATAAATGGCATGTCACTGACCATATGCATTCATTAATCATTTCACATGTTATGCACTTTTGGTATATCACTTTGTGCATCTAATTGGAAATTGTTTCTTTCTTTCTTATCTCTTCTTCATCTTACTTCCTCTATTTGTATCATTGCATCCATGATTTGTATGATGATTCATATGCATTGTGAGACATTTATAAATGGTATATGGTTCTGACCTTAATCTTTTGTGAAGCATCAATGCATGATCACATTGCATATTCACTCATTCTTAATCTTTTACTTCCATAGTGCACTTCTTTGATGTTTAGAACTTTTGATTGTGCATAGTTTGTTCATGTTTGATATCTTAACATTAGAGAACATCCTTGGAGCATAGGTTCTAACCTTGAATGATTTTCATCTCTTAGGATCTTTATCCATTGATTCTTAATTTGTTTGATCATTACTTGTTATTCTTTCCTTATTCCACTACTTGTAAATAGTTTTTGAACTAACCTTTTTATGTAGGTGCTAATGGTAAGTAAGTGTGTGGATATGCTTCCACATACACTTCTTTCTTCTATTTTCTCTTATCTCCTTTAATCATTCTACTTGTGATCATGATAAGCATTTATATGCTTTCCTTGAATAATTTCTTTCTTCCCCCTTTTGAGTTATAACTCATCTTCTACTTTAGAAGTGAGTTGTTTAATTCACTCTTCTTCTCCTTTCTCTTAGGATTAGGTTTCTTAAACCACATTAACCATATGAACATCCATGTATGATAACTTTAGGGTTTGAGTTTTAGTCTCCCTCATTATAGTTTACCTTTCTTAACCTTTTGAGTCTCTCTTCTTCACATCTCTAAACAAAAATAAAAAATACTTAACAAAAGACATAACATGTATTGTATTTGAGCCTTTCATGTGAGAATAAGATAGTGAGGGGTCTTCTCTCATTTTCTTAGAATGTTTAGCGTATGTCCCGTCTTGGGTCGATATGCGAGGCATTCGATCCTACGTGAAAGACTTAAATACAATGTGTGTTACAAAACACAAGAATAATCAAAATACTTCTTTCTAAAATACAAAAACTAACAATTCTCTTCTCATCTCCTTCATTCTATACCTTAAGGATTTGTCATGTCCGTTCTACCGCAAACAGGTAACTCCTAAGTCTCCATACAACGAGCTGCAACACCTAACTACTGGGACGTGCACTCTGACGTTTCCACTAAAAAACACAAACAAAGTAGCCCTGGCTGAGGGGAACTACATCGCTCTGATTCTCATGTTCCCGATGAGATACGTAGGCAGTGGGGTAGGGCCCATTCGAGCTCTTCTTTTATTTTCCCTACATTTGCTTATTGTTCTCTCTCCTTTCTTCCCCCCCCCCTCATTTATACCTTTATTTTCCAGTTCTCTAGCAGTGGAGCTCCAGTCGACGACACCCTTTGATCGAGATAAGCAAGCGTGGATCCCATCGGGTACGATGGATGCGTGGGGTGATAATACCTTCCTCTTGCATAACCGACTCCCGGACCCAGTTCTCTTGGTCGCAAGACCATGTTCTTTCCTTTCCCTCAAGTTTATGCAGTGTTTCCTTTCCCTCTCTCGGGATAAATACACATTGCTGGTGACTCTGTTTCGGTGCCACTTTCGCATTTGTACCTGGATGAAAATCCCGGGAGCGACAACCATAACGGAAGATGAGATTTTTTTTGATAAAGCGGATCACCACTTGTCGGGTCACGTTGGCGTATGACGCTGCTTTGACCCACTTGGTGAAGTAATCAATGGCTACCAGGATGAACAGATGTCCGTTTGAAGCCTTAGGTTCGGTCATGTCGATCATGTCGATTCCCCATATGGAAAAAGGCCATGGAGAAGAAAGAACTTTGAGATGTGTTGGCGGTACATGGATTTTTTCGGAGTATATCTGACACTTGTGACACCTTCTCATGTACTTGTAGCAGTCGGATTCCATGGTCAACCAATAGTACCCTGCTCTCAGAATTTTTCTCGCCATTGTGTGTCCGTTGGCATGAGTGCCAAAGGATCCTTCATGAATTTCTTTTATCAGCATGTCTACTTCTGGTCTGTCTATACATCGGAGCAAGACCATGTCAAAGTTCCTCTTATAGAGTGTATCACCGCTCAGGAAGAAACTGCCTGCCAGCCTTCTGAGGGTTTTTTCTGTCTTTCATTAGTGCCCCAAGTGGGTACTCTTATTTCTGAAGGAAGCATTTGATATCGTGATACCAAGGATTGTTGTCTATGACTGCTTCAACTGTGAAGATGTAAGCGGCCCGTTCAAGGCACATTATGTTGATCTTAGGTAAGTCGGTCCATTGACCTACACTAATCATGGAAGAGAGGGTGGATAAGGCATCAGCCATGTGATTCTCTTCACGAGGGATATGATGAAACTCGATTCTGTTGAAAAATGGTAACAACCTTCTCGCATAGTCTTTATAAGGAATCAATCCGGATTGGTATGTGTTCTAATCTCCTTTGATCTGATTGATAACCAAAGCTGAGTCGCCATATACATCCAAGTTCATGATCCTCAAATCAATCGCTTCTTCGAGACCCATAATACAAGCTTCGTATTCGGCCTCGTTATTTGTACACTTGAACGTAAGTCTGGCGGTGAAAGGAATGTGGGTACCCTGAGGTGTTATGATGATTACCCCAATTCCATTTTCGTAATGATTAACAGCTCCGTCAAAGATAAGTCCCCATTGGGAACCTAGTTTTGGCCCTTCACTGGGTAGCGGTTCATCGCAGTCTTTCATTTCTAGATACATGACATCTTCGTCTGGGAAGTAAAACCCGATTGATTCCTGATCGTCAATCGGTTGATGCGCCAAATGATCGGATAAAGTACTTCCCTTAACGGCTTTTTGAGCATTGTATTCGATGTCGTATTCTGATATCAACATCTGCCAACGGGCAATCCTTCCTGTGAGAGCAGGTTTTTCGAATACATACTTGATTGGATCTATTTCGGAGATCAACCAAGTAGTTTGACGAATCATATACTGGCAAAGACGTTTGGCTGCCCAAGCCAGAGCACAGCAAGTTTTCAGGAGCATAGTGTAACGAGTCTCGCAGTCGGTGAATTTCTTGCTCAGATAGTAAATGGCAGACTCTTTCCTTTTGGTTTCGTCTTGTTGGCCAAGTACACAACCCATTGAGTCTTCCAAGACTGTTAAGTAGATAATCAGTGGTCTTCCTTCCACTGGAGGTGATAGAATTGGTGGGTTCAATAGATATTCCTTAATACTGTCGAAGGCGATTTGGCAATCTTCTATCCAAACGCAGTCCTGATTCTTTTTGAATAATTTGAAAATCGGCGCACATGTCGCGGTCATGAGGAATATGAATCTGGAGAAGTAGTTCAAACGTCGCAGGAATCCTCTGACTTGATTTTCAGTTTTCGGAGAAGGCATTTCTTGAATGGCCTTGACCTTGTCAGGATCAACCTCAGTTCCTTTCTGGCTGGCGATGAACCCTAAAAGTTTCCCTGAACGGACACCGAAGGTGCATTTGTTGGGATTCAAGCGGATTTGTACTTTCTCAACCGCTCAAATAGTTTTGACAGGAGGGTCACATGCTCCTCTTCTGTTTTAGATTTGGCAATTATGTCATCGATATATACCTCAATTTCCTTGTGTATCATATCATGAAACAGAGTAGTCATTGCCCTTTGATAGGTTGCCCCGGCGTTCTTCAAACCGAACGACATTACCTTGTAACAAAAGGTACCCCATGGGGTAATGACCAAAGTTTTCTCCATGTCTTTCGGCGCCATTTTTATCTGATTATAGCCCGAGAATCCATCCATGAAGGAGAAAACTTTGAACTTTGTTGTACTGTCTACCAGCATGTCAATGTGTGGTAAAGGAAAGTCGTCCTTTGGACTAGCCTTGTTTAGATCTCTGTAGTCTACAGGCATTCTGACCTTTCCGTCCTTTTTCGGAACGGGTACGATGTTGGCTAACCATTGAGGATACTCCAATATGGCGAGGAAACCTGTGTCAATCTGTTTCTGTACTTCCTCTTTGATTTTGATGGCCATGTCTGGATGAGTCTGTCTCAGCCTCTATTTTACTGGCATACATTCTGACCGTAACGGTAAGTGATGTTCCACGATGCTGGTATCCAACCCTGGAATGTCCTGATAGGACCAAGCGAATACATCGGGAAACTCTTTGAGAAGCTTTGTCAAACTCTCTTTGGAAGTTGGACTGAGCAGTGCCCCAATCCTGATTTCTTTTCTCTCTTTTTCTGAACCCACATTGACGGTTTCCAATGGCTCTTTGTGAGGTTCAATGGACCTTTCCTCTAGTCTGAGTAATCGGGAGATCTCTTCGGGAATTTCATCGTCAACTTCTTCTTCAGCCCCAAATACCGGGAACTCAAAGTTGGGAGAAGGCATCAGATCGTATGTTTCAATGGGGTTTAAAATAAGCAATCTGCATGACATGATGATTTATGTTTAGAAGAGATAGAGAAAATGCAAGTGTGTGTGCAGTGTTTTTTCTTTGAAAAACTGCTTGTTTTTATGATTGATTTGTTTTTTAGGATTACCATTTTCGGAAAAAGCAAAAAGAAAACAGCAATTAATGCGGAAATTACAGAACGACGTTATTTTATTTATGAACAAGTCGATTCTTGAAACTACAGCCCTATAAAACAAAACTCTGTCGCTTTGGACGAAGCGAAGAGGGAAATTTACAGAAAGTGAGCCCTATCAAAACATCTGTTTCACCTGGGCAGGGTGAAAGGTTAAAGATGGCAATTACTTTGACTTTTGAACAATCTTTGAAACATCGACAGCAACCCATTGGCGGTGAACCCCTCGGTAAATCACAAAGTCTAGTGCCTTCCTTGATTTGTCTTAAAAAATAACGCTGATTTCTGGTGGAGCAGGATCATTAGAATCTGTCTCCCAGGCAGAGTTGTCGTAGGAGGATCCCTTTGTTGTATTTTGCATAGTATTTGTGCTCTCAGGAAAATCTCCCAATCCAGTTGGCTGGATATCTTCAAACCTGATACGAGAGCTTTCGGGAGCGGTGTACTTGACCATAAAGTCAAATTTTCCACTTGGTTGTCCTAATGTGTCCCACACTTCTTTGGAACTGAAGGGGTCATCTTACTCGATGACGTTGACCTCAGGAAAAGCATAATTGATGAATTCTAGTCCGGAAAGCTTTGCCAATTCATCGTCGTACTGGATAGGTTCTGAACGACCTGAGTGTTTATCCCATGACATGGTGGGGACACAGGTATTCTGTTCAATGACGCTCAGCCGATTTTCATTTTTCGGCTGATTTTCTTGCCCCAAGTCTCCTGGGTACGGCTTCCAGATTGGCAGGCCATCCATTGGGCCATAATAGTCGTGGTCAAAGTTGTCATTCATCAGAGTGTCCTGCTCTAATAAGTTTGGTGGAGCACGACATCCTTCCGGATCACAATCTCCATATATCATTTCGACATCTGACCTGGGTATAAATCTCGGACTCTGTGCGGGATAGCAAAAGGGCGTAGGCACCTCTTCCATATAACCGTCCTTGTTAAGATAGGACTTCCATTCCTCATCAGTATCAGAGGGATCCTCCTCGTTGATGGTATAGACTTCTTGAGACACTGGGTGAAGGAAAGCTCCACTGTGGAAGAAGTTCTGAATGGGATGAAGACTTTCATCGTTAGCAGTTGTTTGGGTGCAGGTTGCAGAAAAACCAAGACCCTTCTTTGTTTTATTATTAGTAGGAATGACAAGCTGTCCCCATCCTTTTGCATTGTTATTCTCAATTACTTCGAGAGCATCTTTGTACGAGGAAATCGAGGTTCCTTTCTCCGATTGATTCTCATTGCTCACCGACAGTGACTGGAACAGAGTTCCAACAACCTCCTCGGGTTCTACACAAGTAGACGATGACAAGTTGCTCACGAGCAAGGCTTGTTCTCCACAAACCGTGACGAGTTGATCGTTCTTGACGAACCTCAGTTTTTGGTGCAGCGTCGAAGTGACCGCCCCAACCTGTTGTATCCTAGGTCTTCCTAATAAGCAACTGTATGTTGTCCGGATGTCCATGACCTAGAAAGTGATTAGGAAAATGTGAGGACCGAAAGTTATGGGAAGGTCGACTTTGCCGATAACTGCTTTTCGAGACCCGTCAAATGCTTTGACGATGACCTCACTGCCCCTAATTGGGGACCGTTTAAATGATAGTCGCATTAAAGTGGACCTCAACATAACATTGATGGTCGATCCTGTGTCTACCAGTACGCTGGCTAAAGCATCGTCCTGGCAGTTAACTGTGATATTGAGCGCCATGTTGTGACTTTTACCCCCCTCTGGAAAATCTTCATCACTGAATCCTAATTTGTTGCAGGAAGTGATGTTAGAGATGATGCTATCGACATGTCATATTGACACATCTTGTTCCACAAAGGCCTGCTCTAAGACTTTCTGTAGAGCCTCTCTGTGGGTTTTGGAACTGAGTAACAGTGATAGCACTGATATCTTTGAAGGAGTTTGTAACAGCTGGTCAACAATGTTGTATTCACTCCTTTGGATGAGCTTCAGCATCTCATCGTTGTTGTTTGAAAGGTCTGGATCACTAGACTGACCGACTGGAGGATTAGGAGCTTCTGTTGGAAGTTCCTTTTCTCTGTTAGGTTCTCTAACTCCTCGGTTGAAGATTCGACCGCTCTGTGTTACACGACTGATGTCTGCAATATTCACGATGGAGGGTAATGGAATTTCCTTTCCATTCTCAATTATCGTTGCACCATATTTGTAAGGGATCGCCTTAACTGATTCACACGGTAATGGTCCCAGCAGATAGATACTACATGAGCCTTTTGATTTTTCTGGCTGTCGTAAGTAACTTCAATCAGTTCCTTGCTAAGAACCTTTGATTCGTCCAGTAGAGGGATGATGGTACAAACATCCTTGTTCCTCTCAGGGTCAGAGATTACAACCACGTCTCTGATTTGATCTGCGAAGTAGTCTGGCATCCAGTCAATAGACCCCGAAGCTAGGTATGGGTGAATCTCCTTGCGATCCAACTGGGCTCGAAGGGCTGCTCGCACGAGGTAACATCCTTGGTTATTTTCCAAACAAACTCTACAACGTTCATAGTTGGGTGGTGGCACCTGGCCACGCCCGCTTTGAATGCAGTGTAACCTCACTAGATCTGTTTCTGTAGATCAGACATCCTGACTACGATACCGAGTAAGGTTCCCATCAACCACACTGAATTGTTGTGTGTCTTCATCCATATAGATTGGAAGCCACCAGTGGTTTAATAAATGTTGTAAAGTTCTCTGAATGAGAGCGCGCCCTTGGTTACTCTCACAACATCCTTTATAGTTCAGATAATCATGCGAAGTGAGAAAACCAAGTTGGACCTGCCTGGCGTGTAACTCCACCAAGCTGGTATTCGTCAGACGAATATTGAAGATTTGAATCATGTTGATCTAATAGGGATTCCTATCATGGTAGTCCTGGATCCATCCAAGATCCATCTGACGCTGGAGGGCCTCTTGTACAAAAGACCATCCCTGTTTGTTTACCGAGCAAGTCAGACAGGAATTGTAATCATGTCGCGGCAGATTATGATACTGGCTTTGCCTTGAGTGCATCGCCACCAAGTTGACATTCATTACACGAATGTCGTGGTTCTGAATGATGTTGTAATTCGTATAGGTCATGTTGACTCCACGAACTCGATGCTCTTGGATCCATCCGAGATCCAATTGTTCCTGTAGAGCTGATTGCACCACAGAACATCCCTGATTGTTTTTAGAGCCGATATCATACTGGTGATAGTTATGAGGTGGAACATGGCCACACCCACTCTGTCTACAATGTATCTTGACCAAGTTGGCCCTTAATAAGAGTACATCATGAATTTGATAGATGTTGTTAGACTCCCCCTCTATTAAATTGACTACAGCTTTCCCATGTTAAGGCAGCGGGTTTGTGAGAACATTAGGATTCACATCCTTGAAAGATAAGACCCCGCTCCTAACAAGCTCTTGCACATCGGATTTGAAACTGATACAGTTTTCTATGTTATGCCCTGGTCCGCCTTGATGGTAAGGACAAGTCTGGTCTATTTTTAACCAAAAAGGATAATTTTCTGGTACTGTAAGAGGAGACTTAGTTTGGACATGCCCCTTGACTAGTAGTAACGGAAACAATTCTGCGTACAACATGGGTATAGGGTCAAACCCTGGCGGTCGCGTTGTACGCTTGTTGTATTTTCTTACATTCCACATTGAGAATACGGTACTTGTTCCTCCAAGAACTCTTCTCCTGCTGAACTTTACTGAGAGTGACCTGAAGTTTTTCCGTCTCAGACATGAAATAAAGGGCAGAGTCCCTTAATGGAACAACTTCTTGACGAGGGTAAGGCATCCTCAGCTTGAGAGCTCTAGTTTGTACCCAGTGGAGATAAGGCTCCACTGAGACACGGTCTGGTTTTCCTAGAGACTCTCGTCCTTTCCTATGAACATGTTTCCAACTGGGCACTATTTCTGTCTTTAGTGCCCTGTCATTTTCTCCTTCCTTGAAGAAAATACCTTCCAGATGAGCATTCTGTGGGATGTGCCTCATCGGGTATCCGAATTGACGACGAACGAGAATTGGATGATAGTTGATTCCCCCCTTAGTTCCTATAAGGGGTACATTTGGGAATTTTCCACAATGGTCAATGATCCTGATCCCGTCGCAAATTCGATTGTACCAATCAATGTCAGAGTTGGTAAGAGACATGATTCTCTGCGACCAACGTAAAGTATTCTTTTGATCCCAAAATGCAGCAGACTTGGGAAAATGGGAAATGAACCATTTCTACAGCAGGGGTACACAACAGGTGATTATTCCTCCGCTATACAAATTCCTTAAGTGTACCTGTCATACCCCAAATTTTGACCACTAAGATTTCCCATCATTGTGCAAATTATCATCACAATATGGATGAACCATCATGCCTCACCAAATGCCTCAAGGGTTGTTGAGCATTCACTACAATCAAAATTAGGGTTTTAAGCCCTCTCAGAGCCTTAGACAAAGGATCAATCAAGGAATGACATGATCTTCAACTTGTCTAACCTCTCAAACATCCATAATGGATCAAAAAGGACTCCCACTTCAAGGATTAAGCACAAGGTTACTCCCTTCTAGGTGTATCAAGTCTTAAGATCGACAGTATCACCAAATTAGGGTTTTGGTCGACCAGGGCCTCCAGATGGAAATTTTTCATCTGGGCACAAGCCAATGATCCAAAACATAACCTAATATACTCCATGGAATCTCATGGATCCATTCATCAAGTCAATTTGACCTCAGGGGATGCATACATCAAAAATCAGGAATTAGGATTTCTTGACCTAATTCACCCCTAAGTTGACTTTTGGGACAAATCAAGAACCAAGACCTCAAGACATGATTTGAGGGTCTCTAATTAACTATATTGATCCATTTGGAACAATAGATTAATCCAAGAAGCTTGAGCAACAAGTCTCATTTTCATCTGCACCACAATTAGGGTTTCGCGAGAAAAGTCAACTGTAACTTTGACTTTTGACCAAGACATGCTCTCAAACCCTAGGACATGCCTCAGTATACCCTATGACACCCATGGAACATGTCCATCAAGTTTGATTTAGGTCAAGGACATGATTTCCTGAAGAATTGCACAATTTGGAATTCATCTGATAAAAAGTCAACTGTGCACAAAAGTCAACTTTGACTTTTTGAGATTTTTCACCAAAATGGATTTTTAACCCTAAAATGATGTTAATGTATGATTTGAATAATCATTCATCAAGAAAAATCAAGAAAAGTTGGATAACTTGTAAAAGGGGTAACCAAAAAAACTTAGAAAATTTTCTAAGTTAAAAATAAAGTGACAAGGGTACCAACTTTGGAGGATCATAACTCCTAAACCACATGGCCATTTTTTCTCATCCAAAGATGGATTTGTAGCCCTCATTACCCTCTACAAAAACTCCAACTAGACCTAAGTCCGATTCATTAAGGATTTTGAGTTATGGAGTGATCAAAATCAAGAAATCACACTTTGTTCCAACACTTAGTGAAAATTTCACTAAGTCAGATTTTGCTTCACTTTTTGCCAAATGTAGAGGGATTTTTCACTTGGAATCAAAAGAGATCAAAATGAAACTTGTTCAAATAGTTGTTATATCATGTAAGGGCTTTGCAAAATGGCCAAGAACATTGCCAAATTCAACTTACACCATGAGATATGACATTGTCAAGTTGCCTTGCTGAAATCTGTCAAAGGCAAGGCAGAATTTGTAATTTTGCTCGATTTGCCAAAATCAGCCAAATTCAAATGCTCCTATCCACTTGGACACCTCAGAGGATTGAATCTAAAGGGGGCAATCATTGAGCCAAGCCTCCAAAGTCCATGGAACAAGAAATAGCATGTTGAACCTAGAATGGCCAAAATAGGGACAAGACTCCAAATTTGGATTGGAGCATTGAATGGAAGCATCAAGGTGGCATGGACTGAGACATTCTCATCTGAAATCAGTCAAGACTTATCCAAGACCAAGGGAACCAAAGCTCTGTGCCCTAACCTCTAGTCAATGGCTAGAGGAGACTTGCATTTCCATTGGACAACATTGGCCAAACCTACTTACCAGCTGCCATTCACTATTCCTTGCAAAACAAACTTGCTCTACTATAAATAGAGCTCAATTGTGATCAGTTTGAGTACACCAAAGCCATCTAACAGATGCTTTCCTCAAAATCTCTTCTTTCACTCCAATTTTTCCTTCTAAGGTAAGTCACTATCGGGTTTTGAGTTTGAGAGCAATTCCAATCAAACCAATCACTCACACACCTCACATACATCACATATGAGCTGATCAAACACTTAGATCACTTCTGAAACACCAATTTCACAAAATCACCAGCTGGTTGCTCAAGGTTTTAACCAAAGTGCAGTTGAGGTACCACAAATTGATCCAGCCAATTTCAATCAAGTCCAACCATCAAACACACTCCATAGGGTGTAGGGAAGCTGTTCAGATCATCACCACTCATCTGTAACACCTCCAAATCAAAAATCACATTGCACTTGCTGTCACGGCTTAGAGGTAAGCACATACTTGGTCATCTCTCAATCTATGCATATTTCCTCGCACAATAATTTGGCCATATGTTCATAATCATGCATGGAATGTTTTCCCTCAATTAATTGCATTGTTTGAATCGTGTATCAAAAATTCTAGCCTTCATGCAGAAATTAGGGTTCTTGAGGATTTTTCATGATTTCTTGTTATATGTTTAATTTAAATGAAATTAAGTGTTATAAACATGATCGTGAGGTTGAGACGAGCATAATGATATGTGGATTGCATGATATAATCAAGTATTCAGTGAGATTGAGGAGAAAATGCAAATCAGCCAAACCCAGAACACGCGCGTGTTCTTGGTGTGTTCTTGGCGCCATTTTTTAATAATTCAAATATTTGAATTTTGTGATTTTGTTTAATTGATTCAAAAATTAATTTCTCTCTGAGTTTTAATGATTTTGAGTTGATTCTTTTTTTAATAATTCACAAAAATGTTAAAATATTTTATTTTATCAAAAAATCCCAAAAATATTATTTATTTCATATAATTGATATTTTTGCAAAGAATTAATATTTTAATTGTTTTTGACATTTTAAATATTTTTTCTACATTGATTTTGCAACTTTTAATGCTTTCTAATTATTTTGTAGGTCAATACTTAATTTTTGAAGCATTAATCCAAAATCACAATTTGTTTTTCACATGTTAAACAATTTTGATCATTTTAATTGAATTTTTATTCAATTAAATACATTTTTTGAAAACAAATTAGGGTTTTTGGATTAATTCAACCCTCATAAATCATTTTCAAAATATTTGGGCCTCTAATAGATTGTAAGACCCAATCCTTTTTGGACCAAACCATTTTTGGGCCTCAGTGTATTGTATAATACCGTCAAAAACAAACGGCGCGATCATCGCCTTTTGAAAAATAACCTTGGGCCTCTCCTTGAGCTATAAGACCCATTCAAAAACACTTTGGGCCTCTAATAAAGTGTAAGACCCAACCCCCTTTTAACCAAAACATTTTGGGCCTCGCTTATTGTATAAGTCCCTCTGCGTTAAAAGAAAATCTCGGCGCGATCGCCATTTCAAACGGAAAAATCATCTGGGCCTACCCTCGTGTTATAAGCCCCACTCTTTTTCTTTAAACCACTTGGGCCTCTTGAGAGAGTGTAAAACCCATCCCTTTGTACAGAAAACCTTTTTTGGGCCTCAGTCACTCGTATAAGTCCCTCTGTACAAATTCAACAGTGCGCTCACTGATAAAACCCTGGGCCTCTCCTTGAGTTGTAAGCCCCAAATCTTTCTTTTTCAAAGCACTTTCTCCTTTGATTTTGAATATACTATTGTTTTCAATCTTTCTTTGTTGAACAACTAACCAAACAGCATGGAAGCTCTACAACCGAGTAAGTGGTTATTGCTTTCATTTACCGCTTTCATATACATATAACTGTATTGTGGGGCTGTTTCACTGTAAGTCTCCTTTCATAAACTCACATATATATAACTATATTGTGGGGCTGTTTCACTGTAAGTCTTCTTTCATAAACTCATATCGACTGTGTAATAATAGTATAGATATTTAGAGTTTCCCCGGCAACTACGTCTAGAACTAGGTGACGCCGTTTCGTTTATTCATAGAAATAGACAACTATATCCCCAATAGGATCACCAGATACAGTCTTCTCTTCGGCTGTCCTCATTAGGAATTGTTAAGAAACTCTACTCTCAGAGATGAATGTATTCTCCGTGAATGGCATCTTTGAGTTTCTTCCAAATTCTCGAACTTTCCTGACTTGATCTATTCTTTGTGAATAGCTTGCCTTGAATTTCTCAGGGTTTGGGGACCCACGGGCTTCTTAAAAGCATCGGCCTCCTCTTGGGCATCATACAAGGACCCACTGGCTTCCTAAAAGCAACCCCGCCTCCTCTTGGGCTTAGTACAAGGACCCTACGGCTTCTTAGAAGTCTTCACAGCCTCCTCTTAGGCTTCGTATAATGATCTCTTCCTCCAGGAATGATAGCCTCCTCTTGGGCTTCGTACAAGGACCGATCGGCTTCTTAAAAGTTTCCAGCCTCCTCTTGGGCTTCGTACAAATTGTCCCGACGACCTCCTAGAGCTATAGGAACAGAACCTAGTCATCTTCATAGAACAGTCATTTCGTAGAGTCTACTACTGTTTCTCAAAGCATAGTACAAAAGATGAAACTCTAGACATGGACAATCTAATCTCCTTAAGTCTCAAAGACATTCTCAAGGGACCCCTTCAAAAATAGGAAGGAAACCTGTAGACTCGGACAGTCTCAATACCCTTCGGATTTCCTGCTTTCTTAAAGAACAGGAATAACCCGGATCCCTGAGTCAAATCCCTGAGTACAGTATTGCTCATATAAGAACTGATTTTCTCTTTAAAATCAGTATATTGGATCTGTCACTCAACTGAAACAGTTACCATAGCCTCCTCTTGGGCTTTGTACAATGATTCTTCCCAGCGGAGTCAAACAATGTTTAGCCTCTCTCTCGGGCTTTGTACGAGACACATAAGAGACTCCCTCGTTGAGCCAATCACCCCTTTTGCCTCCATCTCGGGCTTTATACGAGATGCAAAAAGGTTCTTATTGAGCCAAACAAACTTTAGCCTCCATCTCCGGCTTTATACGAGATACCAAAAGACTCCGTCGTCGGGTCAAAACCTTTTAGCCTCTCTCTCGGGCTTTGTACGAGACACATATCAGCCTCCTCTTAGGCTTTGTATAAGAAAATCACTGGTTAATCCAATTAACCTTTTAGCATCAAAACTGTGCCTCATTCACAGTACACAAACATCAAACAACTCCCTTCATCTAATCGCTGTAAGCGGCAAGGCTCTGGATCATCTACATCCATGCCACTGTCCCTCTTTTAGCATGAGAAATTCCTAAGGAAAGATAGCATTGCTCTACACTGAGTTAAAGTCTTCTCCTTCAGGTTAAAACCCCCTATAAAGGAAATTATGGCATTGCCAGATTCACAAATCCCGGTTAAAGTAATTCTCCTTTATAAGCAGTTGTGACATACAACCCCCTCTTTAGAGATGACAAATTCTCTCTAAAGTTGAGACCTTCAGCTTCACATCTTGGGCTTTGAACAAGACACAAATAGACTTTTCAGCTTCATATCTTGGGCTTTGAACAAGATACAAATCACCTTTCGCTTCACGTCTTGGGCTTTGAACAAGACACCAAAACAACCATTTCCTCCCATAGAATTGGAGGAACTACGAACGCTTTAATTTCCCTATTTCGGTAAACGGGAATACGTAGGCATAAGATCGAAAGAAAAGATCTTAGCGAGCACAATCAACAAAAAACCCAAATCCCATACTCCCATATCAAAAGCAGTAATTCAAAAACATCAGTCCTAACATCCTAATCCTTGTTCCCCGCCAGAAATCTTCTGTCTAGATAAAAACCAGTATTGGCGAAAATACAAATAACCAGTACAAAGGCCCCCCCACATTGATAGCATTCGTAACCTAATAGACCGCTGTTTAAACTCAGTATGCAAAGCAGGGTTAATTAGAGACATCTATTTCCCTTCCTTCATAAGCTTTAATAGGATAAAAAATGAATCGACCTGTAGTTTTAAGCTCAAACCGCAGAGAGCGAATAGCGCTTAAGAACCGCGTCCAAAATCGCTCGCTACTGAAAAATGGCGCCCACCGTGGGGCCTTTCAAAGTTAGATCTAGGCACGATCTTCCTTTTCACCTCTTGTGTGACTACCACAAATTGGGGCTTCTGCCGGGGAACCCATTTATGTCAGGGACTTAGGATTCTTAGCCTCATAGGTCTAGGATGATTAGGACAAATATATATACCGCTTTTCCTAATTGCTATACATGTTTATATTTCTGCTAATGGGAATACGGGTGATGCCGTATGTGGAAAGAATGAGTATACACCTAAGATAAGTGATGGCGACGGGGTCGACCATCAACCTCAGTGGAGGCTGACCAACGCAACCCATTCTCTAACCTAGACAATGGGCCGGTTGTTAAGTCTGAGAAGCTGAGGAGCTAAACCCTTTCGTAGTGCGGAAACTATCGAAAATAGTTGTTACGCGATACTACCCTCATTTGAGGCTGGTGATCTATTCTCGGTGAATGGCACTTACTCTAAGATTTCTCTACAACTCGCTGGCGATCAGCTTGTTGTTTTGCTTTCCTGGGAGGAGCTGATGATAATGAGTACATGTACAAAAATCACCCTAGTATGAACCTTTGGGGATGGGTAGAGCCTTGACTTCATGACAACGACCCTTTGACCCCATGTTTTTTCTATGTTTTTGTGTGCTGCATTCATGCATTCATTTAAAAAACATTAAAACATTCAAAAAATTCTTCTCTTCTAGTCTCTCTGTTTTTCAAAATAAACTAAGACTGTGATTGCAAATATCAGAGAAAAGGATTGCACTAATGGATTTCGGTAGAAGGAGAACTCACCTATATACCTTCAAGGTTCCAAAACTAGAGGATTTGAGAAGGTTAGTGAGGATGATCACTAACCCTGAGGCTTTTAGAGCCAAACACGGAGGTCTGTTACCACTGTTAAGAGTCCATGTGATTGAAGGAATCATGGATGCGCTCATTCAGTTTTATGATCCGGTTTATCACTGTTTCACATTCCCGGATTACCAGCTCGCACCAATGCTGGAGGAGTATTCTCACCTGATCGATCTACACATTACAGATCAAGCTCCATTTTCTGGACTGGAATAAATTCCAAAGAATCAGACTATTGCAAGAGCAATTCATTTGGACGAGTCTGAGGTCAGGACTCACATGACCGCCAAGGGTGGCATCCAAGGTTTGCCAGCCCAGTTCTTGACGAAGAAAGCCCTGTATTTTGTCAGTATAGGAAACATAACTGCTTTTGAAAGCATCTTTGTCTTGCTCACCTACGGGTTATTTTTGTTTCCCAACATCAATAACTTCGTTGATATTAACTCTATTAAGGTTTTTCTCATTGGAAATCCTGTGCCGACTTTGCTCGCAGATGCATATCATTCTGTACACCTGGGAAGTTTGTACAGCGGAGGGGAGATCACATGCTGTGTACCTTTGCTTTACAAATGGTTTGTCTCTCACTTGCCCAAGTCTGCTGCTTTTTGGGATTGCAAGAGTGCCTTACGTTGGTCGCAGAAGATCATGTCTCTTACAAACTCTAATATAGATTGGTGTAATAGGATTTATGAGGGAATCAGGATCATTGACTGTTGTGGAAACTTCCCCAACGTACCCCTTATAGGAACTAAGGGAGGAATCAACTATCATCCAGTTCTCGTTCATCGTCAATTTGGATACCAGATGAGGCACATCCCACTGGGTGTTCATCTGGAAGGTCTTTTCTTTAAAGAAGGAGAAAACGACAGAGCACTAAAGATGGAAATAGTGCACGCTTGGAAGCATGTTCATAAGAAAGGACGAGAGTCTCTAGGAAAACTGGAATGTGTGTCGGTGGAGCCTTACCTCCATTGGGTACAAACTAGAGCTCTCAAGCTAAAGATGCCTTATCCTTGTTACAAAATTCTTCCGCCGAGGGAATCTGTCATGTACTTCATGGCAAAAACTGAAAAGCTTCAGGTTACTCTCAACAAAATTCAAAAGGAGAGAAGGTCTTGGAAGAACAAGTACCGCACCCTCGACATAGAGTGCATCAAAATACAACAATTACTGAAAAAAAAAGATGCTCTGATTGAAATTTTGGAGCAACATGCTGTAGATAATCAAGATGACCAAAGCAATTTGCTCGGTCCTTTCACTTGGCAAAGGAATGACAACCCGACAACGGCCCAAGAGCCCCGGTCAAAGAAAAGGAAGATACCAGAATCAGCACCTGATTTCTCTTCAGAGAGGACTCAGGACCCATTAGTTTAGGTTTCTGTTTCTGCACTTTGTAATCTACTGTATTTCCATTTCTATAATCCTTTGAATTTCAATAAAAAGGGGTTTCCCCACCATTTGATATTTGCAATCTAATTGTCGAAGTTTATTTTGATTAAACCTTAAACAATTAATATAATCATTGCAATCATCATTCTCACATCGCGTATTTTTCTTCCCTACGAATCTCACGTTTGTGTCTCGATTCTAGAGTCAAACTGTCTCATTCGTATAATACTCGGGCCAATCGTCAGAAAAGGATGGATGATCTTGAGGAAGAAAATAGAGAGTTGAAAGAAGAGATCGACGCTCTGAGAGAGGATATGAGAAAGCTTCGTAACGACATGCAAGCCATGGCAGAAGCTCAGCTACAAAGAATTGTGATCTCAGAGATCACCTCAATGCCCGTAGTGGAAAGGTATGATCCTAGGTATCAGATACCGAAAGATCGTCCTTGGGGCATGCCTGTTAACTATATCCTGGAAGGATATGTTCCGCCGATCACTGAAGATCAGGGAATCACAACAGAAGCCGCTGGGCCTGAAGGTTACAAACTTCGGGAAAGCGAAGATGCCAGGGGCATGCTGAAGACTCCTGAAGGTTACAAACTTCGGGAAACGCCAAGATTCACTACCGTAGTCACGGTACCACCCCCTGTGGTGCACACTATCCCGGAAGGACAGATTCCACCAACACCTTCTGGTACGAAGGAAACTATGTTTGACAGAATGGATGAATTCCAGGAACAGTTCTTGGAAATGTAGAAGGAACTGCAAGCCATTCGCGGTCAGGATCTATTTGGAAAGGACGCCGCAGATCTCTGCTTGGTCCCAAATGTGAAAGTCCCGCACAAGTTCCAAGTGCCCGACTTTGAAAAATATAAGGGTAACTCTTGCCCTCAAAGCCATCTGGTGATGTACGCTCGGCGGATGTCAGCCCAGACGGAGAATCAGGACCTACTGATTCACTACTTTCAGGATAGTTTAACCGGTGCCGCACTAAAATGGTACATGAGTTTAAACCGTACTACGATCAGCACTTTCAGAGATCTTGGTACTGCCTTCGTCCAACAATACAAATACAATTTGTACATGGCACTCGACAGAGATCAACTCAGATCGATGTCACAAAAGGACAAGGAAACCTTTAAGGAGTACGCTCAAAGGTGGCGTGAAATTGCCGCTCAAATTTGTCCACCTCTCGAGGAAAAAGAGATGACAAAGATCTTCTTAAAGACCTTAAGCTCATTTTACTATGACCGAATGGTTGCCAGTGCGCCCAGTGACTTCACCGAAATGGTTGGCATGGGCGTACGTCTTGAGGAAGCCATCCGAGAAGGACGTTTGGTAAAAGACACTGGATCGACGAGCGGTACTAAAAAATACGGTAGTGCTCTCCCTAAGAAAAAAGAGCAGGATATTGGGAATATCTCTCTCGGAAAGCAAAGTCGACGTTATCAACCGGTAGCAGCTGTGACTCCTGCTATCAACCCTGCGTCTATTCCTACGTATCAACCTCAGGTTGCACAGAGCCAACCTGATCAGCAAAGGACACAACAGCCTCTTCAGCAGGCTCGTCCTCCATATAACAACAACCGTACAACACGGCCACCAGGATTTGATCCTATACCCGTGACGTATGCAGAATTGTTTCCATTACTACTGGCTAAGGGGCACATCTAGACTAAGTCTCCTCTTACAGTACTGGAAAATCCGCCTTTTTGGTTTAAGGTGGATCAAACTTGCCCTTATCATCAAGGAGGATCAGGGCATAACATAGAGACTTGTCTCAATTTCAAGTCCGACGTGCAAAAGCTTGTTAGGAGCGGGGTCTTATCCTTCAAGGATACGAATCCTAATGTTCTCACGAACCCGCTGCCTCAACATGAGAAGGCTGCAGTCAATCTGATTGAGAAAGAGAATAATAATGTCTATCAAATTCACGATGTACTCTAGTTAAAAACCAATCTGGTAAAGACACATTGTAGACAGAGTGGATATGGCCATGTGCCACCTCATAACTATCACCAGTGTGATATCTGCTCTAAAGACAATCAAGGATGTTCTGTAGTGCAATAAGCTCTGCAGGAACAGATGGATCTCGGATGGATCCAAGAGCACCGAGTTCGTGGAGTTAACATGGTTTACACGAATTCTAACGTCATTCAAAACCACGACATCCGTGCAATGAATGTCAACTTGGTGGCGATGCACTCAAGGCAAAGCCAGTATCATAATCTGTCGCGGCACGATTACAGTTATTGTCTGATTTACTCGGTAAATAAACAGGGATGCTCTTTCATACAAGAGGCCCTCCAGCGTCAGATGGATCTTGGATGGATCCAAGACTACCATGATAGGAACTCCTATCAAATCAACATGGTTTAGATCTTCGATATTCGCATGATGAATACCAACCTGGTAGAGTTACATGCTGAGAAGGTCCGACTCGGATTCTTAATATCACATGACTATCAAAGTTGTAAAGTGGGTTGCGAAAACGATCGAGGTTGTACCCTTGTCCAGGATGCACTTCAGCACTTGTTAAATCATTGGTGGATGCCAATTTATATGGATGAAGAGACTCAGCAGATCAGTATCAGTAATAGAAACCCCACTCGGCGTCAGAGTCAAGATGTCCGATCTATGGAAGCTAACCTAGTGAGGTTACATTGTATTCAAAGTGGGCGTGGCCAGGTGCCACCACACAACTATGACAGTTGTAGCGTCTGTTTGGAAAGTAACCAAGGGAGTTACCTTATGAGAGTAGCTCTTCAGGGTCAGGTCGATCGTGGAGAAATTCGTCCCTATTCGGGTTCTAGACCCACCAACTGGTCGCCGAACTACCTTGCCGAGCAAGTTGAGGATGTTGTCACGATCTCTGGTCATCACAAGACCAGGGATGTTTTCGCCATTATTCCTCTACTTGCCGAATCTAAAGTTCCCAACCAGGAACGAATCGAGATTACTTATGATGGTCAGAAAAATCAGAAGGCTCCTGTAGTCATCTATCTACCAGGTCCGCTACCGTATGAATCAGCTAAGGCGATCCCTTACAAATACGGTGCAACAATAATTGAAAATGGAAAGGAAATTCCATTACCCTCCGTTGTGAACATTGCAGACATCAGTCGAGTAACACGGAGTGATAGAATCTTCAGCCGAGGGGTTGGGGAACTTAATAAGGAAAAGGAACTTCAGACAGAAGCTCCTGATCCCCCGGTCGGTCAATCCAGTAATCTCGACCTTTCGAAAAATGATGATGAGATGCTGAAGCTCATCCAAAGGAGTGAATACAACATTGTCGATCAACTGTTACAAACTCCTTCAAAGATCTCGGTGTTATCACTGTTACTCAGTTCAGAAGCCCACAGGGAGGCTCTACAGAAAGTCTTGGAGCAAGCCTTTGTGGAACAGGATGTAACAATCAGACAGTTCGATAGCATTGTCTCTAACATCACTTCCTGCAATAATTTGGGATTTAGTGATGGGGAATTACCCGAAGAGGGTCGCCGTCATAACATGGCGCTAAATATCACAGTTAACTGCCAGGACGATGCTTTAGCCAGCGTACTGGTAGACACAGGGTCAGCCCTGAATGTTATGCCGAAGTCCACTTTGATATAATTATCATTCAAAGGACCTCCGATGAGAATCAGCGAGGTCGTCGTCAAAGCATTCGACGGATCCAGAAAAATAGTTATTGGCGAAGTTGATCTTCCTATAACTATTGGTCCTCACACTTTCCAAGTCACTTTCCAGGTCATGGATATCCGGGCAACGTATAGTTGTTTATTAGGAAGACCTTGGATACATCAGGCTGGAGCGGTTACGTCAACTCTCCACCAAAAGCTAAAGTTCGTTCAGAACGATCAACTTGTCATAGTTTGTGGGGAACAAACCTTGCTTGTAAGCAACTTGTCATCGTCTACTGGTATAGAACCCGAGGAGGTTATTGGAACTCAGTTCCAAGCACTGTCGCTAGGCGAGAACAATCAGTTCAGAGGAGGAACCTCGATTTCCTCATACAAAGATGCTATTAAAGCGGTCGAGAGTACCGACACAACCGGATGGGGACAGCTTGTCATTCCTATTGACAATAAAACAAAGAAGGGTCTTGGTTTTTCTGTAACCTGTACCCAGACAGCTGCTAAAGATGAAAGTTTTCATCCCCTTCAAAACTTCTTCCACAGTGGAGGTTTCCTTCACCCAGTGTCTCAAGCAGTACATGCTATCAATGAGGAAGATCCCTCTGACACGGATGAAGAATGGAAGTCCTACCTTAACAAGGACGGTTATATGTCTCAGGAAGAGGTGCCTACTCCTTTTTGCTTTCCTACAGAAATTCTGAGATTTATACCAAGATCAGACGTCGAAATGATATATGGAGATTGTGATCCGGAAGGATGCCGTGCTCCGCCAAATTCATTAGAGAAGGACACTCCGATGAATGACAATTTTGACTACACCTACTATGGCCCGATGGATGGTCTGCCAATGTGCCAACCTTACCCAGGAAACTTGGGGCAAGAAAGTCAGCCGAACAATGAAAATCAGCTGACCGTCATTGAACAGAATACCTGTGTCCCCACCATGTCATGGGATCAACACTCAGGTCATTCAGAAAATACTCAACATGAAGATGAATTTGTAACGTTTGCAGGACTTGAGTTCATCAACTATGCTTTTCCCGAGGTCAACGTCATCGAGACAGATGACTCCTCCAGTTCCAAAGAAGTTTGGGACACTCTGGGAGAACCAAGTGGAAAATTCGACTATATGGTCAAGTACACCGCTCCCGAAAGCTCTCGTATCAGGCTCGAGGATATCCAGGCAACTGGATGGGGAGATCTACCTGAGAGCACAAATGCTATGCAAAATGTAACAGAGGAATTCTCCTACGACAATTATGTTTGGGAGACAGATTCCAATGATCCCGCTCCACCAGAAATCAGCGTTATTTCTGAAGACAAATCAAGGAAGGTGCCAGACTTTGTGATTCACCGAGGAGTTCGCCGCCAATGGGTTGCTGTCGAGGTTCCGAAGGTCATTCATCAGTCAAAGTAATTGCCATCTTTAACCTTTCACCCTGCCCAGGAGAAACAGATGTTTTGATAGGGCTCGCTTTCTGTAAATTTCCCTCTTCGCTTTGCCCGAAGCGATAGAGTTTTGTTTTATAGGGCCGTAGTTCCAAGGATCGACTTGTTCATTAATAAAATAACGTCGTTCTGTAATTTCCGCATTAATTACTGTTTTCTCTTTTTGCTTTTTCTCAGAAAATGGTAATCCTAAAAAACAAGCAGTAATAAAAATAAAAACACTGCACACACTTGCATTTTCTCTATCTATTCTAAACACGAATCATCACGTCATGCAGATTGCTTGTTTTAAACCCAGTTGAAACATATGATCTGATGCCTTCTCCCAACTTTGAGTTCCCGGTATTCGAGGTTGAAGAAGAAAATGACAACGAAATTCCAGAAGAGATCTCCCGACTACTCAGACAAGAGGAAAGGTCCATTGAACCTCACAAAGAACCATTGGAAACAGTAAACTTGGGTTCAGAAAAAGAGAGAAAAGAAATCAGGATTGGGGCACTGCTCAGTCCAACTGCCAGAGAGAGTTTGATAAAGCTTCTCAAAGAATTTCCCGATGTATTCGCTTGGTCCTATCAGGATATGCCAGGGTTGGATACCAGCATCGTGGAACATCACTTACCGTTAAGATCGGAATGTCTGCCAGTAAAGCAAAGGTTGAGACGGACTCACCCGGACATGGCCATCAAAATCAAAGAGGAGGTACAGAAACAGATCGACGCGGGTTTCCTCGCTACAACTGAATATCCTCAATGGTTAGCCAACATCGTACCCATTTCCAAAAAGGAAGGAAAGGTCAGAATGTGTGTTGATTACAGGGATCTGAACAAGGCAAGTCCAAAGGACGACTTTCCTTTACCACACATTGACATGCTGGTAGACAGCACAGCAAAGTTCAAAATTTTCTCCTTCATGGATGGATTCTCGAGCTATAACCAGATCAAAATGGCACCGAAAGACATGGAGAAAACTTTGTTCATTACCCCATGGGGTACCTTTTGTTACAAGGTAATGTCGTTCGGTTTGAATAACGCCGGGGCAACCTATCAAAGGGCCATGACTACTCTATTTCATGACATGATACATAAAGAAATCGAGGCATATGTCGATGATATGATTGCAAAATCAAAAACAAAGAGTGAGCACGTTGAACATCTGTCAAAATTGTTCAAACGTTTGAGAAAATTCAAGCTCCGCTTGAATCCCAACAAGTGCACCTTCGGTGTCCGTTCAGGGAAACTACTAGGGTTCATCGTCAGCCAGAAAGGAATTGAGGTTGATCCTGACAAGGTTAAGGCCATTCAAGAAATGCCTTCTCCGAAAAGTGAAAAACAAGTAAGAGGATTCTTGGGACGTTTAAACTACATCTCCAGATTCATATTCCTTATGACCGCCACATGTGCGCCGATTTTCAAATTACTGAAAAAGAACCAGGATTGCGTTTGGACAGAAGATTGCCAAACCGCATTCGACAGTATCAAGGAATATCTGTTGAATCCTCTGATTCTATCACCTCCAGCGGAAGGAAGACCACTGATCATTTATCTCACAGTCTTAGAGGACTCAATGGGATGTGTACTTGGCCAACAAGATGAAACCAAAAGGAAAGAGTTTGCCATCTACTATTTGAGCAAGAAATTCACCGATTGCGAGACTCGATACACGATGCTTGAGAAAACTTGCTGCGCTTTGGCTTGGGCAGCCAAACGTCTTCGCCAGTACATGATTCGTCACACTACTTGGTTGATCTCAGAAATGGATCCAATCAAGTATGTCTTCGAAAAACCTGCTCTTACGGGAAGAATTGTCTGTTGGCAGATGTTGTTATCAGAATATAGCATAGAGTACCACGCTCGAAAAGCCGTTAAGGGAAGTATTTTAGCCGATCATTTGGCTCATCAACCGATTGACGATCAAGAATCAATCGGGTTTGACTTCCTAGACGAAGATGTCATGTATCTAAAAATGAAAGACTGCGATGAACCACTACCCAGTGAAGGGCCAGAACCAGGTTCCCAATGGGGACTTATCTTTGACGGAGTAGTTAATCATTATGGAAACGGAATTGGGGCAATCATTGTTACCCCTCAGGGTACCCACATTCCTTTCACTGCTAGACTTACGTTCAAATGTACGAACAACGCGGCAGAATACGAAGCTTGTATTATGGGTCTCGAAGAAGCGATTGATTTAAGGATCAAAAATTTGGACGTATACGGCGACTCAGCCTTGGTTATCAATTAGATAAAAGGAGATTTGAACACATACCAATCAGGATTGATTCCTTACAAAGACTATGCAAGAAGGTTGTTACCTTTCTTCAACAGAGTTGAGTTTCATCACATCCCTCGTGATGAGAATCACATGGCTGATGCATTAGCCACTATCTCTTCCATGATTAGTGTAGGTCAATGGAATGACATACCTAAGATCGACATTATGCGCCTTGAACGGCCCGCTTACATCTTCACGATTGAAGCAGTCATAGACGACCAACCTTGGTATCACGATATCAAATGCTTCCTTCAGAAACAAAAGTACCCATCTGGGGCACTCAGAAAAGACAGGAAAACCCTCAGAAGATTGGCTGGAAACTTCTTCCTGAGCGGTGACACTCTCTATAAGAGAAATTTTGACATGGTCTTGCTCCGATGCGTAGACAGACCAGAAGCAGACATGCTTATGAAAGAAATTCATGAAGGATCCTTTGGCACTCATGCCAACGGACACACAATGGCGAGAAAAATTCTGAGAGCAGGGTACTATTGGTTGACCATGGAATCCGACTGCTACAAGTACATGAGGAGGTGTCACAAGTGTCAGATATACTCCGACAAAATTCATGTACCGCCATCACATCTCAAAGTTCTCTCTTCCCCGTGGCCTTTTTCCATATGGGGAATCGACATGATTGGCTTGATTGAACCCAAGGCTTCGAACGGACATCGGTTCATCCTTGTAGCCATTGACTACTTCACCAAGTAGGTCAAAGCAGCGTCATTCACTAATGTAACCCGACAAGTGGTGGTCCGATTTATCAAAAACAATATCATCTGCCGTTATGGTGTTCTAAGCGAGATCATTACTGACAATGGATCTAACTTGAACAATAAGATGATGAAGGAGTTGTGCGTTGAGTTCAAGATCAAACACCATAACTCATCTCCCTACCGACCCAAGATGAACGGGACAGTAGAAGCGGCTAACAAGAACATCAAGAAGATCGTTCAAAAGATGGTCATAACCTACAAAGACTGGCACAAAATGCTACCCTTTGCTCTTCACGGTTATCGAACATCTGTCCGCACTTCAACAGGGGCTACCCCTTTCTCTCTAGTATATGGCATGGAAGCAGTGCTCCCCATAGAAGTAGAGATCCCATCAATCAGGGTATTGATGGAATTAAGCTCACCGAAGCTGAATGGTGTCAAAATCGACACGACGAACTAAACCTAATCGAAGAGAAACGAATCACGGCACTATGCCATGGTCAGTTGTATCAATAGAAAATGAAGAGGGCGTTCGACAAAAAGGTTCGACCTCGTGTCTTCAGGAAGGGAGACCTCGTGCTCAAAAAGATACAATCTTTTCTCACTGATTCTTGGGGAAAATGGACTCCAAATTAAGATGGCCCTTATGTGGTCACGAAAGCTTTCTCAGGCGGCGCCTTGAGACTTGCAACCATGGACGGAGAGGAATTTTCCTATCCCACGAATGTTGATGTAGTCAAGAAATACTTCGCCTAAACTAAAAAAAAAACGTCTCGGTGGATTGAACACCCGAAAGGGCGGTCCAGGCAAAAATTAGAGACATGAAAAAAATCATCCCGGTGGATTGGAAACATCATAGTACAATCCAGGCAAAAATTAGGGATAATGGCAAGTAACTATGTTCAACAGAGGCAAGTCTCTCAGCAACAGTTACATCATCTGTCAGAAAACTCTAGTCAAGGTCATCTTCGACGGAAGCTCAGGATGCCCCGAATTCAAAGTTGGTAGAAGGATAGTGGTCGTTATGTTTCAACGTAGCCATTTTCTCGGTAAATTACCATTTTTAAACTTTGTAAATACTCAATGGAATCACGCGTTTGGCTAATCTCAATCTTATCAATAAAATTTGAGCCTTGTGCTTTTGTTTGTAATTCTTATTTGTTTTAGCTTTACAGAACGACGTTGTTAACATGACTAACGATTCTTGAAATAAAACAAAAATGAATTTACTTGTTAAAAAAAATTTTCTGCTTTTAAAATAAAGATGGAAATTTCTTTTGACTGTTAAACATCGAAAGGACATCAATCGCTTCTCTAGAAGTAAGCAAACTTCTAAGTGCATAATCAAAGTACTCCTTCTAACCCAGTACGCCTGAATGAAGGAATCAACTGTGTCAGAGACCTTGTCTCGTCTGACACGCCACGGCAGAGTTCTTACCTTCTAAGCCCGATCAACGGTAGCTCCCAGTAGGGACTATCTCTCCTAAGCAAGGTGGAATTGCTATCTTGAACCAGCGATATCTCTACACGCCCCGCGATGGCCGAGTATCCTGTCATGTTCATCTTTTAGTTTGTGTGTCGGGTCAGTTTTGTCCGCATATACATACATACATCATGCATTATTGATTTGCATTTACATTTCATATTGCATCGCTATCACTCTAGCCGGTCTTGTCCCTTAGTGATAGGAGTTCTCTCAATCGAGTTGTCAGTTCTTTCCTCGTCAGGAAACGTTGTGTCTGAACAATCTCGCCACCAGTGTATCTTTAGATCAGAGTCGGCACTAGACCAGTTTGATAACTTGAACCTCTGAAGAGCCAGAGAACCTCCAATAGATGTCACTCTTCGCCATTGAAGATGACATTCTTGCTTTCCCAGATTAAAGAAAATCCCCAGAGAAAGCCTCTTAAGCAAAGGTTCGACAGTACGTCAGTATTTCTCCAAAAATCTGCTGATGAAAAGGTCATCGGCACCTCAAAATTGGATCACATCATATGGCATTTCTCCGAGAAGATCCTGAGAAAAGTATGATGCAATATCCCCAAGCGAAAGCAATCTCTCAAGAGACTCGTTTTCCCAGTAGAATCGATAAATGACGTCTCCAACAGAGAAATTTGTGTACCTCTACAACTCAGACGACTGGTATCCCCAGCAAGTCTGACATCAAAACTTTTTCCACTCAAATGGCATCTCCCCAGGAAAATTCGGCGAGAAGTTTGAAGGAAATCCACTACAAATAGCGTTCCTTGTCAATAAAGTTTGTTGACAAAAGAAACTAAGACCAGTTCCTTGGTAGGAAACCAGGATCGAGGGGAAGTTTAAATCAAAAACTAAGACCAGTTCCTTGGTAGGAAACCAGGATCGAGGGGAAGTTTAAATCAGAAACTAAGACCAGTTCCTTGGTAGGAAACCAGGATCGAGGGGAAGTTTAAATCAGAAACTAAGACCAGTTCCTCGGTAGGAAACCAGGATCGAGGGGAAGTTTACCTTTTCTAAGCATCATTGCTTAGCAAAAGAAGATGAATGCACAAGCTACCATTCATAACCACCATCAAAATTTCGGGTATTCCGATATTTAATCCTCTTGCACCCCGAATGCCCGAATACCTTCGTCATTCACACCTTCGGGTCCAAGAAGATTAAATAGGGGCATCTGTCATACCCCAAATTTTTACCACTAAGATTTCTCATCATTGTGCAAATCATCATCACAATATGGATGAACCATCATGCCTCACCAAATGCCTCAAGGGTTGTTGAGCATTCACTACAATCAAAATTAGGGTTTTAAGCCCTCTCAGAGCCTTAGACAAAGGATCAATCAAGGAATGACATGATCTTCAACTTGTCTAACCTCTCAAACATCCACAATGGATCAAAAAGGACCCCCACTTCAAGGATTAAGCACAAGGTTGCTCCCTTCTAGGTGGATCAAGTCTCAAGATCGACAGCATCACCAAATTAGGGTTTTGGTCGACCAGGGCCTCCAGATGGAAATTTTTCATCTAGACACAAGACAATGATCCAAAACATAACCTAATATACTCCATGAAACCTCATGGACCCATTCATCAAGTCAATTTGACCTCAGGGGATGCATACATCAAAAATCAAGAATTAGGGTTTCTTGACCTAATTCACCCCTAAGTTGACTTTTGGGACAAATCAAGAACCAAGACCTCAAGACATGATTTGAGGGTCTCTAATGAACTATATTGATCCATTTGGATCAATGGATTAATCCAAGAAGCTTGAGCAACAAGTCTCATTTTCATCTGCACCACAATTAGGGTTTCGCGAGAAAAGTCAACAGTAACTTTGACTTTTGACCAAGACATGCTCCCAAACCCTAGGACATGCCTCAATATACCCTATGACACCCATGGAACATGTCCATCAAGTTTGATTTAGGTCAAGGACATGATTTCCTGAAGAATTGCACAATTTGGAATTCAACTGATAAAAAGTCAACTGTGCACAAAAGTCAACTTTGACTTTTTGAGATTTTTCACCAAAATGGATTTTTAACCCTAAAATGATGTTAATGTATGATTTGAATAATCATTCATCAAGAAAAATCAGGAAAAGTTGAATAACTTGTAAAAGGGGTAACCAAAAAAACTTAGAAAATTTTCTAAGTTAAAAATAAAGAGACAAGGGTACCAACTTTGGAGGATCATAACTCCTAAACCACATGGCCATTTTTTCTCATCCAAAGATGGATTTGTAGCCCTCATTACCCTCTACAAAAACTTCAACTAGACCTAAGTCCAATTCATTAAGGATTTTGAGTTATGGAGTGATCAAAATCAAGAAATCACACTTTGTTCCAACACTTAGTGAAAATTTCACTAAGTCAGATTTTGCTTAACTTTTTGCCAAATGTAGAGGGATTTTTCACTTGGAATCAAAAGAGATCAAAATCAAACTTGTTCAAACAGTTGTTATATCATGTAAGGGCTTTCCAAAATGGCCAAGAACATTTCCCAATTCAACTTACACCATGAGATATGACATTGTCAAGTTGCCTTGCTGAAATCTGTCAAAGGCAAGGCAGAATTTTCAATTTTGCTCGATTTTCTAAAATCAGCCAAATTCAAATGCTCCTATCCACTTGGACACCTCAAAGGATTAAATCTAAAGGGGATAATCACTGAGCCAAGCCTCCAAAGTCCATGGAACAAGAAATAGCATGTTGAACCTAGAATGGCCAAAATAGGGACAAGACTCCAAATTTGGATTGGAGCATTCAATGGAAGCATCAAGGTGGCATGGACTGAGCCATTCTCATCTGAAATCAGTCAAGACTTATCCAATACCAAGGGAACCAAAGCTCTGTGCCCTAACCTCTAGTCAATGGCTAGAGGAGACTTGCATTTCCATTGGACAACATTGGCCAAACCTACTTACCAGTTGCCATTCACTATTACTTGCAAAACAAACTTGCTCTACTATAAATAGAGCTCAATTGTGATCAGTTTGAGTACACCAAAGCCATCTAACAGATGCTTTCCTCAAAATCTCTTCTTTCACTCCAATTTTGCCTTCTAAGGCAAGTCACTATCGGGTTTTGAGTTTGAGAGCAATTCCAATCAAACCAATCACTCACACACCTCACATACATCACATATGAGCTGATCAAACACTTAGATCACTGCTGAAACACCAATTTCACAAAATCACCAGCTGGTTGCTCAAGGTTTTAACCAAAGTGCAGTTGAGGTACCACAAATTGATCCAGCCAATTTCAATCAAGTCCAACCATCAAACACACTCCATAGGGTGTAGGGAAGCTGTTCAGATCATCACCACTCATCTGTAACACCTCCAAATCAAAAATCACATTGCACTTGCTGTCACGGCTTAGAGGTAAGCACATACTTGGTCATCTCTCAATCTATGCATATTTCCTCGCACAATAATTTGGCCATATGTTCATAATCATGCATGGAATGTTTTCCCTCAATTAATTGCATTGTTTGAATCGTGTATCAAAAATTCTAGCCTTCATGCAGAAATTAGGGTTCTTGAGGATTTTTCATGATTTCTTGTTATATGTTTAATTTAAATGAAATTAAGTGTTATAAACATGATCGTGAGGTTGAGACGAGCATAATGATATGTGGATTGCATGATATAATCAAGTATTCAGTGAGATTGAGGAGAAAATGCAAATCAGCCAAACCCAGAACACGCGCGTGTTCTTGGTGTGTTCTTGGCGCCATTTTTTAATAATTCAAATATTTGAATTTTGTGATTTTGTTTAATTGATTCAAAAATTAATTTCTCTCTGAGTTTTAATGATTTTGAGTTGATTCTTTTTTTAATAATTCACAAAAATGTTAAAATATTTTATTTTATCAAAAAATCCCAAAAATATTATTTATTTCATATAATTGATATTTTTGCAAAGAATTAATATTTTAATTGTTTTTGACATTTTAAATATTTTTTCTACATTGATTTTGCAACTTTTAATGCTTTCTAATTATTTTGTAGGTCAATACTTAATTTTTGAAGCATTAATCCAAAATCACAATTTGTTTTTCACATGTTAAACAATTTTGATCATTTTAATTGAATTTTTATTCAATTAAATACATTTTTTGAAAACAAATTAGGGTTTTTGGATTAATTCAACCCTCATAAATCATTTTCAAAATATTTGGGCCTCTAATAGAGTGTAAGACCCAATCCTTTTTTGACCAAACCATTTTTGGGCCTCAGTGTATTGTATAAGCCCCGATACCGTCAAAAACAAACGGCGCGATCATCGCCTTTTGAAAAATAACCTTGGGCCTCTCCTTGAGCTATAAGACCCATTCAAAAACACTTTGGGCCTCTAATAGAGTGTAAGACCCAACCCCCTTTTAACCAAAACATTTTGGGCCTCACTTATTGTATAAGTCCCTCTGCGTTAAAAGAAAATCTCGGCGCGATCGCCATTTCAAACGGAAAAATCATCTGGGCCTACCCTCGTGTTATAAGCCCCACTCTTTTTCTTTAAACCACTTGGGCCTCTTGAGAGAGTGTAAGACCCATCCCTTTGTACAGAAAACCTTTTTTGGGCCTCAGTCACTCGTATAAGTCCCTCTGTACAAATTCAATAGTGCGCTCACTGATAAAACCCTGGGCCTCTCCTTGACCTGTAAGCCCCAAATCTTTCTTTTTCAAAGCACTTTCTCCTTTGATTTTGAATATACTGTTGTTTTCAATATTTCTTTGTTGAACAACTAACCAAACAGCATGGAAGCTCTACAACCGAGTAAGTGGTTATTGCTTTCATTTACCGCTTTCATATACATATAACTGTATTGTGGGGTTGTTTCACTGTAAGTCTCCTTTCATAAACTCACATATATATAACTATATTGTGGGGCTGTTTCGCTGTAAGTCTTCTTACATAAACTCATATCGACTGTGTAATAATAGTATAGATATTTAGAGTTTCCCCGGCAACTACGTCTAGAACTAGGTGACGCCGTTTCGTTTATTCGTAGAAATAGACAACTAGATCCCCAATAGGATCACCAGATACAGTCTTCTCTTCGGCTGTCCTCATTAGGAATTGTTAAGAAACTCTACTCCCAGAGATGAATGTATTCTCCGTGAATGGCATCTTTGAGTTTCTTCCAAATTCTCGAACTTTCCTGACTTGATCTATTCCTTGTGAATAGCTTGCCTTGAATTTCTCGGGGTTTGGGGACCCACGGGCTTCTTAAAAGCATCGGCCTCCTCTTGCGCATCGTACAAGGACCCACAGGCTTCCTAAAAGCAACCCCGCCTCCTCTTGGGCTTAGTACAAGGACCCTACGGCTTCTTAGAAGTCTTCACAGCCTCCTCTTAGGCTTCGTATAATGATCTCTTCCTCCGGGAATGATAGCCTCCTCTTGGGCTTCGTACAAGGACCGATCGGCTTCTTAAAAGTTTCCAGCCTCCTCTTGGACTTCGTACAAATTGTCCCGACGACCTCCTAGAGGTATAGGAACAGAACCTAGTCATCTTCATAGAACAGTCCTTTCTTAGAGTCTACTACTGTTTCTCAAAGCATAGTACAAAAGATGAAACTCTAGACATGGACAGTCTAATCTCCTTGAGTCTCAAAGACATTCTCAAGGGACCCCTTCAAAAATAGGAAGGAAACCTGCAGACTCGGACAGTCTCAATACCCTTCGGATTTCCCGCTTCCTTAAAGAACAGGAATAACCCGGATCCCTGAGTCAAATCCCTGAGTACAGTATTGCTTATATAAGAACTGATTTTCTCTTTAAAATCAGTATATTGGATCTGCCACTCAACTGAAACAGTTACCATAGCCTCCTCTTGGGCTTTGTACAATGATTCTCCCCAGCGGAGTCAAACAATGTTTATCCTCTCTCTCGGGCTTTGTACGAGACACATAAGAGACTCCCTCGTTGAGTCAATCACCCCTTTTGCCTCCATCTCGGGCTTTATACGAGATACAAAAAGGTTCTTATTGAGCCAAACAAACTTTAGCCACCATCTCCGGCTTTATACGAGATACCAAAAGACTCCGTCGTCGGGTCAAAACCTTTTAGCCTCTTTCTCGGGCTTTGTACGAGACACATATCAGCCTCCTCTTAGGCTTTGTATAAGAAAATCACTGGTTAATCCAATTAACCTTTTAGCATCAAAACTGTGCCTCGTTCACAGTACACAAACATCAAACAACTCCCTTCATCTAATCGCTGTAAGCGGCAAGCCTCTGGATCATCTACATCCATGCCACTGTCCCTCTTTTAACATGAGAATTTCCTAAGGAAAGATAGCATTGCTCTACACTGAGTTAAAGTCTTCTCCTTCAGGTTAAAACCCCCTATAAAGGAAATTATGGCATTGCCGGATTCACAAATCCCAGTTAAAGTAATTCTCCTTTATAAGCAGTTGTGACATACAACCCCCTCTTTAGAGATGATAAATTCTCTCTAAAGTTGAGACCTTCAGCTTCACATCTTGGGCTTTGAACAAGACACAAATAGACTTTTCAGCTTCATATCTTGGGCTTTGAACAAGATACAAATCACCTTTCGCTTCACGTCTTGGGCTTTGACAAGACACCAAAACAACCATTTCCTCCCATAGAATAGGAGGAACTACGAACGCTTTGATTTCCCTGTTTCGGTAAACGGGAATACGTAGGCATAAGATCGAAAGAAAAGATCTTAGCGAGCACAATCAACAAAAAACCCAAAACCCATACTCCCATATCAAAAGCAGTAATTCAAAAACATCAGTCCTAACATCCTAATCCTTGTTCCCCGCCAGAAATCTTCTGTCTAGATAAAAACCAGTATTGGCGAAAATACAAATAACCAGTACAAAGGCCCCCCACATTGATAGCATTCGTAACCTAACAGACCGCTGTTTAAACTCAGTATGCAAAGCAGGGTTAATTGGAGACATCTATTTCCCTTCCTTCATCAGCTTTAATAGGATAAAAAATGAATCAAACTGTAGTTTTAAGCTCAAACCGCAGAGAGAGAGCAGCGCTTAAGAACCGCGTCCAAAATCGCTCGCTACAGTACCGAATGATACGTATCTGCGAGTAAGGTCGGTACGGGGTTTCCGATCAGGAAAATCTTAATGGCGTTGATATCTACAAAGTTATCGATGTTGGGAAACAAAAATAACCCGTAGGTGAGCAAAACAAAGATGCTCTTGAAAGCGGCCACGTTCCCTATACTAGCAAAGTATAGAGCCTTCTTTATCAAGAATTGGGCTGGCAAACCCTGGATGCCACCCTTAGTGGTCATGTGAGTCCTGACTTCTGACTCGTCCAAATAGATTGCTCTTGCAATGGTTTGATCCTTTGGAATTTCTTCCAATCCAGTAATATGTAAATCAGTCAGGTGAGAATATTCTTCCAGCGTTGGTACAAGCTGATAATCCGGGAATGTGAAACAGTGATAAACCAGATCGTAGAACTAGATTAGCGTGGACAGGATTCCTTCAATTACATAGACCCTTAACAAGGACAACAGTCCTCCATACTTGGCTCTGAAAGCCTCGTGGTTGGTGATCATTCTCGCCAAACCTCTTAAATCCTCTAACTTTGGAACCTTGAAGGTGTACTTATGAGTTTTCCTTCTACCGAAATCCATTAGTGCAATCTCCTTTCTCTGACATTTGCAATCATTGTCTTAGTTTAATTTGAAAAAGAGAGATTAGAAGAGAAGATTCTTTTTTTTTTTAATGTTTTTTAGATGAATGTATGAATGCAGCACACAAAAACATAGAAAAAACATGGGGTCAAAGGGTCGGTGTCATGAAGTCAAGGCTCTACCCCCCCCCCCCCCCCAAAGGTTTATACTGGTGATTTTTTGTACCTGTCCGCAAAATCATTGACCCCTTTGGGATAACAACAGCAAGCAGATCGCCAGCGAGCTGATGTATCCTAGAGTGATCTCAAATGAGGGTAGTGTCACGTGACAACTATTTCCAATAGCTTCCGCACTACAAAATGGCTTAAGTCTACTAAAAACCTCAGCTTCTTGTCGCTCCCGGGATTTTCATCCAAGTACAAACGTGAAAGTGGCACCGAAACATAGTCGTCAGCAATGTGTATTTATCCCAAGAGAGGGAAAGGAAACACTGCAAAAACCTGGAGGAAGGATAGAGCATGGTCTTGTGACCAAGAGAACTGGGTTCAGGAGTCGGTTACGCGAGAGGAAGGTATTAGCACCCCCTCGCGTCCATCATACCCGATGGGATCCGCACTTGCTGCTTCAATCAAAGGGTGTCATCGTATGGAGCTCCGCTGCTACTGGAAAGGAAAAGGAAAGAGAACGGAAAGGAACGAAGAAACAAATGTAGGGAAAATAAAAGAAGTGCTCAAATGGGCCTTACCCCACTGCCTACGTATCTCATCGGGAACATGAGAATCAGAGCAACTTAGTTCCCCTCAGCTAAGGGAAAATTGTTTGTGTTTTTTAGTGGAATACGTCAACGTTCGCGTCCTAGCAGTTAGGTGTTGCAGCTCGCTGTATGGAGACTTAGGCTTTACCTATTTGCGGTAGAACGGAAATGACGCATCCTTAAGGAAGGAGTGAAGAAGATGAGAAAATAATTCTCGAAGGAAAAACGTTATTGTTTGTTTGAATTTTTTTAGAAAGAAGTGTTTTTGAAGTTGTTTGTAACTTGCATTGCACCCAAGTGTACAACATAGGAACGAATACGTCGCGTATCGTCCCCAACAGGACGTACACTAGGTATCCTAGAAGAATGATGGGAAACCCCCCCCCCCCCCTCATTATTCACTTCCCACATTTTAGGCTCATGCGCAATACACGTTTAACCTTTATTGAGTATTTTAAAAAGATTATGAGATGAGAAGAAGAGAGACTCAAAAGGAAGCAAAAGGTGAAAACTAATGAGGGAGACTAAGACTCACCCTAGTGTAATCATACATGGATGTTCCTATAGTTACTGTGGTTTAAGAAATCTAATCCTAAAAGAAAGGAAAAGAAAAGTGAATTAAACAACTCACTTCTAAACTAGAAGATGAGTTGCAACTCAAAAGGGAGAGGAAAAAAGTTATTCAAGGAAAGCATATAAATGCTTATCATGATCACAAGTTGAATTATTAAGAGAAATAAGAGAGGTGAAAGAAAGAAGTGTATGTGGAAGCATATCCACACACTTACTTACCCTTAGCCCCTACATGAAAAGGTTAGTTCAAAAACTATTTACAAGTAGTGGAATAAGGAAAGAATACCAAATAATGATCAAACAAATTGAAAACCAATGAATAAAGATCCTAAGAGATGAAACTCAACCAAAGTCAGAACCTATATCTAAAGGATGTTCTCTAATGTTAGATATTAAACACACACCAATTATGCACAATCACATGTCCTAAACATCAAAGAAGTGCACTATGGAAGGGAAAGATGAAGATTGAGTGAATATGCAAAGTGAACATGCAATAATGCTTCACAAAAGATCCAAATCAGAACCAAATATCATTTTTCAATGTCTTAAGATGCACATGGATCATCATACAAGTCATGAATAAAAGGATACAAGTAGGAGAAATAAGATGAAGAAGAAGTAAGGAGAAGTGGAACATGTTTCAATTAGGTACACAAAATGACATATCAAAGATGCATAACATGAGAAATGATTATGGATACATATGGACAGTGGCATATTATTTATGAGATGCAAATAGAATGAGGGAAGTGTCATACAAAATGCACACATGCAACATGTAGAGCATAAGAGGAGAAGATGCAAGGATTAGGTCAACAACATTCATGTAAAGATGACATTTAGAACAATCATGTACAAATGACAAAGAAAGAAAATAAATGACCTATAATCATGGTTTAGGATGACCTATAATATCATACAAATGACCTATAAAAGATGCACAACCAAGTCCTAATAGGATGGCATAAATGTCTACCTAAAACTAGGGTTTAGATGTTAACAAAACTTCACAAAAGGTCTCCTACTCTAGCATGCATAAACAAATAGCAAATGATTTTGTAAAATTATGAAAATAGAACACAAATCAACTAAATCAGAATGGAATCACATATAAAAATTATAGAACAAAATTCAACAAGAACCATGCTCAATTAAGTTCACAAATTCACCTTGAAACACCTCAAAAGAAAACTCAAATAAGAACACCAAAACACAAGATGAAATGACTTTAAAAATCAAATGAAGATTGTATTACATGCTTTAATGTGTTATCTAACAAATTAAAAAAGAATGGATGAAAAATATTATGTGAGATGGGAGAAATAAAATGCACAAGTTTGAGTATCATGAAGAAGTTCACTCAAAAAAGAAATTAAAATAAAATAATGGAATTATGCTAAAAAATTCACAAAGTCAGAATTAAAAATTGTAGAAAATTATTTAAATGAGTAAAGAAGTAACATGAATTAATTTGGGATTTTTAGAAATGATTTACTATTTTTAAAATCAGAAAACCAAAATAATATGGAAAAGGAAAATAAAAATATGAAAGAAATGGGGAGGGGGTGCAGAACAAGTAAAGTGTACGTTCAAAATGGTTGGGCTTTTAAAAAGGAGGGGGTGAATATCAATACTAAACCCAGTCCACTAAAGCATGTTTGTGTGTGGCATGGTGTACAATCAGTCACATTCGTGTTGCAATCATGGCCATACAACCATGTCATGATGATCAAATATCAAAAGTAAACACAATCAATGGATCACAACGCACGCACACACAAATTATTACGCACGCACACACATGTAATTATCTGAGAGGAACACAAAAGAGCACACGTGCATGTCACATGTTTTTTTTAATGCGCTGGCAACATAATAGCCATAGGATCAGATCAACGCAGGATAATCAGGCAATCAAATAAATCTAACGCCTCATGATGCATGCACATAATAACAAACATGAACGCACGCACACACAAGCATTCAGAGTGAAAGAGGAGGCACGTGAGGGAGACACTCCTTCATTTATGCGCTGGCGATACATGAACCACACGATGAAAATGATCCAACGACCATGATTTAAAACCTCAAACCCTAGCTGATAAATGCCACCGGCCGGAGAAGAACCTCCGGTCGTCTTCTCCGGTGAAACGCCACCACCTGCAGCTCTCAAATCTTCCAGAATTTGACAAACCATATACCAAAATGAAGAGGAAGTGGAGGAGATCACGAATCTAGGCTCAGTTTCCAAAGATCATGCACACACAGCAGGAACAGAACACAAACACTTTTGCCCTAATTTCTGAAACTAAGCATCTAGCATGCCTATCAACTAGTCGGATACTTCAGAGCTCCTAATGAGCTAAAATCAACACAAAAGTAGCAAAATAAACAAGAAATCGTGTGAGAAAGGTTGGAGTATTTTGGAACCTGAAACTTGGAGATCTTGAAATTGTTGAGAAAACCAGAGAACTTGTGAGATCTTGAGCTTGTAGAACTTCAACTTGGAGCAAAATAAATGATGTTGATATTGAGTATGAGAAGAGAATTGAGACTGCACTAGATGATTCCACACTTGCTCTTGCTGATCAAAAACTCACACTGATGAAGATGAATGCTGAAGATGATTGATGAAAAGAATTGAACCGTGTGAGGTCAGAGAGAGTAGAAAATTCAGAGAGAGTTTGAAAGTGTTTGTGAAATATGTGAAAAAATGAGAGTCCCCTTCAAATTCTGAGTGAGATTTCATTATATACGTTGAGTTAAAATGGTAACTAGTGTGGTTAATTGAGTGAGTTAAATGAGTTAGTGTGAGGTTAACTGAGTGTACTCTAACTAACTGAGTCATGACAGTTAGAGCGAGTTGAGAGAGGTTTAATCGGGTGTGGGTGAGTTCCATGAAGTGTATGGTGGTGATGGAAGTGAATGGTGGTGATGTTGATGTGTGGTGTAGCAGAAACTTGCTGCACAAGTTTTATTTCTTTCCTCTTTGATGTATGTTGCATGGTGTGTCATGTATGTGTAAGAAAGTTGGTTTGGCTGTAAGAAGAAAGGATGTAAAGGTTGGCATGAATTGTGTTTGCTGCGTGTGAACCAACAATAATAACATTCTTGGCAACACAAAGACAATGAAAATGATGAGGTTTGAGTATGAATTTCTCTCATATTAATGAATGAAAATGTCTATTTTTGATGTCAATGGAAAGAGGGGACATAAGAGAACAATGTTGTAGTTAAAATCAAATTGAATTGAGACTTTTAACACCTTTGAAAATGACTTGAAACAAGACATCCAATCTGCGTGGTAGGATGAGGCATGGCATGGCAATGTGACCTATGGATTTTCAGCATGAACACCTCAACTTTAGACCACTATAACTCTATCATAACTTGCTTAAATGGAAAAATGTCCAACATCAAAGTTGAAGAGAGCATTGAGATGAACAACTTTGATGTTCAACATTTTTCATTTGAAGCCTCCTTCAATGAGAAAAATGGCTTAACATTTTGCCCACCATGCGCTTGACAAAATTACGGCGCATGGGCCTGGTCTTGCTTGGTCATGACTTGGTTTTTGACCTAGTTTTGTCAAACTTTGATTGATCATAACTCCCTCAATTTTGATCAAATGGAAGAGTTATTTATATGGATTTGAAGCTCAGAGTGTGAAATTTAATTGGCTCAACTTGGGCCTGAGGTTTGAAGCTTTTATCATGGAGGAAGAATGCTTCAAAGTGTGGTGCAAAATGGTCCAAACTTGCCATTTTTGGAAACCCTAAATTTCCAAAAATGGAAACTTTGTACATTTCTTGATTTTTCATGATTCCTCCATCATTTATTGATCAAATCTTGTCCATTAACCATATGTAACTTGAATTTCATGAATTTGACCTTAAAAAGTCAGGAGTTGACTTTTTTCTTTACACAGTTGACTTTTTCCCCAATTTCTTAATTCCCAATCAACTGACCAATTGAACCTCTTCTGAAAAGAACCAATGGACAATCTTCCATCCTTAGATACTTGATATCATGTAGAAAACATTGAGATCAAGTTTGAATCAAAATTTCATCAGGAGAGGGCTTGAATCCAAAACCCTAATTTTGACTGCTTTTGGTTAGGAGGTGATGCACTGTCCAATCTTCTTGATGAATTCTCCTCTTCCAATGCCTTGTGGGATCAAAGTGAGATGATATATGATATAAGAAACCTTTTAGGCTTGTTGGGAGACCCTTGTCTCTTATTCCCTTGCTTTGGATGATCAACACCTTTGAGAATCAACTGATCCCATGCCTTTATGCAAGATGCAATGCAATGCTTTATGTTTTATTTTTCTATGCTTGAATGCAATGCAATGAAATGAAAGCACATGCTAAATGATATGAAAAATGAGAGGGCAAATTTTGGGGTATGACAGCTGCCCCTATTCAATCATTGTAGACTTGAATGGATGATAACGATTGTTGTCAGACTTTTAAGGTATGGAGGGATTGAATACCGAAAATCACCAGAAAATTTGCACTCTGTAGAGAAGAAGAAAAGGGATATAAACCCAACCAAATGAACTCTGCTTGGATAAAACTCTGATGGGAAGAATAGCATTGGAGAACTGTCTTTTGGCACGACGCCAGATGACTACTGGCTTGCCACACTGCGGGTGGACTTTAACAATGTCTTTTTGAACGACGCCAGACGACTACTGGCTTGCCACGCTGCGGGTGGACTTTAAGAATGTATTTTGAAACGACGCCAAACGACTACTGGCTTGCCATACTGCAGGTGGACTTTAACAACATCTTTTGGAATGACGCTAGACGACTACTGGCTTGCCACACTACGGGTGGACTTTAACAACGTCTTTTGGAACGACGCCAGACGACTACTGGCTTGCCACGCTGCGGGTGGACTTTAACAATGTCTTTTTGAATGGAGTCAGACAACTACTGACTTGCCACACTGTGGGTGGACTTTACCTTCTTGCCACCCTAAGATGGACTTTTGCCAATCTGCGATTGGACTTTGCTGCTTTGTCACCCTTAGATGGACTTTGCCAATCTGCAGTTGGACTTTGCAAAATTCCAATACTGGGTTACGCTCTGCATGCCGGTCAGACATCCTTGCTAACTCTGCTGAGGAACAATGATCAATGACTTAACCTTAGAGACTCCTGAAAGGATGGTATCTCTGCTGGAGAATGAATGAACAATCCGTCTGCTTTGAATTGTTACGCTTGCCAAAAATAAATTGGACTTTGGGATATGAGGGGAGTGATGATTCTGCCAGGAATTACTTCATCTGCTTAGGGATGAATTCTGATCACAGCAACTCCGCTGGGGATGAGAGTTTTTTGAATGACGTTCTGCTGGGGAAACAAGTCATTAAAACTCTGCTTAGGGCTCTACCAAACTCGAGATCCTTTGCGCGGGGATAATCAGTCTTCCGACTCGGCTGGGGAGAGAATATACTAACACTTTGCTGAGGAGGAGATTCTGTTGATCGTATAAGAGATACGATATTGCTGACAAGATTCAATGCTGAACTCTATGGGGATACCACTACTAGAGATACGATATTGCTGGGGACCGGAACTACTCCGTCGAGGTTACGCAAATCCTGGTTGGAAGACATTCCGTTGCAATATGCTGAGAAAGAATCCCTAGAGATCTGTTGGGAAAACACAAAGAAAATCCCCTGTAATCAGTTGAGGAACAGAACTGTCGAGCTTAGGACAAGAGCCTCAATGTCCCATGCTAGGCAAACCTTCCGCTTGACGACTCCACTGGGGATAATGAGTTTACCACAAACTCTGCTGGGGAAAACTACTTTAAAGCGTCTCGTACTGGGGATGCCTTTTAAGAGGATTTTACATAAGACCAAGCATCCTCAAACTCTACTGGGGATAATAGATCTGGAACATCTCCTGCCAGGGAAATTCAAGATGCCCCATGCTTGGGAGGGTCAACAACTTGCTTTTTGCTCCATGATACAAGGTTGATCGGAAGAAATCGTCCCAAGATGATTTTACAGAAGATTTGGCATCTTCAAACTCCTGGACACTCACTGAGTCTTAAACATTAACTGCGAGGTCTGCGAAGTAACTCTACTGGTGAATTTGCAACCATTATCGACACAGAAAAGCTTGTAGCTATTGGAAGTGCTGAATGAGAGAAACGACTTAATAAGATACAACGATACCCAGTTGAACTTAATTCACTGATATCAAATCATCGTGAACGACTGCCGCCCGAATGATGGACTCCATCAGTAAACGTTGTGACAAAAGGGTGACAAGTGAACCCTTCCCTGAACGTGATTGCCCCAGTCTTCTGCATGGGAATAAGTGATTACTTGTGTGAAAGGAATGACTCTTGTGCTTGAAATCATCTGGATCTATTACCTGCAACAAAAGAATACACACATGCCCCAGAATATTGCGTGGTTTGAATCCACCATCCAGGATTATTCAACATTCAAAGTAATTTTAAATGTTTTTCCGCGCATGTTATTGTAAAGCCACCATGTTTTCAAATGCAATGTTTTATCACAAATTCGAACGTTTTTGCAAACAAAACACTAAAACAAAATAAGAAGCCTTTTTTTTTTACTGAATAACCACTTTTATTGATTGAAAATGCCCAGAATAGGAAATTACATCAGGAAGCAAACCCTGGAAAGTGGTGATTGCTGAAAATTGAGAAAAGAAACTATCCTAATGGCAATGTGGAAACGGCGTTCCACTGAGTTTCAATTCTGCTATGGCCAGTATGTCTTCAAGACTCCCCGACCTTGCCTTCTGAGGAATGATCAGACCGATTCCTACCCTTTGGAATGTCAGTTGTTGAAACGGTGATGGAGTACAAATAACTCAGACCGTAATCGTTTGCTTAAATCCCTCTTTTGCGTGGACCGCCCTTTCGGGTTTTCAATCCACCGGGATAACCTTTTTTGCCTGAGTTGTCCTCGCGGATTTTCAACTCACCGGGTGTACAATTTTTTATTTATTATCCCTAATTTTTGCCCGAACCTTTTTTATTCTGTTTTTGTGGTTCGCCGGGATGCCCTTTTTTGCCTGGACTTTTCTTTTTTTGTCCAGCGGGTCTATTCATGCGAAGTATTTTTTGACTACGTCTGAGTTAACAGGGGATGAAAAGTCTTCGCCGTCCATGGTTGTAAGTAATAAGGCTCCGCCCGAGAAGACCTTTTTAACCACGAACGAACCTTCATAGTTGGGAGTCCATTTACCCCTGTGATCTGTACTAGGAGGAAGGATCCTTTTGAGTACCACATCTCCCACTTTGTAAACCCGAGGACGCACCTTTTGGTCGAATGCCTGCTTCATCCTTCGTTGGTATAACTGCCCATGACACACCGCTGCCAATCGTTTCTCTTTAATAAGGCTCAACTGATTAAATCTGGCATGAACCCACTCAGCTTCGTCTAACTTGACATCCATCATGACTCTGAGGGATGGAATCTCAACTTCAACCGGCAATACTGCCTCCATACCTTATACAAGTGAAAATGGTGTTGCCCCAGTGGATGTGCGTACTGACGTTCGGTACCCATGCAAGGCGAACGGTAGCATCTCATGCCAATCTTTATATGTGACAACCATTTTCTGCACAATCTTCTTAATATTCTTGTTGGCCACCTCCACAGCGCCATTCATCTTCGGGCGATACGGAGAAGAATTGTGATGTTCAATTTTGAAGTCCCAAAACAGCTCAGCCATCATTTTACTATTTAGATTAGAACCATTATCAGTAATGGTTCTCTTGGGCACTCCATAGCGACAAATGATATCCCGTTTCAGGAAACGAGCTACCACCTGCTTAGTGACGTTGGCATAAGATGCTGCTTTAACCCATTTAGTGAAATAATCAATGGCGACCAAGATGAAGTGATGGCCGTTTGAAGCAGTAGGCTCAATTTTCCTAATCATATCAATGCCCCACATTGCAAAGGGCCAAGGCGAGGACATGACACTCAACGGATTTGGAGGCACATGCACTTTGTCTGCATAAATTTGGCACTTGTGACATTTGCGGGCGTACTTGCAATAATCTGTCTCCATTGTCAACCAATAATACCCCAACCTTAATAGTTTCTTTGCCATTGCATGTCCTCCGGCATGGGTACCGAAAGAGCCTTCATGCACTTCTTGCATTAACAGGTCTGCTTCGTGTCTATCCACGCATCTGAGCAGAACCATGTCAAAATTCCGTTTGTACAGCACGTCATCTTGGTTCAGGAAGAAGCTACTAGACAACCTTCTCAGAGTCTTCTTATCTTTGGTGGATACCCCTGGCGGGTACTCTTGTCTTTTCAAAAAACCCTTGATGTCATGAGACCATGGCTTGTCATCAGACGTTGCATCAACAGCAAACACAAATGCAGGTCTATCCAGGCGAGACACTTCAATCTTGGGCACATGGTTCCACCTTTGCACTTTGATCATAGAAGACAATGTAGCCAAGGCATCAGCAAACTTATTCTCATCTCGAGGAATATGGTACAGCTTCACTGGTTTGAAAAACGTCAATAATCTTCTCGTATAATCTCTATAAGGAACCAGATGCGCGTGGTGCATGTACCAACTCCCTTTCACTTGATTAATTACCAAAGCTGAATCACCAAAAATATCGAGGGTCTTAATTCGCAAATTAATTGCCTCCTCAATACCCATTATACAAACTTCATACTCTGCTTCATTGTTGGTGCATCCGAAAGTTATTCGGGCAGTGAAAGGCATATGAAACCTTCCAGCGTGATAAGAACTACTCCAACTCCGCACCCATTCATGTTGACAGCCCCATCAAACTCTATTTGGATTCAGGGTCTGGCCCCTCCTCCGGGAGTGGTTCCTCGCAATCTTTAGCTTTGAGAAACATGATGTCCTCATCAGGGAAATCAAATTTCATGGGTTGGTAATCATCAATCGGGTGTTGTGCAAGATAGTCTGACAGGATACTTCCTTTGACGACCTTTTGAGAAGTATACTGGATATCATATTCTGTCAAAACCATTTGCCATCGGGCAACTCTGCCTGTTAGTGCTGGTTTCTCAAAAATGTACTTAACAGGATCCATTTTGGAAATCAACAAAGTTGTGTGCCCGAGCATATACTGCCTCAATCGCTTAGCAGCCCATGCAAGTGCACAACATGTCTTTTCAAGCATTGAATATCGGGACTCACAGTCATTGAACTTTTTGCTCAGGTAGTAGATAACATGCTCTTTCCTACCTGTCTCATTGTGTTGACCGAGAACACAACCCATAGATCCTTCAAGCACTGTTAAATACATTATCAAAGGTCTCCCTGGAACTGGAGGCATGAGAATTAGAGGTTCCTACAGGTATTCTTTTATTTTATCGAATGCCAATCGGCAATCGTCATTCCACCTGACCGTTTGATCTTTTCTCATCAGTTTGAATATTGGTTCACACGTGGCTGTTAGGTGAGATATGAACCTTGCAATGTAGTTCAATCTACCTAAGAAACCACGAACTTATTTTTCTGTTCTCGGCTCAGGCATCTCTTATATTGCTTTAACCTTGGCAGGATCAACCTCAATTCCTTTTTCACTTACAATGAAACCCAGCAGCTTTCCAGAACGCACCCCGAAAGTGCACTTGTTCGGATTCAATCTCAAGCGGAACTTTATCAACCTTTCAAACAACTTTCCCAAGTTAATCAGCTGTTCTTCTTCTGTTCTCGACTTGGCAATCATGTCATCCACATAACATTCAATCTCTTTGTGAATCAAGTCCTGAAATAATGTTACCATTGCCCGCTGGTACGTTGCCCCTGCGTTTTTTAACCCAAAAGGCATCACTTTATAACAATATGTACCCCATGGGGTAATGAACGTGGTCTTCTCCATATCCTCATGTGCCATCTTAATTTGGTTGTACCCAGAGAAGCCATCCATAAACGAGAACACTGAAAACTGAGCCGTATTATCAACCAGCACGTCGATGTGAGGTAGTGGAAAATCATCTTTCGGACTAGCTTTGTTAAGATCTCGATAATCCACACACATTCTAACCTTTCCGTCTTTCTTTGGTACCGGCACGATGTTGGCAACCCAGGGAGGATAATTGGTCACAGCAAGAAACCCTGCATCCCACTGCTTCTGAACTTCTTCTTTGATTTTTATGGCCATATCGGGATGAGTCCGACAAAGTTTCTGCTTGACTGGCGGGCATTCTTCTCTCAATGGCAGCCTGTGCACAGCAATATCGGTATCCAACCCCGGCATGTCCTGATACGACCAGGCGAAGATATCAACATATTCACACAACATTTCAGTCAAAGCTTTCTTCATATCTGCTTGCAGGCTGGCGCCAATCTTGATCTCTTTCTTAACATCCTCGGTACCAATATTGATGATCTCTATGGTCTCTTGATGAGGCTGGATGGCCCTTTCCTCTTGTTTTAACAATCTGGCCAGTTCCTCAAGGAGTTCACAGCCCTTCTCATCCCCTTCTTCGGCTTGATAAATCGGTTTGTCAAAGTCATACATAGCCATAGCATAACCGTTATCAATGAAATCCAGAGGATCAAGTCTGCACGAACGGGTTCATGCTTTATTTTAGAATTTATTTTAAAACAAAAAGAAACGAAACATTTCCATTTTAATTTTTTTGTGCAAAAAATAAAAATGAAAGACAGGGAACAAAATTTGAGTGCAAAACGTCCTTTATTGATGATTAAAATTGCAAATGAAAATGGGTGGCCCTACAAATGAATCTGAACGCCTTGGGCAGAGAGCCAGATTTTAACATGCATTATGATTAAAGAAAAACAAAGAAAATTACTCTGTTTGAAGAGTAACTTGGACGATTTCTTTAACGGACCAGTTTTGCAATTATTGTCCCGAGGCACGTGGGCGTACCCAATTGTCTAAGTCACAGTCATTGTCAATGCCATCTTCTGTAGCTGCACAAGACTGGTCTGGGTAAATGATTCCCCCACTGCTGAAAGTGATGGGTCCACAGTATGTTGCAACCGAATCCATAGAAGGTTGATAGCTAATACCAAACTTGTCCTCCTTCATTGGTGTCTCTATCAGCTTTCCCCAGCCTTGGGCATTACCTGCTCTAACAACCTCGACAGCTTGCTTATAAGACGAAATAGACGTGCCGACTCTATCTGGTGTAGGGGAAGATTCAGGCACTTTATCAATATTCACTGCCTCGAACGACTGGCAAAGCATCTCGTGGATTTCCCCATCCATCTCAACATACTTGAATGTGGACAAATGACTAACAAAAATGTCCTCTTCGTTACACACAGTCACTATTTGTCCCTCAAACTCATATTTCAGCTTCTTATGTAATGTGGATGTAACAGCCCCGGCCGCATGAATCCATGGGCGACCTAATAAACAGCTATAAGCAGGCTGTATATCCATCACGTGGAATGTAGACTTGAACACTTGAGGTCCAATTTACACAGGTAATTCTACTTCACCAAATACAGATCTTTTCGTCCCATCGAACGCTCTGACAACCAAATCACTTGGCCTTAAAATCAATCCATCAACTTCCAGCTTCATCAGCGCCTTCTTAGGCAAGACATTGAGCGAGGAACCAGTGTCTACCAACACATGGGACAACAACGCACCCTTACACTCCATTGTAATATGCAGAGCTTTATTGTGGTTTCTACCTTCAGACGTCAAATCTCAGCTCGTGAAACCCAATCCATGACTGACATTGACATTAGAAATCACACTCTCAAGCTGATTGACGGTAATTTCCTGTGGAACATAGGCTCTCTTCAACACTTTTAGCAAAGCCTCTCGGTGTGCATCAGAACACATCAACAATGACAAAATTGAGATCTTCGAGGGCGTCTGATTCAATTGATCGACAATTTTGTAATCACTTTTCTTTATTATTCTCATAAACTCTTCTACCTCGTTGTCAAAGGTAATCTTGGTATCTATTTCAGGCACGGGCACACTCTCAGCCACCTGTTTTCCTTTAGCTTTTGCCGCAACCTCAACTTCTTTATCACTTCGAAGGGTTTGGGGAGCAAACAACCTCCACTCCTTGTAAAGCCACCTACACCACCCACGTTATCAATATTTGAACTGGCCGATGTCTCGACTTCCTGCTTTTTCCCTTCATAGTACACATCTGCCCCATAATGCCATGGGATTGCTTTATTAGAGGTAAACGGAACTGGTCCTGGAACCGTGATGGTAACAGGACTGAGTCTTTCTGGCACAACGCTTTCTATAAGAGCTGCACTTGCAGGTACCTGAATCTCAGCAGGAGTATAATAAATTGTCACAGTGGACACCTCGTCAATATCTTTCACAACCCGGTCAAACTGGAGACGGCCTTCATTGATCAGATTTTGCAAACTAACTCTCAATTTATCATAGCCATTCTCTTGATCCATACATTCAGAATAATCTTGGTCACAATTCGGGAACACCTGTCCCTTCAACAGACGATCTTTTACAACCAGCAATGAAGTCTTCACCTGATTGATATCTTCCACCAAGTTCAATCTCTTTCCATCCTCAATGGCGTGCACATCTGACACCCCATGATTAGGCATGGGGTTCTGAAGAACATTAGGAGGTAGAGAGAAGTTGATTGCCTTAGCATCTATCAGATCTTGCACCTTATTTTGAAATGCCCAGCACTTTTCAGTGGTGTGCCCCGGAGCACCTGAATGGAAATCGCAGCGAGCATTAGCATCATAGTTAGGTGGCAAGTTTCCAGCAGCAGGAGGTCTCATGGTACGAAGTTCAACCAACTTTAATTTGAGTAACTGGGGTAACAATGTTGAGTAGGTCATAGGGAGAGGGTCAATTTTGCGGTCCCTCTGCCTAGACCTTTGCTGGAAAGGAGGTTGCTGTTTTTGCTGATCCGGCTATTGTGGTTGCTGTTGCTGAACAGATGGTGTTGGGATCGTCACTGCACCTACTTGGTGATAAGCCTGAGAACGTCCTCTTCCCCATCCTCTATACACAGCATTTGTATCACCTTCTCTCCTTTTCTGACCATTAGCAAAAGGTTTCTTCGTTCCAGAGGAACCATCCCCACTTACGTCTTGAATTTTTCCAAGTTTCAACAAACTCTCGATCCTTTCGTCGACAATCACAATATCAGAGAATCTCATCGATGGACAAGCAGCCAATCTATCAAGGAATGCCCCTTGCAGGGTGTCCATAAACATATCTGCCATTTCTCTCTCCAGCAAAGGGGGTTGAACCTGGGCGGCCATTTCCCTCCACCTCTGAGCATATTCTTTGAAACTTTCCTTAGAATTTTGTGACAACCCTTGCAGTTGAGTGCGGTTGGGAGCTGTAGCGAGTGATTTTTGAATGTGGTTGCGAAGCACGATCGCTCTGGTACTACAGTTCGATTCATTTTTTATCCTATTAAAGCTGATGAAGGAAGGGAAATAGATGTCTCCAATTAACCCTGCTTACATACTGAGATTAAACTGTCAAAACTGTTGGTTTACAGATGCTACAAAGATTCAGGGTTTCTCCTAGGTTATTTTGTTGACAAGGGATGCTTTAGGCTATCGGTTGAGATGTTAGGACGGATATATATGAAAGAATGGGATTTTGGGTTTTTGTTTAGTGTGCTCGCTAAGATTTTTCTTTCAATCTTATGCCTACATATTCCCGTTTACTGAAACAGGGGAATCAGAGCGTTCGTAGTTCCTCCTATTCTATGGGAGGAAATGGGTGTTTTGGTGTCTTGTTCAAAGCCCAAGACGTGAAGCGAAAGGTAGTTTGTATCTTGTTCAAAGCCCAAGATGTGAAGCTAAAAGTGTTGACCTTAGAGAGAATTTGTCATCTCTAAAGAGGGGTCTGTCTGTTACGACTGTTTATAAAGGAGAATTACTTTAACCGGGATGTGTGAATCCGACAATGCCATAATTTCCTTTATAGGGGATTTCAACCTGAAGGAGAAGGCTTTAACTCAGTGTAGAGTAATGCCATCTTTCCTTAGGAATCTCTCATACTAAAAGAGGGACATTGGCATGGATGTAGATGATCCAGAGGCTTGCCGCTTATAGCAGTTAGATGGAGGGGAAGGAGTTGTTGATGTTTGTGTACTGTGAACGAGGCACAACTTTGATGCAAAAAGGTTAACTGGATCAACCAGTGGTTTTCTTATACAAAGCCTAAGAGAAGGCTATTATGTGTCTGGTACAAAGCCTGAGAGAGAGGCTAAAAGGTTTTGACTCAACGAGGGAATCTTTTGGTATCTCGTATAAAGCCCGAGATGGAGGCTATTTGACTCAACAAGAGAGTTTTTTGTATCTTGTACGAAGCCCGAGATGGAAGCTGAAATTTGTTTGGCTCAATAAGAACCTTTTCGTATCTCGTATGAAGCCCGAGATGGAGGCGAAAGAGGTGATTGACTCAACGAGGGAGTCTCTTTATGTGTCTCGTACAAAGCCCAAGAGAGAGGCTAAACGTTGTTTGACCCCGCTGGGGAGAATCATTGTACAAAGCCGAAGAGAGAGGCTAACTTCATGGGAGAAGGATCATTATACAAAGCCTAAGAGGAGGCTGTGGTGACTGTTTCAGTTGAGTGACAGGTCCATTATGCTGAATTAAAGAGAAAATTAGTTCTTATATAAGCAATGTTGTACTCAGGGCTTTGATTCGAGGATCCGGGTTATTCCTGTTCTTTAAGGAAATGGGAAATCCGAAGGGTATTGAGACTGTCCGAGTCTACGGGATTTCTTCCTATTTTAACGAAGGGGCCACTTGAGAATGTCTTTGAGACTCAAGGAGATTAGACTGTCCAAGTCTAGAGCGTCATCTTTTGTACTATGCTTTGAGAAACAGTAGTAGACTCTATGAAAGGACTGTTCTATACAGTTGACTAATTTCTGTTCCTATACCTCTAGGAGGTCGTCCGGACAATTTGTACGAAGCCCAAGAGGAGGCTGGAAACTTTTAAGAAGCCGACGGGTCCTTGTACTAAGCCCAAGAGAAGGCTATCATTCCCGGAGGAAGAGATCATTATACGAAGCCTAAGAAGAGGCTGTGAATACTTCTAAGAAGCCGGCGGGTCCTTGTACTAAGCCGAAGAGGAGGCACGGGTTGCATTTAGGAAGCTTGTGGGTCCTTGTACGATGCCCAAGAGGAGGCTGATGCTTTTAAGAAGCCCGTGGATCCCCAAACCCCGAGAAATTCAAGGCAAGCTATTCACAAGGAATAGATAAAGTCAGGAAAGTTCAAGAATTTGGAAGAAACTCAAAGATTCCATTCACGGAGAATACATTCATCTCTGGGAGTAGAGTTTCTTGATAATTCCTAATGAGGACAGCCGAAGAGAAGACTGTATCTGGTGATCCTATTGGGGATCTAGTTGTCTATTTCTACGAATAAACAAAACGGCGTCACCTAGTTCTAGACGTAGTTGCCGGGGAAACTCTAAATATATATGCTATTATTACACAGTTGATATGAGTTTATGAAAGAAGACTTACATCGAAACAACCCCACAATACAGTTATATGTATATGAATGCGGTAAATGAAAACAATAACCACTTACTCGGTTGTAGAGCTTCCATACTGTTTGGTTAGTTGTTCAACAAAGAAAGATTGAAAACAACAGTATATTTCAAAATCAAAGGAGAAAGTGCTTTGAAAAAGAAAGATTTGGGGCTTACAGCTCAAGGAGAGGCCCAGGGTTTTATCAGTGAGCGCACTGTTTGAATTTGTACAGAGGGACTTATACAAGTGACTGAGGCCCAAAAAAGGTTTTCTGTACAAAGGGGTGGGTCTTACACTCTCTCTAGAGGCCCAAAAAGTTTTAAAGAAAAAGAGTGGGGCTTATAACACGAGGGTAGGCCTAGGTTTTTCCGTTTGAAATGGCGATCGCGCCTAGGTTTTCTTTTAACGCAGAGGGGCTTATACAATATCTAAGGCCCAAAGTGATTTTGGTTAAAAGGGGGTTGGGTCTTACACTCTATTAGAGGCCCAAAAAGTTTTAAATGGATCTTATAGCTAAAGGAGAGGCCCAAAAGGTTATTTTTCAAAAGGGCGACGATCGCGCCATTTGTTTTTTGACGGTATCGGGACTTATACAATACACTGAGGCCCAAAAATGGTTTGGTCAAAAAAGGATTGGGTCTTACACTCTATTAGAGGCCCAAAAAGTGTTTGACAATGATTTGTTTGAGTGAAAATCAAAGAAACCCTAATTTTATTCTTTAAAAGTAAATATTTAAAGAAAATTAATGAAAAATACCAAATAGGTTTGAATAAACCACTTGTGATTTTTGTTTAAGGTTTGAAAAATGAGGTATAAATCACAAGAGATATTAAAACTCATTTGGTCTTGATTTTTCAAGATGAATATTCATTTTAAAATGTTTAAAAACTAATAAAAGTGAATTTATTCACAAAAATACTAATTATATTAAATAAATAATATAAATTCAATTTTTTGTGGAATAAAATATTTCAACATTTTTGTGATTTTTTGCAAAAAGAACCAATAAAAAATAATTAAAATTGAAAGAGTTATTAATTTTCCAATTAATTAATAAACCATGAAAATATTGGAAAAAATGGCAAAATGTGAAAAAACACAAAATGACATGGGTGGGGTTTGAACCAAAGACCTCAAGGTTACAAGGCGCGCGCCTTACCACTGGGGTGGTGATACATCCATTGTTTGAAACAAAACAACAAATATACAAGGCATGACTTGGTTTTAGGCCTGGCCCAAGGCAACTTTTGGCTCAGAAACGTGAAGGTCATAACTTTCTCAATTCTTAATGGTTTGAGACAAAATTTATATGCATCTGGACCAGAATTTCATAAGAAATCCAATGGTGGTGGTAGTTTTTTCAGATCACACTCCCTCCTCAAAATCCGATAGTGGTTTTGAAAATGACCTATAAATGCATTTTCTATGCTACAACTTGGTACAAGCATGGATTACATGGTGAATTAGTTCAAACACAACATATACAACATGTATGAGATGTTTATGATCAATGGACTTCAAAGCATTGCATCTTTGAAAGATTCCAAGTTGTGAGGCTTACCTCTTTTTTGAGATTTTGGAGCTTTTGTGCAATCTGTCAAACCTCTTGTTCCATAAATGATTTGATGCTTTAGACACACTCAAGTGATCCCTTAGAAGCTTTTAGGATGATTGGAATTGACTGGTACCTGCAAAAACACAAATAGTCCCTTTCTTGCAAAAGGGGTTAAAAGTGACCAAAATAGCAACTCTCTCAAATGGTGTTCCAGATGAGGGAAACCATTTGGGACAGTTCAAGGATGATATTTGGAGTGTGTTTGAGGTTTCATCTGGTTTGGAAAGTGACTGAATCAAGACATGGCTTGAAAAGTGCAAAAAAAGCCTATTTTGAGGTTTTGAGAGGTGACTTTGTGATTTTGTGATTACAGGTCACTTGTGATAGTTTGTACAACTTACATATGATATATATGAGGTGTGTGTGTGATTGATTGTGATGAAAAAGCTCTTAAGCTCAAAAACTCAAAGTTGCCTTGCTAAAGAAGGCATTTTTGCCAAGAGAAAGAGGTTTTGAGGAAAGCATCTGTTTGATGGCTTTGGTGTACTCAAACTGATCACAATTGAGCTCTATTTATAGTAGAGCAAGTTTGTTTGGAGATCCACAGTGAATGGCAACTGCAGCAGGTGTTTGTTCAATGTTGGCCAATGGAAATCCAAGTCTCCTCTAGCCATTGACTAGAGGTTAGGGCACAGGGCTGTGGTTCCCTTGGTCTTGGATAATTCTTGACTGAATTTAGTTGAGAATGGCTCAGTCCATGCCACCTTGATGCTTCCATTGAATGCTCCAATCCAAAATTGGAGTCTTGTCCCTATTTTGGCCATTCTAGGTTCAACATGCTATTTCTTGTTCCAAAGAATTTGGAGGCTTGGCTCAGTGGTTGTCCCCTTTAGATTCAATCCTCAGAGGTGTCTAAGTGGATAGGAGCATTTGGATTTGGCTGATTTTGGCAAATCGAGCAAAAATGTAAATTTTGCCTTGCCTTGGCAGATTTCAGCAAGGCAACTTTCCAATGTCATATCTCATGACTCAAATTGAATTTGGTAATGTTCTTGGTCATTTTGGAAAGCCCTTACATGATACAATAACTGTTTGAACATATTTGGTTTTGATCTCTTTTGAATCCAAGTGAAAAATCCCCCTACATTTGGCAAAAAGTAGGGTAAAATCTGACTTTGTGAAATTTTCACTAAGTGTTGGAACAAAGTGACTTTTCTTGATTTTGATCACTCCATAACTCAAAATCCATGAGGAGTTGGAATTAGGTCTAGTTGAAGTTTTTGTAGAGGGCGATGAGGTCTACAAATCAAGCCTTGGATGGGAGAAAATGGCTTTGTGGTTTAGGAGTTATGACCCTCCAAAGTTAGTACCCTAGCCACTTTATTTTTAACTTAGAAAATTTTCTAAGTTTTTTATGGTTACCCCTTTTACAAGTTACCCAACTTTTCTTGATTTTTCTTGATGAATGATGATTCAAATCATACATTAACATCATTTTAGGGTTAAAAATCCATTTTGGTGAAAAATCTCAAAAAGTCAAAGTTGACTTTTGTGCACAGTTGACTTTTTATCAGATGAATTCCAAACTGTGCAATTCTTCAGGAAATCATGTCATTGACCTAAATCAAACTTGATGGACATGTTCCATGGGTGCCATAGGGTATATTGATGCATGTCATAGGGCTTGGGAGCATGTCCTGGTCAAAAGTCAAAGTTACAGTTGACTTTTTCCTTAAAACCCTAACTGTGGTGCAGATGAAATTGAGACTTGTTGCTCAAGCTTCTTGGATTAATCCATTGTTGCAAATAGATCAATATAGTTCATTAGAGACCCTCAAACCCTCTCTTGAGGTCTTGACTCATGATTTGCCCTAAAAGTCAACTTAGGGGTGAATTAGGTCAAGAAACCCTAATTCCTGATTTTTGATGAATGCATCCCCTGAGGCAAAATTAACTTGTTGATTGGGTCCATGAGGTTCCATGGAGTATATTAGGTTAGGTTTTGGATCATTGGCTTATGCCCAGATGAAAAATTTCCATCTGGAGGCCCTGGTCGACCAAAACCCTAATTTGGTGACACTGTCGATCTTGAGACTTAATCCACCTAGAAGGGAGCAGCCTTGTGCTTAATCCTTGAAATGGGAGTCCTTTTGATCCATTTTGGATGTTTGAGAGGTTAGACAAGTTGAAGATCATGTCATTCCTTGATTGATCCTTTGTCTAAGAACTCTGAGAGGGCTTGAAACCCTAATTCTTGATTGTAGTGGATGCTCACCCATTTTTGGGGAGACTGATGAAGTATGATGGCCCATCCATATTGTGATGATGATTTGTACAATGATGGGAAATCCTAGTGGTCAAAATTTAGGGTATGACAGACGCCCCTATTTAATCTTCTTGGACACGAAGGTGTGAATGACGAAGGTATTCGGGCATTCGGGGTGCAAGAGGATTAAATATCGGAATACCCGAAATTTTGATGGTGGTTATGAATGGTAGCTTACGCATTCATCTTCTTTAGCTAAGCAATGATGCTTAGAAAAGGTAAACTTCCCCTCGATCCTGGTCTTCAGCCAAGGAACTGGTCTCAGTTTCTAAAATAAACTTCCCCTCAATCCTGGTTTCCTACCGAGGAACTGGTCTTAGTTTCTGATGTAAACTTCCCCTCAATCCTGGTTTCCTACCGAGGAACTGGTCTTAGTTTCTGATGTAAACTTCCCCTCCATCCTAGTTTCCTACACAGGAACTGGTCTTAGTTTCTGATGTAAACTTCCCCTCGATCCTGGTTTCCTACCGAGGAACTGGTCTTAGTTTCTTTCGTCAATAAACTTTACTGACAAGGGATGCTATTTGTAGTGGCTTTCCTTCAAACTTCTCGCCGAATTTTCCTGGGGAGATGCCATTTGAGTGGAAAAAGTTTTGATGTCAGACTTGCTGGGGAACCCAGTCGTCTGAGTTGTAGAGGTGTACAAACTTCCCTGTTGGAGATGCCATTTGTTGACTCTACTTGGGGAATGCGAGTCCCTTGAGAGACTGCATTCGCTTGGGGTCTTTACATCATATTTTTCTCGGAGATCTTCTCGGAGAAATGCCATATGATGTGATCCAATTTTGAGGTGCCGATGACCTTTTCATTAGTGGGTTTTTCGGAGAAAAACTGCCGTACTACCGAATCTCCGATTTAGGAGGCTTTCTCTCGGGATTTTCTTTAATCCGGGAAAACAAGGATATCATCTTCAATGGAGAAGAGGGATGTTAACTGAGGGCTCTCTGGTCTTTCAGAGGTTCAAGTTATCAAAGTGGTCAAGGGCCAACTTCAATCCAGAAATAAAACTGGAGGAGAGAGAATGTTCAGACGTAACACTTCCTGACGAGGAAAGGGCTGACAACTCAATTGAGAGGACTTTTATCACTAGGGGACAAGACCCACTAGAGTGATAGGGATGCAATATGAAATGTGAATGCAAATCAATAATGCAATGATGTATGTATGTTTATGCTGACAAAACTGACGTGACATACAAACTGACAGGTGAACACGACTGGATACTCGGCCATCGCGGGGCGAAGAAGTACCGTTGGTTCAGAATAGCAATTCCACCTTGCTTAGGAGAGATAGCCCCTGTTGGGAGCTATGTTAATCGGGCTTAGGAGATGAGAACTCGGCCGAGGCGTGTCAGACGAAACAAGGTCTCTGACACAGTTAATCCCTTCATTTAGGCGTACTGGGTTAGAAGGAGTACTTTGATTCTGCACTTTGAAGTTTGCTTACTTCTGGAGAAGCGATTGATGTTCTTCTGATTTTCTACAGTCAAAAGAAATTGTCGTCTTTAATTTAAAAAGCAAACAAAGTTTTAACAAGTAAATTCATTTTTGTTTTATTTCAAGAATCGTTAATCATGTTAACAACGTCGTTCTGTAAAGCTAAAACAAATAAGAACTTTGAGATATGTAGGCGGTACATGGATTTTTTCTGAGTATATATGACACTTGTGACATCTCCTCATGTACTTGTAGCAATCAGATTCCATTGTCAACCAATAGTACCCTGCTCTCAGAATTTTTCTCACCATTGTGTGTCTGTTGGCATGAGTGCCAAAGGATCCTTCGTGAATTTCTTTTATCAGCATGTCTGCTTCTGGTTTGTCTACGCATCGGAGCAAGACCATGTCAAAGTTTCTCTTATAGAGTGTGTCACCTCTCAGGAAGAAGCTGCCAGCCAGTCTTCTGAGGGTTTTTCTATCTTTCCTGGATGCCCCAGGTGGGTACTCTTATTTCTGAAGGAAGCATTTGATATCGTGATACCAAGGTTTATCATCTATGACTGCTTCAATCGTGAAGATGTAAGTGGGCCGTTCAAGGCGCATTATGTCAATCTTAGGTAAGTCGTTCCATTGACTTACACTAATCATGGAAGAGATGGTGGCTAAGGCATCAGCCATGTGATTCTCCTTACGAGGGATATGATGAAACTCGACTCTGTTAAAGAAGGGTAACAACCTTCTTGCGTAATCTTTGTAAGGAATCAATCCTGATTGGTATGTGTTCCAATCTCCTTTGATCTGATTGACGACCAAAGATGAGTCGCCATATACATCCAAGTTCTTCATCCTCAAATCAATCGCTTCCTCGAGACCCATGATACAAGCTTCGTATTCGGCCTCGTTATTTGTACACTTGAACGTAAGTCTGGCGGTGAAAGGAATGTGGGTACCCTGAGGTGTTATAATGATTACCCCAATTCTGTTTCCGTATTGATTGACAGCTCCGTCGAAAATTAGTCCCCAATGGGAACCTGGTTCTGGCCCTTCACTGGGTAGCGGTTCATCGCAGTCTTTCATTTTTAGATACATGACATCTTCGTGTGGGAAGTCAAACCTGATTAATTCCTGATCGTCAATCGGTTAATGAGCTAAATGACCGGCTAAAATACTTCCTTTAACGGCGTTTTGAACGTGGTATTCGATGTCGTATTCTGATAACAACATCTGCCAACGGGAAATCCTTCCCGTGAGAGCAGGCTTTTCAAATACATACTTGATTGGATCCATTTCGGAGACCAACCACGTAGTGTGATGAATCATGTACTGGCGAAGACGTTTGGCTGCCCAAGCCAAAGCGCAGCAAGTTTTCTCAAGCATAGTGTACTGAGTCTCGCAGTCGGTGAATTTCTTGCTCAAATAGTAGATGACAGACTCTTTCCTTTTGGTTTCATCTTGTTGGCCAAGTACACAACCCATGGAGTCCTCTAGGACTGTGAGGTAGATGATCAGTGGTCTTCCTTCCACTATAGGTGATAGAATCGGTGGGTTCAACAGATATTCCTTAATACTATTGAAAGCGGTTTGACAGTCTTCTGTCCAAACGCAGTCCTGGTTCTTTTTGAGTAATCTGAAAATTGGCGCACACGTCACGGTCATGAGGAATTTGAATCTGGAAATATAGTTCAAACGTCCCAGGAATCCCCTGACTTATTTTTCAGTCTTTGGAGAAGGCATTTCTTGAATGGCCTTGACCTTGTCAGGATCAACCTCAATTCCTTTCTGGCTGACGATGAACCCTAAAAGTTTCCCTGAACAGACACCGAATGTGCACTTGTTAGGATTCAAGCGGAGTTTGTATTTTCTCAACCGCTCGAATAGTTTTGACAGGTGGGTCACATGCTCCTCTTCTATTTTTGATTTAGCAATCATGTCATCGACATATACCGCAATTTCCTTGTGTATCATGTCAGGAAACAGAGTAGTTATGGCCCTTTGATAGGGTGCCCCGGTGTTTTTTAAGCCGAACGGCATTACCTTATAACAAAAGGTACCCCATGGGGTAATGAACAAAGTTTTCTCCATGTCTTTCGGCGCCATTTTGATCTGATTATAGCCCGAGAATCCATCCATGAAGGAGAAAACTTTGAACTTTGTTGTACTGTCTACCAGCATGTCAATGTGTGGTAAGGGAAAGTCGTCCTTTGGACTTGCCTTGTTCAGATCTCTGTAATCCACACACATTCTGACCTTTCCATCCTTTTTCGGAACTAGTACGATGTTGGCTAACCATTGAGGATATTCTGACGTAGTGAGGAAACCCGCGTCAATCTATTTCTGTACCTCCTCTTTGATTTTGATGGCCATGTCTGGATGAGTCCGTCTCAACCTTTATTTTACTGGCGGACATTCTGATCTTAACGGTAGATGGTGTTCCACGATGCTGGTATCCAACCCTGGCATGTCCTGATATGACCAAGCAAACACATCGGGAAATTCTCTGAGAAGCTTTGTCAAACTCTCTTTGACAGTTGGACTGAGCAGTGCCCCAATCTTGACTTCTTTTCTCTCTTCTTCTGAACCCAAGTTGACCATTTCCAATGGCTCTTTGTGAGGTTCAATGGACCTTTCCTCTTGTCGGAGTAATCGGGAGATCTCTTCTGGAATTTCGTCATCATCTTCTTCTTCAGCCCCAAATACTGGGAACTCAAAGTTGGGAGAAGGCATTGGGTCGTATGTTTCAACGGGGTTTAAAACAAGCAATCTGCATGACGTGATGATTTGTGTTTAGAAGAGATAGAGAGAATACAAAAGTGTGTGCAGTGTATTTCTTTTACTGCTTGTTTTTATTATTGAGTTGTTTTTTAGGATTACCATTTTCTGAAAAACGAAACTAGAAAACAGCAATTAATGCGAAAATTACAGAACGACGTTATTTTATTAATGAACAAGTCGATTCTTGAAACTACAGCCCTATAAAACAAAATTCTATACATTTGGGCGAAGTGAAGAGGGAAATTTACAGAAAGTGAGCCCTATCAAAACATCCGTTTCACCTGGGCAGGGTGAAAGGTTAAAAGACGGCAATTACTTTGACTTATGAACAATCTTCGGAACATCGACAGCAACCCATTGGCGGCAAACTCCTCGGTGAATCACAAAGTCTGGTACCTTTCTTGATTTTTCCTCAGAAATGACGCTAATTTCTGGCAGAGCAGGATCATTGGAATCTATTTCCCAGGCAGAGTTGTCGTATGAGGATTCCTCAGTTGTATTTTGCATAGTATTTGTACTCTCAGTTGTATCTCCCTATCCAGTTGGTTGGACGTCTTCGAGCCTGATATGAGAGCTTTCAGGAGCGGTGTACTTGACCTTGAAGTCGTATTTCCCACTCGGTTGTCCCAAGGTGTCCCACACTTTTTTGGAACTGGAGGAGTCATGCCTCTCGATGACGTTGAACTCGGGAAAAGCATAGTTGATGAATTCTAGTCCGGCAAGCTTTGCCAATTCATCATCGTGCTGTGTATTTTCAGGATAACCTGGGTGTTGATCCCATGACATGGTGGGGACGCAGGTATTCTTTTCAATGAAGCTCAGCTGATTTTCATTGTTCGGCTGACTTTCTTGTCCCAAGTCTCCTGGGTACGGTTGCCAAATAGGCAGACCATTTATTGGGCCATAATAGTCGTGGTCAAAGTTGTATTTCATCGGAGTGTCTTCCTCTAATGAATTTGGCGGAGCACGACATCCTTTAGGATCACAATCTTCGTATATCATTTCAAAATCTGACCTCGGTATAAATCTCGGACTCTGTGTTGGATAGCAAAAAGGAGTCTGTGTTTCGCCCTGAGACGTATAACCGTCCTCGTTGAGATAGGACTTCCATTCTTCCTCCGTATCGGAGGAATCATCTTTATTGATGGAATACGCGTCTTGAGTCATTGGTTGAAGGAAGCCTCCACTGTGGAAGAAGTTCTGAATGGGATGAAGACTTTCATCGTTAGCAGCTGTCTGGGTGCAGGTTGCAGAAAAACCAAGACCCTTCTTTGTTTTGTTATCAGTGGGAATGACAAGTTATCCCCATCCTTTTGCATTGTTATTTTTGATCACTTCGAGAGCATCTCTGTATGAGGAAATCGAGGTTCCTTTCTGTGATGGATTCTCATTACTCACCGAAAATGCCTGAAACTGAGTTCCAACAACCTCCTCGGGTTCTACACAAGTATATAATGACAAGCTGCTCACGAGCAAGGCTTGTTCTCCACAAACCGTGACAAGTTGGCCGTTCTGGATGAACTTTAGCTTTTGGTGGAGGGTCGAAGTGACCGCCCCAGCCTGATGTATCCAAGGTCTTCCTAATAAATAACTGTATGTTGCCCGGATGTCCATGACCTGGAAAGTGACTTGGAAAGTGTGAGGACCAATAGTTATGGGAAGGTCGACTTCGCCGATAACCGTTTTTCTGGATCCGTCAAATGCTTTGACGACGACCTCGCTGGTTCTCATCGAAGGTCCTTTGAATGATAATTGCATCAAAGTGGACTTCTGCATAACATTCAGGGCTAACCCTGTGTCTACCAGTACGCTGGCTAAAGCATCGTCCTGGCAGTTGACTGTAATGTTGAGCGCCATGTTATGACGGCGACCTTCTTCAGGTAATTCCTCATCACTAAATCCCAAGTTATTGTAGGAAGTGATGTTAGAGACAATGCTATTGAACTGTCTAATTGTTACATCCTGTTCCACAAAGGCTTGCTCCAAGACTTTCTGTAGAGCCTCTCTGTAGGCTTCAGAACTGAATAAAAGTGATAGCAAAGAGATCTTCGAAGGATTTTGTAACAGTTGACCAACAATGTTGTATTCACTCCTTTGGATGAGCTTTAGCATCTCATCATCGTTTTTTGAAAGGTCGGGATTACTAGATTGATCGACTGGTGGATTGGGAACTTCTGTCTGAGGTTCCTTTTCTTTGTTGGGTTCTCCAACTCCTCTGTTAAAGATTCTACCACTCTGTGTTACTCGACTGATGTCTGCAATATTCACGACGGAGGGTAAAGGAATTTCCTTTCCATTCTCAATTGTTGTTGCACCGTATTTGTAAGGGATAACCTTAGTTGACTCACACGGTAGTGGTCCCGGTAGATAGATAACTATGGGAGCCCTCTGATTTTTCTGACCATCGTAAGTAATTTCGATCCGTTCCCGGTTGGGAATTCTCGATTCGTCAAGTAGAGGGATAAATGCTACAAACATCCCTAGTCCCCTGATGATCAGAGATTACGACGACGTCCTTAATTTGATTAGCGAAATAGTTGACTGGTCCAGAACTTGACCATGGTTGAATCTCTTTACGGTCCAACTGACTTTGAAGGGCTGCTCGCACGAGGTAGCACCCTTGATTATCCACTGAGCAAACTCCACACCGCTCATAGTTGTGTAGTGGTACCTGGCCACGTCCGCTTTGAATACAATGTAACCTTACTAGGTTTGTTTCCATCGACCGAACATCCTGACTTTGATATCTAGTAGGATTCCCATTAGTGATACTGATTTGCTGGGTGTCTTCATCCATATAGATTAGAAGCCACAAGTCGTTCAACAAGTGCTGAAGTGTTTCCTGGACAAGGGCATAGTCCTGATCGTCTCTGCAACCCGCTTTACAGCCCTGATAATCATGTGATACCAGGAACCCGAGTCGTACCTGTTTAGCATGTAACTCCACCAGGCTGGTATTCATCAAGCGAATATCGAAGATTTGAATCATGTTGATTTGATAATGATTCCTATCATGGTAGTCCTGAATCCATCCAAGATCTATCTGACGCTGGAGGGCCTCTTGTACAAAAGAGCATCCCTGTTTGTTTACCGAGAAAGTCAGGCAGGAGTTGTAATCGTGCCGCGGTAGATTATGGTACTGGCTTTGCCTTGAGTGCATTGCCACCAGGTTGGTATTCATCGCACGGATACCGTGGTTTTGAATGATGTTGGAATTCGTATAAACCATGTTAACTCCAGGAACTCGGTGCTCTTGGATCCATCCGAGATCCATCTGTTCCTGTAGAGCTTATTGTACCACAGAACATCCTTGATTGCTTTTAGAGCAGATATCACACTGGTGATAATTATGAGGTGGCACATGGCCATATCCACTCTGTCTACAATGCATCTTGACCAAGTTGGCCTTTAACAAGAGTACATCATGAATTTGATAGATGTTGTTAGACTCCCCCTCTATCAAATTGACTGTAGATTTCTCGTGTTGAGGCAGCGGGTTCGTGAGAACATTTGGATTCGTATCTTTGAAAGATAAGACCCTGCTCCTAACAAGCTTTTGCACGTCGGGCTTGAAACTGAGACAGTTTTCTATGTTATGACCTGGTCCTCCTTGATGGTAAGGGCAAGTCTGATCCACCTTAAACCAAAAAGGCAGATTTTCTGGTACTATAAGAGGAGACTTAGTCTAGACATGCCCCTTGGCTAACAGTAATGGAAATAGTTCTGGAACGATACGGGTATAGGATCAAATCCTGGTGGCCGCGTTGTACGATTGTTGTTGTATTGAGGACGAGCCTGCTGAAGAGGCTGTTGTGTCCTTTACTGAAATTGCTATGACTGCGGTTGGCTTTGAGCAACTTGAGGTTGATACGTAGAAACAGGCGCGGGGTTGATAGCAGGAGTTACAGCTGCTACTGGTTGGTACCATCGCCTTTGCTTTCCGAGGGAGATATTCCCAATATCTTGCTCTTTTTTCTTAGGGAGAGCACTACCGTATTTTTTAGTACCGCTTGTCGACCCAATGTCTTTGACTAGACGTCCTTCTCGAATGGCTTCCTCGAGACACACTCCCATACCAACCATTTCGGTGAAGTCGCTGGGAGCACTGGCAACCATTCTGTTGTAGTAAAATGAGCTCAAGGTCTTTAAGAAAATCTTTGTCATCTCTTTTTCCTCAAGAGGTGGCCAAATATGAGCGGAAATTTCACGCCATCCCTGAGCGTATTCCTTAAAGGGTTCCTTGTCCTTTTGCGACATTGATCTGAGTTGATCTCTGTCTGGTGCCAGGTCCAAATTGTATTTATATTGTTGGACGAAGGCAGTGCCAAGATCTCTGAAAGTGCTAATCGTAGTACAGTTTAAACCCATGTACCATTTTAGTGCGGCACCGGTTAAACTATCTTGAAAGTAATGAATCAGTAGATCATGGTTCTCTATCTGAGCTGACATTCGCCAAGCGTACATCACCAGATGACTCTGAGGGTAAGAATTACCCTTGTATTTTTCAAAGTCGGGCACCTGGAATTTGTGCATGACTTTCACATTGGGGACCAAACAAAGGTCTACGGCGTCTTTTCCAAATAAATCCTAACTGCGAATAGCTTGCAGTTCCTTCTGCATTTCCAGGAACTGCTCCTGGAATTCATCCATTCTATCGAGCATACTTTCCTTTCTACCAGAAGGTATCTGTGGAATCTGTCCTTCCGGGACAGTGTACACCATAGGGGGTGGTACCGTTACTACGGCAGTGAATCTTGGCGTTTCAGGAGTCCTCATTATGCCTCTGGCATCCTCGTTTTCCCGAAGTTTGTAACCTTCAGGCCCAACGACTTCTGCTATGATTCCCTGATCTTCAGTGATCGGCGGAACATATCCTTCCGGGATATAGTTAACAGGCATGCCCCAGGGACGATCTTTCGACATCTAATACCTAGGTTCATACTTCTCCACTATGGGCGTTGAGGTGATCTCTGAGATCACAGTTCTTTGTAGCTGAGCTTCTGCCATGGCTTGCATGTCGTTACGAAGCTTTCTCATATCCTCTCTCAGAGCGTCGATCTCTTCTTTCAACTCTCTGTTCTCTTCCTCAAGATCATCCATCTTTTTCTGACGATTAACCCAAGTATTGTACGAATGAGACAGTTTGACTTCGAACCAAGACACAAATGTGAGATTCGTAGGTAAGAAGAATACGTGACGTGAGAATGATGAATGCAATGATTATATTAATTGTTTTTTTTTGTTTAATCAAAATAAACTTCGACAATTAGATTTCAAATATCAAACAGTGGGGACACGCCCATTTTATTAAATTCAAAGGATTGCGGAAATGGAAATATAGTAAATTACAAGGTGCGGAAACAGAAACCTAAGCTAATGGGTCCCAAGTCCTCTCTGAGGAGAACTAGGGAGCTGATTCTGGTACTTTCCTTTTCTTGGACCGGGGCTCTTGGGCCTTTGTCGGGTTGTCATTCCTTTGCCAAGTGAAAGGAGCGAGCAAATTCCTTTGGTCATCCTAATTTTCTACAGCATGCTGCTCCAAAATCTCAATTAGAGCATCCTTATCCTTCAGCAGTTACTGTATTTATGTACACTCCACATTGAGAATGTGGTACTTGTTCTTCCAAGACCTCCTCTCCTGTTGAACTTTGTTGAGAGTAACCTGAAGTTTTTCCGTTTTAGTCATGAAGTACATGACAGATTCCCTTGGCGGAAGAACTCCGTGAGGATAAGGCATCTTTAGCTTGAGAGCTCTAGTTTGTACCCAGTGGAGATAAGGCTCCACCGAGACACAATTCGGTTTTCCTAGAGACTCCCGTCCTTTCTTATGAACACGTTTCCAAGCGTGCACTATTTCTATCTTTAGTGCCCTAGCCTGCGTCATTATATGTCATTCCTAACCGTTGTTAAATGGGTTTTTCGTAGTAGTGCCTGTCATTTTCTCCTTCCATGAAGAAAAGACCTTCCAGATGAGCATTACGCGGGACATGCCTCATCGGGTATCCAAATTGACAACGAACTAAAACTGGATGGTAATTGATCCCTCCCTTAGTTCCTATGAGGGGTACGTTGGGGAAGTTTCCACAACGGTCAATGATTCTGATCCCGTCATAAATCCTATTGTACCAATCTATGTCAGAGTTGGTAAGAGACATGATTTTCTGCGACCAACGTAAGGAACTCTTATGATCCCAAAAAGCGGCAGACTTAGGCAAATAGGAGATAAACCATTTATATAGCAGGGGTACACAACACGTGATCATTCCTCCGTTGTATAAATTCCTTAAGTGTACAGAATGATATGCATCTGCGAGTATGGTCGGTACAGGGTTTCCAATTAGGAAAATCTTAAGGGCTTGATCTCGACGAAGTTATCAATGTTGGGAAACAAAAATAACCCGTAGGTGATTAAAACAAAGATGCTTTCAAAAGCAGTCACATTCCCTATACTAGAAAAGTATAGAGCTTTCTTTACCAGAAACTTGGCTGGTAAATCTGGGATTCCTCCCTTGGTGGTCAGGTGAGTCTTGACTTCTGACTCATCCAAATAAATTGCTCTTGCAATGATTTGATCCTTTGGAATTTCTTCCAGTCCAGAAAAGGGAGCTTGATCAGTAATGGGTAGATCAATCAAATGAGAATACTCCTCCAGCGTTGGTGCGAGCTGGTAATCCTGGAATGTCAAACAGTGATAGACCGGATCATAAAACTGAACGAGTGCCTCCAGGATTCCCTCAATCACATGGACCCTTAATAGAGGTAGCAGACCTCCATACTTGGCTCTGAACGCGTCAGGGTTAGTGATCATCCTTGCTAATCCTCTCAAATCCTCTAGTTTTGGAACCTTGAAGGTATACTTGTGAGTTTTTCTTCTACCAAAATCCATGAGCGCAATTCTTTCTCTCTGACATTTGCAATCATTGTTTTAGTTTAATTTTAAAAAGAGAGACTAGAAGAGAAAATTTTTCTTTGCTTAATGTTTTTTAAAATGAATTCATGAATGCAGCACACAAAAACATAGAAAAAACATGGGGTCAAAGGGTCGGTGTCATGAAGTCAAGGCTCTATCCATCCCAAAGGTTTATACTAGTGATTTTTGTACCTGTCTCTCAAAATCATTGATTCTTGTAGAGATAACATCAGCGGGCCGGGAACCGTGCTAGGTGATGTATTTCGAAGAATCTCAGAAGAGGGTAGTATCGCGTGACAACTATTTCCGATAGCTTCCGCACTACTGAAAGAGGTTTTTCCTAAGTGTATACTCAATCTTTTGACATGCGGCATCACACGCACTCCCATTAGTAGAAAAATAAACACAGATATCAATTAGGAAAAGCAGTATATATATTTGTCTTAATGTCCTAGACTTTTTAAGAGCTGTGAATCCTATGATCCTAACAGAAAATGGCTCCCCGGCGGAGGCGCCATTCTGTGGTACCTTCCCAACTTAAAGGTTTTTTGACCTAAGATCCTAGTGAGGGCCGATCCTAGCAATAATGACATTCCCCGATGGAACCGTCATTCGGTGATACCATGTGAACCCAAGGACTCGTCCCAAGAGAAGGTTTCAACCAGAGAGGTAAGAGATACAAGATTTCTTTGTTTGGCCCCATGATGGGTGCCATTTTTTCTGTGGAAAATGGGGACGACAAGATCTCACCATGGCACCTCCCACTGTGGTCGCCAATTTTCTATGGAAAATGGGGACAATGATGACTAGATCTTACTTTGACTCCCAATGTGGTCGCCATTTTTCTGTAGTGCGGTTTTCGTGGTTTCGAATCACTATCGCTTTAGTACTACAGTTCGATTCATTTTTTATCCTATTGAAGCTGATGAAGGAAGGGAAATAGATGTCTCCAATTAACCCTGCTTGCATCCTGAGGTTAAACAGTCAAAACTGTTGGTTTACAGATGCGGCTTTAGTTCGTGGGTCTCTCTCTGTTTATTTTGTTCAGAACGAAATACCGGGATTGCTCATGGGGAATTTGTTGGGATACTGTGCTAGATTGGCTGGAGGTAGGGGACTTTGGGGGTTTTTTTGATTAGTGTGCTCGCTAAGATTCTTTTTCAATCTTATGCCTACGTATTCCCGGGATAGGGAAATCAGAGCGATCGTAGTTCCTCCTATTCTATGGGAGGAAATGGTGTTTTGGTCTTGTTCAAAGCCCAAGAGATGAAGCTAAAGGTAGTTTGTATCTTGTTCAAAGCCCAAGATGTGAAGCTGAAGGGTCTATTTGTATCTTGTTCGAAGCCCAAGATGTGAAGCTAAAAGGGTGTTTAACTTTAGAGAGAATTTGTCATCTCTAAATAGGGTCTGTTTGTCACAATTGTTGGGTGACTGATTATAAAGGAGAATTACTTTAACAGGGATATGCAAATCCAACAATGCCATAATATCCTTTATAGGGAATTTTCAACCTGAAGGAGAAGACTTTGACTCAGTTTAGAGCAGTGCCATCTTTCCTTAGGAATTTCTCATGCTAAAAGAGGGACAGTGGTGTGGATGTAAATAATCCAGAGGCTTGCCTCTTACAGCAATTAGACGAGGAAAAAGAGTTGTTGATGTTTGTATACTGTGAACAAAGCATGATTTGATGCTAAAAGGTTGATTTGAATCGAACGGGGATTTCTTTATACAAAGCCTAAGAGGAGGCTATTGACCCAACAAGAGGATGCTTTTGTGTCTTGTACGAAGCCTGAGATAGAGGCTAAAAGGGTTTACTCAACAAGAGAGTGTTTTTATATGTGTCTTGTACGAAGCCCAAGACGGAGGCTAAAAGGGTTTGACTCTACAAGAGAGTCTTTTATACTCACCAAGAGAGTGATTTGTATCTCGTACGAAGCCCGAGATGGAGGCTAAAAAGGTTAGCTCCGCTGGGGAGAATCATTGAACAAAGCCCAAGAGGAGGCTAAGGTTACTGTTTCAGTTGAGTGACAGGTCCAGTATATTGGTTGAAATAGAAAATCAGTTCTTATATGGGTAATGTTGTACTCATGGATTTGATCTGAGGACCGAGAGTATTTCCTGTTCTTTAAGGAAACAGAGAATCCGAAGGGTATTGAGACTGCCCAAGTCTGTGGGTGTTTTTTCCTATTTTTGTAAGGAACTTGAGAATGTCTTCGAGACTCAAGGAGATTAGACTGTCCAAGTCTAGAGTTTTATCTTTTGTACTATGCTTAAGAGAGATCCAAAGACAGTATGTTCGCCATAGAAAGATCTAGACTCTTTGAAAGACTGTTCTATTAAGATGACTAATTTATGTTCCTATACCTTTAAGAGGTCGTCGGGACAATTTGTACGAAGCCCGAGAGGAGGCGAGAAAAACTTTTAAGAAGCCGACGGGACAATTTGTACGAAGCCCAAGAGGAGGCTATCTTCCCGTAGGAAGAATCATTATACGAAGCCTAAGAGGAGGCTATCTTCCTGGAGGAAAAATCATTATACGAAGCCTAAGAGGAGGCTATGAAAACTTCTAAGAAGCCGATGGGTCCTTGTACAATGCCCAAGAGGAGGCGGGGATGCTTTTAGGAAGCATGTGAGTCCTTGCACTAAGCCCAAGAGGAGGCTGATGAACAGTTCCAAAAGGGGTTTCACATGGAACATTGGCCTTCTGTATATGAATTGTTCAAGGGGGAGATTTCTTAGATCTAGTTATCTAAAATTGTTGTAAAAGAAAATTCTCATGGTTTAGGTTATGTTGAAATATCCGGGAGAACGTCGGATGTAAGGAGACAATGTTTTGTCTAGTTCTAGACGTAGTTGCCGGGGAAACTCTAAATATCTATACTAGTATTACACAGTCGATATGAGTTTATGAAAGAAGACTTACAGTGAAATAAGCTCATAATACAGTTATATATATATATATATGAAAGCGGTAAACGAAAGAAGGTAAACACTTACTCGGTTGTAGAGCTTCCATGTTGTTTGGTTGGTTTGTTCAACAAAGAAAGCTTTGATAACAATATTATATTCAAAATCAAAGGAGAAAGTGCTTTTGAAAGGAAAATTGGGGCTTACAGCTCAAGGAAAGGCCTAGGATTTAATCAGTGATCGCACTGTCGTTTTGTACAGGGACTTATACAAGTGACTGAGGCCCAAGAAAGGTTTTCTGTACAAGGGGATGGGTCTTACACTCTCTCAAGAGGCCCAAAATGATTGAAAGTGAACAAAGATGGGTCTTATAGCTCAAGGAGAAGCCCAGGTTAATTTTGAAAAGGGCGACGATCGCGCCGAGGTTTTGAAAACACCGTGGGTCTTATACAACGACTGAGGCCCAAAAGTTTTTGGTTTCAAAAGGGGATTTAGGTCTTACACTCTATTAGAGGCCCAAAAATGATTTTGAATGGGCCTTATAGCTCGAGGAGAGGCCCAGATGGTTTGTTTTAAACGGGCGATGATCGCGCCGAACTTTTGAAATACAACGGGACTTATACAACATTTGAGGCCCAAAATAGGGTTGTATTTACAAAGGATTGGGTCTTACACTCTATTAGAGGCCCAAAGTGTTTTTAAAAGGTTTGATGAGGGTTGAATTAATCAAAACCCTAATTTGTTTCCAAAATGTATTTTAATTGAATAAAAAATTCAATTAAAATGATCAATATTGTTTAACATGTGGAAAACAAACTGTGATCTTGGATTAATGTTTCAAAAATCAAGTTTTGACCTACAAAATGATTAGAAGTCATTAAAATTTGCAAAATCAAGAAGGAAAAAATATTTTAAATGTCAAAAACAATTAAAATATTAATTCTTTGCAAAAATATCAATTATATGAAATAAATAATATTTTTGGGATTTTTTGGTAAAATAAAATATTTTAACATTTTTGTGAATTATTAAAAAAGAATCAACTCAACATCATTAAAACTCAGAGAGAAATTAATTTTTTAATCAATTAAATAAAATCACAAAAATTCAAATATTCAAATATTTGAAAAAGGGCACCAAGAACATCTTGGCCTTGCCCGCGTGCTTTGTTTTTCCCAGATTTGCGTTTTCTATCCAATCTCACTGAATACTTGATTATATCATGCAATCTGCATATCAATCTACTCGATTCAACCTCACGATCATGTCTATGGTCTTTAATTTCATTTATTTTAAGCATGGAATAAGAAATCAAAGAGAAACCTCAAGAACCCTAAATTCTGCATGAAGGTTCAGAAATTCCATACACGATTCATACAAAGCAATTGATTAGGGGTAAACACTCTATGCATGATTATGAAAATATGGCCAAATTATTGTGCAACAAAAATTGCATGGATCATAGAGTTAGAAGAGCTCATGCTTACCACTTGCAGCTGGTGATCGTGTTTTGGGTTAGAGGTGTTATAGCTAGGTTCCAATTATCTTGATAGCTTCCCTAGGTGCCATGGAGTGTGTCTGGATGCTTGGAATGGATTGAAATGATATGGAACTTGAGATGGCACCCCAACTGCAAATCTGTCAAAGGCTTGAGTAATTGGCTAGTGATTTTGTGATTTTGGTGTTCCAGATGTTATGTGAGTGTTTGGATCACTTCTATATGATGTTTATGAGGTGTGTGTGTGATTGGTTTGGTTGGAATTGCTCTCAAACTCAAAACCCGATAGTGACTTGCTTTGGAAGGCAATTTTGGAGTGAAGAAGGTGATTTTGAGGAAAGCATCTGTTTTATGGCTTTGGTGTACTCAAACTGATCACAAATGAGCTCTATTTATAGTAGAGCAAGTTTGTTTTGCAAGGTATAGTGAATGGCAACTACTGCATAGGTTTGGCCAATGTTGAGCAATGAGAATCCAAGTCTCCCCTAGCCATTGACTAGAGGTTAGGGAACAGACGGCTGGTTCCCTTGGTCTTGGATAAGTCTTGACTGAATTTAGTTGGCAATGGCTCAGTCCATGCCACCTTGGTGTATGCATTTAATGCTCCAATCCAAAATTGGAGTCTTGTCCCTCTTTTAGGCAATTTTAGGTTTGGCATGCTATTTTTGGTTCCAAAGACTTGGGAGGCTTGGGATCAGAGTTAGTTCCTCCTTGATCCCCCCTTGAGGTGTTCAGACAGATAGAGTTGTTTGGAATTGCACAAATTTGGCAAATCGAGCAAAACTCCAAAATCGGCCTTGCCTTGACAGTTTTCAGCAAGGCATGTTGCCATTGTCATATCTCATGGTTCAAGTGGAATTTGATGGAGTTCTTGGCCATTTTGGAAAGCCATTATATGATACAACAACTGTTTGATCATAGTTGGTTTTGATACTTTTTGGATCCAAGTGAAAAATGCCCCTACATTTGGAAAAAAGTGAAGGCAGATTCTGACTTAGTGAAAATTTCACTAAGTGTTGGAAAAAAGTGACATTTTCACTTTTCTTGATTTTGATCATTCCATAACTTGAAATCCATGGGGAATTGGAATGAGTGGTAGTTGAAGTTTTTGTAGAGGGTAATGAGAGCTACAAATCCAGCTTTGGATGGGAAAAAATGGCCTTGTGGTTTTGGAGTTATGATCCTCCAAAGTTGGTATCCTTGCCACTTTGTTCCATAACTTAGAAAATTTTCTAAGTTTTTTATGGTTACCCCTTTTACAAGTTATCCCACTTTTCTTGATTTTTCTTGATGAATGATGATTCCAATCACACATTAACATCATTTTAGGGTTAAAAAACCATAATTGTGAAAAATCTCAAAAAGTCAAAGTTTGACTTTTGTGCACAGTTGACTTTTTATCAGATGAATTCCAAACTGTGCGATCCTCTATGAAATCAAGTCCTTGACCTAAATCAAACTTGATGGATTGATTCCATAGGTGTTATAGGGTGTATTGAATCATTTCCTAGGGTTTGGGAGCATGTCCTGGTCAATAGTCAAAGGCACATTTGACTTTTCCCGAGAAACCCTAATTGTGGTTCAGATGAAATTGAAACTTGTTGTTCAAGCTTCTTGGATCAATCTATTGTTGCAAATGGATCAATGTGATGTATTTGAGACCCTCAAGTCCCCTCTTGAGGTCTTGCCTCATGTTTTGTCCCAAAAGTCAACTCAGGGGTGAATTAGGTCAAGAAACCCTAATTCCTGATTTTTAGTGAATGCATCCCCTAAAACCAAATTAACTTGATGATTGGGTTCATGATGTCCCTTGAAGCATCATAGGTTATGATTTGAAGCATTGGCTCATGCCCAGAGGAAAATTTCCATCTGGAGGCCCTGGTCGACCAAAACCCTAATTTGGTGACACTAGCGATCTTGAGGCTTAATCCACTTAGAATGTTGCAACCTTGTGCTTGATTCTTGATGTGGGAGTCCTATTGATCCTTTATGGATGTTTGAGATGTTAGACAAGTTGAAGATCATGTAATTCCTTGATTGATCCTTTGTCTAAGGCTCTTAGAGGGCTTGAAACCCTAAATTTGATTGTAGTGGATGCTCACCCATCTTTGGGGAGACTAATGGTTCATCCATATTGTGATGATGATTTGCACAATGATGGGAAATTTTAGTGGTCAAAATTTGGGGTATGACATTAATCATCCTAGACCTCTAGTCTTATGATCCTATACAGACAATGACTCCCCAGCAGAGATGTCATTTCTGTGACATTTTGTGAACTGAAGGTTTCCACCTAAGAGATGGGAAGAGAACAAGATCTCTATCGAATGTCCCCAGCAGATTCGCCATTTTGCTTCGCAGTTTTTGACCAGAGAGATAAGAGGGACAAGATGCCCTGCGGGGCCCCACGGTGGGCGCCATTTTTCTGTAGCGAGCGATTTTGGACGTGGTTCTTAAGCACTGTCGCTCTGGGGTACTATAGGTCGATTCATTTTTTATCCTATTGAAGCTGATGAAGGAAGGGAAATAGATGTCTCCAATTAACCCTGCTTGCATACTGAGTTTAAACAGATGACTGTTGGTCTACAGATGCGGTTTAGATTGTGGGGCTCTCTCTGCTTATTTTGTTAAGAATGAAATGACGGGACTATTTGTGAGGATGTTAGGACTGATGCTTTTCGATTGATATTTGAAGGTACGGGATTTTGGGTTTTTGATTAGTATGCTCGCTAAGATTTTTCAATCTTATGCCTACGTATTCCCGTTTAACGAAACAGGGAAATCAGAGCGATCGTAGTTCCTCCTATTCCATGGGAGGAAAAAGGATGTTGTTTTGGTGTCTTGTTCAAAGCCCAAGACATGAAGCAAAAGGTAGTTTGTATCTTGTTCAAAGCCCAAGATGTGAAGTTGAAGGGTCTATTTGTATCTTGTTCGAAGCCCAAGATATGAGTAGTGGTGATAGGTCAAGCCGACAATTCTGAAGATAATACCAAGTCAGAATGAGAAATCCGCTCCTGAGCACCTGTTATGCATATAAGTATGAGAATACAAATGTCATGTGATGCAAATGCAAAGACACGGGATCAAGGTATCCATAAATTCTGAATAACTGTTGTACTATTGACAGACTAAGTTCAAAGGTCTGCTCTAATAAGAAAACCAGAATACTCAGAATACTAGAATAATCTGAATACCAGAATACCAAGCTGATAAGTCCACACTGATAAGAAAGCCAAAAACCAGGTAGGTTGGAGGTCAAAGTTACCTGCAAACCTATAAACACCCAGCCTCTCTCACATGTGGGTTTTAAAACCGAGGATCCTCAGTGTCACGGACTCTCAGGTCAAGAAATGATGATACGTTCACCATTTCTGGTTTGGCATCATCATCAATCGAGGAGGCCTCAACTGATTCCCCTCAAAAAGGTCATCCTATAGTAGGTTCCCATCTTCGGGTCCACGGATCAATAAACGTAATGGGTTTGCCATTTCTGGTCGGCCACTATCGCCTCTTAGGAGGAGCGCCTCATCTGAGTCCTCGGGAATGGTCACCAGAGTCGACAGCTTTCGAAGTCATATTCTATTGTCTGCCCCAACGCACAAGATAGAACATCACCAAAGAAAACCTCGTATGGATGTGGAATTTTCGTGTATACTAAGTCTGGCCAGACACCACACAAGTCACACTACTTTCCACTCTAATCCTAGGTGTATACTCAATCCTGGGTATTGAGCTTATCTCTCATGGAACCAACCCACCCAATAGCATAACAGCAGCAGAGCAATATGATAACAATAATCGATATGCAATAAATGCGGTAAAATATGGTAATATACAACAAATAATGCACAAATATAAACACCCAATGAATAGAACGGACAAGCGCTAGGATTGACTCGCATAGGGAACCAGAGTCCCCAGCAGAGTCGCCAGCTGTTGCAACTACGAAAAACAACCGGCAGAAACAGAACAGAAGAGTTTCCACCGAACGTTATTTATCCCAACGTAAGGAAAGGAAACAATCGAAGAAACCTCAAGAGGGAGAAGACATAGTCATCGCAACCATAATTCGTGTTTGGGAGTCAGTTACGCAAGGGGAAGGTATTAGCACCCCCTCGCGTCCATCGTACTCAATGGGATCCACGCAATCCTATACCTACGTATCTTCGTGGACGAACGAAGAATCAAAGTCGACGTAGTTCGACGTACTACGCACTAATAGAGGAAAGTTGCTCGCCAAGACATCGCCGTCTTGTGCCTACGTATCCTTAATCGGATGAGAGAGAGGAAGTCAGAGCAGTGGTAGTTCGACCTACAGGTCGGTAAGTATTTTTTATAAGCGACGTTAGGTTCACGTTCGACAGTTAGGGCCGATGCCTGTTTGCGACAGAATGTAAATAACGTGCTCTTTTCTGAAAATGATTTGAAACCCAACAATCCAGAAGGATAAAAATGATTTCAACTTTGTGTTTTTTAGACAGAAGTGGATTGAAGTTAGTTTGAAACTCGCATTTCACTAAAGTCTATGACATAGGAGCGAATGCATCGCATTATCGCCCTCAATGGGACGTATGCTAAACACTCTAGAAAAGTGAAGGGAGACCCCTCATTCTTCATTTCCCATGTACTTAAGGCTCGTGGCGCACAATACTCGTTGTATTTATTAAGTGCTTTGGACTTGTTTTTTGAGATGCGAAGAGAAGACTCAAAGGTTTAAAAGAAAACAACTAAGGGATCTCCATCCTAGAAGTTATCATGCAATGGTTGCCCTATAGTTGAGGTAAGAAGGGGAATTCTACCTAATGTTAGCATACATGGATTAAAAGCATAATGTCTCTCCTACCTCAAACTTAATCAGAAATTAAATCGAGCTAGGAATACTAAGGGAACATGTGAAGAAACACAAGTAAACCTTATACTAAACAATCACAAACAAAAGCAAATCTAAGACTTAAACAAGTCTTGAGATTTAAGGGAGAAGAAAAAAGTAAGAGATGAAGGAGAAGATGCAACACTAAGCAACTCAAGAAATGAGATGAACACAAATAATGAGCAATGAAAACATCATATCTAATCATTCAAGACTAGCACCAACATCAAATGTACACACTTCAAACCAAACTTCAAGAATGGAAGTCAAAACAATTAGGCAAAACAATGCACTAATGAACATACAAAACGACTTAAAACCAAACAAGAAGTATTATCAACCATCAAACAAAGTGAAATGAGGTCAAATGATATGATAACCAAGTTGGGGCAGCAAGTAAGTCATGTCGCATTCATCTCATGTTAATGATCAAAGGAAGAGCAAGAAAGTTCAAGGCATGCATCTTAACCACAAACAAACATTTGTTCACAAAAAGCTCATGTAAGGCACGCCTCAAAAGGGCAAACATGTGAGATTATGGCATGATTCCAAGCAAGGCACTAGCATAGTCATGTATATCAATCCAAACATCAACCCATGATTGGCAAGAAGAAACATCAAGGATCAACTTTAATACATGTATCAAAACTATGCAAACATTCACTAAAGTCATCCATATAAGTAACAAAAGATCACGTAAGGCAAGAAGTAAGAAAAGATCACACAATGGATACCATATCAAGAGGATCAGAATCTTATACATTTTATTCAAATAAAAAAAGAGCCCACAAACATCCATTAAATCATATGAGAAGGCATCACAAAGAAAATGATCAAATGAGAATGATTCTAAAGCCATAAACAAGCCAAAACAGTACATGATCACATCAAATAATCATTTCAAGCTTCACTTAAGCACAAGTGATCAAAAGGATCCAAACTAGGTCAAGTATCAAACATGCTTCATTCAAAATCAAACCACACGTAAGCATCAACCAAAAAAATAGAAGCATGCCTCATAAAAATCTATATAAATTCTCAAAATCATGTTATATCCATCAAGAATGAATGTGTAAAAGATCTCAACAAGAATCACAAAATTTCATCATTAAATGGATCAAAATAACACACATATCAAGCTAATCGAGTAACAATCGAGGAGCATCAAAAGCCAAATTTAAAACAATCAAGAATTAATCATCAAGGCATAAATATGACACTCAAACATTCCTCAATCAAGTATCAAGACATGGTAAAAAAATCAGCTCAAGAAGGCATGGCAAAGTCATCCAAAACACAAACCCTAATTCAAGGGTAAACATGTCAACACCTTTCAATTTAAATTCAAAATAAAATAAGAAAATAAATTGAAAAATAAAATAAATAAAAAAAGAAAATTAACTCAAGATACTAAACAATCAGAAACATATTTTTATGGATTTTCATCATGCTTGGAAGAAATAAAACAAAAATCAAATTGAAAATAAAAGAAAACGAAATAAAAAGAAAAAGATGAAGCCAATGGAGGGTGTATAATCAAAAACAATCACAACAGGATATAGTTCAACACGCACTGGGCCTTAAGATCAGGGGGTGCGAAAAGTAAAAGAACCATAGGCCCAAACCAATTACCACCTGAAACAAACAAAAAAGGTTGCGTGGCATGCCCAGTCAGCCTCATTAATTGAGGTGGCATCCACGCAGCAGATCAAACGGTCTGGATCTAAACACATCAATGCATTTGAATTCAAAAAAAATGGTGCCAGAGGCCATGTCATCATCTCCAACCCAAGCCACCACCAGAACTCCTCCCAACCACCCAGAAATACACCAAAACACCACCATCTTAACCAGAATTTTACGTAGATCTCAAATATGACCTTAATTTTCCCAAATAAGCCCTTAATCATGGTGAATCGAAGGGAACAAAAATCAAACATACAACCTGAAGTTCAAAAAATTAACACAACAAAGCATGCAAACATTGCCTACCATGCGTAGGACTTCAGATGCACACAAAATGAGCCTAGAACAAGCCTATCATGAGAGGAAACAGATCTGGAAGTTTACCTAACGGAGGAAGTCCATTGCTTCTTCTTAGTAAGAGATAGATCCAGAAAATTATATGGAAAGCTTCAAAATCACTTGGAGAATGTATATCAAGGCTTGTTTTGCTCAGGAAATTGCTGAAAAACTTCAATCAGATCCAACCCGATAGTGAAGAAATCAGAGCTTGTAGTGCTTCCAATGGTGAATACAGAAGGTATTCTTTGCATACAGAAACAAGATGATACTTAGTAGATGATGATTCAACCAAGAAAATTCAAAGATCTCTCAAAAAATGGAGAACTCGAAGATGAGAGAATTGAGAGGATTTGATGCTCAAATCTGAAAATGGTAGCCAATGCTCAGGTTTGGAGTGTTTTGCAATTTATATGAGCTGCTCAGGGTTGGTAAATGGTATGGAAATAAGGCTAAAGGCTTGGATTTTGTTATTATGGCTTGTAAATGAAAATGAGAGCAAGGAGAATGCACATGTGTGTGGCACGGTTTCAAGTTTTTTCTCAGCTTTGGCATGAGGTTTGGAGGAGGTTTGAAAACAAAAATGAATCATGAAATAAGTGTGAAGAGAGTGGCACATGAGGGAGGAGAATGAGGTCGTATTGTTATGGTTTTGATTCTTTTCTTTTTATGGAAAAAAGTTTGAAAATAAGAAGCATGAGGTATGTGCCTTGTTTGGTCTATTTTGGCAAGGAATGGAGTGTATGTGTATGGTCTTGGTGCTAAGAAGCGTGTTGCAAAATCAAGTCGCAAATGTGCCAAGAATGTGCATGAAAACCCTATCCATAAGATCACCTTTATGCCATTGGATCTTGAAGATGAAGAAACCATTTGATGAAAAATTTGGTACCAAAATGAAGTAGGAAGAAAGAAGAACAAGTTTCATCTTGAAATCAACTTGAAATAATGCTTGGAATCATGTGAAAACCAAACATGAAGATGTGTCCACAAATCTGCCAAAACACTTAGAAAAAAAATTCTAAGTTTTAACCATAATTACAACTTGAAACGTTGGACTTTAAGAAACCATAACTTGAGCAATAATGATCCAAGTTAGGGGTGTCAAAACGGGCCGCCCGCCCCGCCCCGCCAAAAAAAGAGCGGGGCGGGCATCCCCCCAGGTTAAATGGGCATGAAATTCAAGCCCGCCCCGCCAAGGTGGCGGGTTGGCGGGCGGCGGGTCGGCCCGCCTTTTTTTTTTATAATTTTTTTCCATTTTTTTAAATAAATTAAAATACTTTATTTTTTTTACATTTCAAAGGTTAACACACCAACTCTCCGTACATGTTACCAAATTAGATTAATATAGCAAATTAGCAAATAATGATAAACTAGCAAATTAGATTAATATAGCAAATTAGAAATGTAGTTGTAGAATAATTGGACTTGTTCCAAAGGTAAACACACCAACTCTCCATACATGTTACCAAATTATATTAAAACAATTAAAACTAATATAAAAATATCATGACAAGCTAAACTTAAACTAATATAATATAAAAATTTAAACTAAAACTAAAGACTTCCATAAATAATAATAGTTTAAAACAAATATTGGGCCATATTTTTTTTTTTCTTTCCAAATGGGCCATAGACATTTTCTAATCTATTTAGTTATTTTTTATTTTTTTTAACGGGCTGGCGGGCCAACCCTGCCCCATTATGTATTTCGCCCGCGGGGTTTTTTTTTTTGGCGGGGCGGGCGAAATGAGTAGGCGGGCCCAAAATCCATGCCCAGCCCGCCATTTTTTAGCGGGTGGCAGGCCGGCCCGGCGGGCCTCAGCCCGTTTTGCCACCCCTAATCCAAGTGACACATTATTTACATGGTTGGAAAGCTTGGAATGAGTACTACAATTTTCATGTTTGAAGATGAATGAAATGAAGTCTTGAACATGGAAAAAACTGGCCTTGAAAGTAGTTGCTAAACCATAAAAACTTACCAAAAATAGTAAGTTCTAAAACCCTATTTTTGCCAAAAATGGCAACTTTCCCAAATTCTTGAATTTTGTTAATTCCTTTGGTATTTCTTGATCAACCCTAATCCATTGATCATATTTGACTTGAAAACCCCAAGTTTGACCTAAAAAGTCAGGAGTTGACTTTTTCACTGCCCAGTTGACTTTATCCTTGATTTTACTGATTTTCAATCATTTGATCAATTAAAGGCCTTCTGCTTCAAATTGGTGATCAATCTTCCATCCCTAGACACTTAAGAACATATAGGAGGCCATGGAATCAAGTCTTGCTCAAGGAATGAGAAATAAACTGATTTTATCATAAACCCTAATTTTGGTCCCCACAGTCTAGGAGATGGGTGCACATCTTCAAAACCCTAATTCCTCTGATCATGATGTGGAATTATTTAAACAAAGATGATGTGTGAGAAAAGATGATGAAAAAACTTCCAAATCCTTGCCCATAGAGGCGCCACACTCCCAGATGTTCACAACCCTAAATTGATGATCAAAAGATAGAAGGGGGTGATCCACTTCAAACCTCTTGCCAATTTCAATCATTTGATGAGGTGATGGACATAGTAGGATGCCTTGAGGCTTAAGAAACCTTTGTAGCTTGAGTGATGGTGATATTAAGAACATCTCTTCCCTTGATATCTTGAACAATATTCATTTATGCACACATGATCTCTTGCTTGAACTTCTGAGAAACACACTCTCTTCTTGAGCTAACCAAGATACCTTGATCCCATGCTTAGAACCAATGATATACACAAATGATAATGAAAAATGAAATGAAACATAAGCCAGTTAGTGTTAGAAAGAGGAGGGCAAATTTTGGGGTGTTACAGCTTGCAAAATAGTAGCACTTTTGCCTCACAAAGTGTTAACTTCAGAATTAGTTACTTTGTCTGGAAAAAACAATGGGATATATTGCACCGTACTTCATAGTTTCTCAGCAGTACAGTTTATAATACACTCATTCATAAAAAATAGAAAGGAAAAAAAGGAGTTCAATTGGCAAAATCCATATCCAATATCAAAACAGAAACAAACACGGGGGATTTCCTTTTACGGCAGAAATAACTTCAGTTTTTGACAGAGGAAAGTTATAACAGATTCCAAAACAACATTCATAACAGAACTTAACTACTAACAGAGTTTGCTTAAGATACTCTAACAGAAAATCAGTGACAAAAACTAACAGAACTTCTATCACTAATTTTCCTCTAACAAAAAGCCCTCTAACCGTTTTTCACATCAGACTCTAACAGATTTTCCTTACTCCATTCTCTCTAACAATTTCCAACAGATCATGACCAGTCCCTAACATATAACATTTCCTAACACAAAAGCTCTAACTGAATTTCCCGATAGCTGGATCTTTCTCCTCTGGCTGAGATTTTCCTTCCAAGTTTCAACAGAAATCTTCCTCTGCATCAATCAACGAGCTCCAACCTTCATCGCTCTCATCGTCAAATCGTCATCATCATCAATTCTAGAACAGGCTTCGCCATTCCATGACAATCTTCAATCTTCATCACCAGTTCAGTTTCAATCTTCATCACCAATTCAATGTCAACTTTATGAAATTCAAGACAATCACTACACTAATTAGGGAACTGTAGCGAGCGATTTTGGACGTGGTTGCGAAGCACTACCGCTCTTTGGGGTTTACTACAGGTCGATTCATTTTTTATCCTATTAAAGATGATGAAGGAAGGGAAATAGATGTCTCCAATTAACCCTGCTTGCAAACTAAGTTTGAACAGATGACTGTTGGTTTACAGATGCTACAAAGATTGTGGGTCTCTTTTAGGTTATTTTGTTAAAATAGTGTCTGGTCGATTGGTGGGAGGTTAAGACTGATGTTTTTCGATTGAGATGTGAAGGTACGGGATTTTGGGTTTTGGAGTAGTGTGCTCGCTAAGATTTTTCTTTCAATCTTATGCCTACGTATTCCCATTTTTCCGAAACAGGGAAATCAGAGCTATCGTAGTTCCTCCTATTCTACGGGAGGAAATGGTGTTTTGGTGTCTTGTTCAAAGCCCAAGACGTGAAGCCGAAGGTAGTTTGTATCTTGTTCAAAGCCCAAGATGTGAAGCTAAAAGGGTTTGTCTTTAGAGAGAATTTGTCATCTCTAAAGAGGGGTTTGTCTGTCACAACTGTTTATAAAGGAGAATTACTTTAACCGGGATGTGTGAATCCAGAAATGCCGTAATTTCCTTTATAGGGGATTTCCAACCTGAAGGAGAAGACTTTAACTCAGTGTAGAGCAATGCTATCTTTCCTTAGGAATTTCTCATGCTAAAAGAGGGACAGTGGCATAGATGTAGATGATTCAGAGGCTTGCCACTTACAGCGATTAGATGAAGGGGAAGGAGTTGTTGATGTTTGTGTACTGTGAACGAGGCACAGCTTTGAGGCTAAAAGGTTGATTGGATCAACCAGTGGTTTTCTTATACAAAGCCTAAGAGGAGGCTAAAAGGGAGTTGACTCAACAAGAGAATCTTTTATGGTATCTCGTACGAAGCCCGAGATGGAGGCTAAAAGTTTTATACTCAACAAGGGAGTGATTTGCGTCTTGTACAAAGCCCAAGATGGAGGCTAAAAAGTGTTTGACTCCGCTGGGGAGAATCATTGTATAAAGCCCAAGATAGAGGCTATGGTGCTGTTTTAGTTTAGTGACAGGTCCAGTATATTGGTTCAAAGAGGAAATCCGTTCTTATATGAGTAATGTTGTACTCATGGATTTGTTCTAAGGATCGGGGTTATTTCCTATTCTTTAAGGAAATGGGAAATCCAAAGGGTATTGAGACTGTCCGAGTCTACGGGGTTCCTTCCTATTCTTGAAGGGTGCTTGAGAATGTCTTTGAGACTCAAGGAAATTAGACTGTCCAAGTCTAGAGTTTCATCTTTTGTACTATGCTTTGAGAAACAGTAGTAGACTCTTGGAAAGACTGTTCTATTAAGATGACTGATTTCTGTTCCTATACCTTTAGGAGGTCGTCGGGACAGTTTGTACGAAGCCCAAGAGGAGGCTGGAAACTTTTAAGAAGCCGAGGGACAATTTGTACTAAGCCCAAGAGGAGGCTATCATTCCCGGAGGAAGAAATCATTTATACGAAGCCTATGAGGAGACTATGAATACTTCTAAGAAGCTGAAGGGTCCTTGTACAACGCCCAAGAGAAGGCGAGGATGCTTTTAGGAAGCCCGTGGGTCCCCAAACCCCAAGAAGTTCAAGACAGGCTATTCACAAAGAATAGATCAAGCCAGGAAAGTTTGAGAATTTGGAAGAAACTCAAGAGATGTCATTCACGGAGAAAAGATCATCTATGGGGAGTAGAGTTTCTTGACAATTCCTAAGGGTTCTTTTAAGAAGCCTGTGGATCCCCAAACCCCAAGAAGTTCAAGACGGGTTATTCACAAAGAATAGATCAAGCCAGGAAAGTTCAAGAATTTGGAAGAAACTCAAGAGATGCAATTCACGGAGAAGAGATCATCTCTGGGGAATGGAGTTTCTTTGACAACTTCTACGAGTGACAGTCTGAGAAAGGGTTTAAAAAGAATCTGTCTTTCACATCTCCATATTGTTTAACCCCAAGAGGAGGGAAGACTGTGTCTGGTAATCCTATGGGGATCTAGTTTTGCCTATTTAAGAGTGATCAACGGGCTTAATGCTAGACGTAGTTGCCGGGAAAACTCTAAATATCTATACAATTATTACACAGTTGATATGAGTTTATGAAAGAAGACTTACAGCGAAACAACCCCACAATACAGTTATATGTATATGAAAGCGGTAAATGAAAGCGGATAAACACTTACCCAGTTGTAGAGCTTCCATGCTGTTTAGTTAGTTGTTCAACAAAGAAAGATTGAAAACAACAGTATATTTCAAAATCAAAGGAGAAAGTGCTTTGAAAAAGAAATATTTGGGTACAGCTCAAGGAGAGGCCCAGATGATTTATCAGTGATCGCACTGTTGAATTTGTACAGAGGGACTTATACAAGTGACTGAGGCCCAAAAATTGTTTGTTGTACAAAGGGATGGGTCTTACACTCTCTCAAGAGGCCCAAAAGGTTTAAAGAAAAAGAGTAGGGCTTATAACACGAGGGTAGGCCCAGATGATTTTTAGTTTGAAATGGCGATCGTGCCGAGATTTTCTTTTAACGCGAAGGGGCTTATATAATATCTGAGGCCCAAAGTTGTTTTGGTTAAAAGGGGATTGGGTCTTACACTCTAATAGAGGCCCAAAGTGTTTTGAATGGGTCTTATAGCTCGAGGAGAGGCCCAATTAATTTTTAAAAGGCGACGATCGCGCCGTTTTTCTTATACAGGGGGGGCTTATACAATAAGTGAGGCCCAAAATGGTTTGTACAAGGGGGTTTGGGTCTTACACTCTCTCAAGAGGCCCAAAATGTTTAAAGAAAAAGAATGGGTCTTACTACTCGAGGGTAGGCCCAAGGTTATTTGCGTACAAAACGACGATTACGCCGAGGTTTTTGAAAATACCCTGAGGGACTTATACAATAAGTGAGGCCCACAATAGGTTATTTTACAAAAAGGATTGGGTCTTACACTCTATTAGATGCCCAAAAGTTTTGAAAATGATTTATGAGGGTTGAATTAATCAAAAACCCTAATTTATTTTCAAAATGTGTTTTAATTGAATAAAATATTCAATTAAAATGATGAAAATTGTTTAACATGTGGAAAACAAATTGTGATCTTGGATTAATGCTTCATAAATCAAGTTTTGCCCTACAAAATGATTAGAAATCATTAAAATTTACAAAATCAAGAAGGAAAAAATATTTTAAATGTCAAAAACAATTAAAACATTAATTCTTTGCAAAAATATCAATTATATGAAATAAATAATATTTTTGGGATTTTTTTGGGAAAATCAAATATTTTAACATTTTTGTGAATTATTAAAAAAAGAATCAACTCAAAATCATTAAAACTCCGAGAGAAATTAATTTTTGAATCAATTAAGTAAAATCACAAAATTCAAATATTTGAATTTGTGAAAAAGGCGCCAAGAACATGGGCCAAGAACACGCGCGTTTTCTGCCTTGCCCAGATTTGCGTTTTCTATCCAATCTCACTGAATACTTGATTATACCATGCAATCCACATATCAATCTGCTCGTTTTCACCTCATGGTCATGTTTATGACAATTAATTTCATTTAAATTGAGCATAAAACAAGAAATCACGATAAATCCTCAAGAACCCCAAATTCTGCATGATGGCTGGGATTTTTGATACACGACTCAAACAAAGCAATTACTTGAGGGGAAACATTCCATGCATGATTATGAACATTTGGCAAAAGTATTGTGCGAGGAAATATGCATAGATTGAGAGATGACCAAGTTTAGGCTTACCTCTAGGTCGTGACAGCAAGAGAAAATTGATTTCTGAGTTGGAGGTGTTACAGATGAATTGTGATGATCTGAACAGCTTCCCTACACCCTATGGAGTGTGTTTGAATGCTTGGACTTGATGGAAATTGGTTGGATCACTTCATAGCATCTCAACTGCAACTTGGTTAAAACCTTGAGCAATTGACTGGTGATTCTGAGAAATCAGTGTTCCAGATGTTGTTTAAGTGTTTGATCATCTCACATATGATGTATATGAGGTGTGTGTGTGTGTGATTGGTTTGAGTGGAATTGCTCTCTAATGAAAAACCTGATAGTGACTTGCTAAGAAAGGCATTTTTTAGAGTGAGAAGTGGATTTTGAGAAAGGCAAGTGTTGTAGGCCTTTGATGTACTTAAACTGATCAAAATTGAGCTTTATTTATAGTAGAGCAAGTTTGTTTTGCAAGGAATAGTGAATGGGAACTGCTGAGTAGGGTTGGCCAATGTTGGCAAATGAAAATCTATGTTTCCTCTAGCCATTGACTAGAGGTTAGGGCACAGGCTGCTAGTCCCCTTGTCTTGGATAAGTCTTGACTGAATTCAGTTGCTAATGGCTCAGTCCATGCCACCTTGGTGCTTCCATTGAATGCTCCAATCAAAAATTGGAGTCTTGTCCCTATTTTAGGCAATTCTAGGTTTAGCATGCTATTTATTGTTCCAAGGACTTTGGAGGCTTGGCTCAGTGATTGTCCCCTTTATATTCAATCCTCAGATGTGTCCAAAGTGATGACAAGGCTTGGAATTGGCTGATTTTGGCAAATCGAACAAAAGTACAAAATTCTGCCTTGCCTTGCCAGATTTCAGCAAGGCAACTTGCCAATGTCATATCTCATGGCCCAAATTGAATTTGGTGATGTTCTTGGCCATTTTGGAAAGCCCTTATATGATACAGCAACTGTTTGATCATATTTGGTTTTGATACCTTTTGGATCCAAGTGAAAAATCCCCCTACATTTGGAAAAAAGTAAGGCAGATTCTGACTTAGTGAAATTTTCACTAATTGTTGGAACAAAGTGACTTTTCTTGATTTTGATCACTCCATAACTCAAAATCCATGAGGAATTTGGACATAGGTCAATATGAAGCTTTTGTAGAGGGCAATGAGATCTACAAATCAAGCTTTGGATGGGGAAAAATGGCTTTGTGGTTTAGGAGCTATGATCCTCCAAAGTTGGTATCTTTGTCACTTTATTTCATAACTTAGAAAATTTTCTAAGTTTTTATGGTTACCCCTTTTACAAGTTATCCCACTTTCTTTGATTTTTCTTGATGAATGATGATTCAAATTATATATTAACATCATTTTAGGGTTAAAAATCCATTTTTGTAAAAAACCCCAAAAAGTCAAAGTTAACTTTTGTGCACAGTTGACTTTTTATCAGATGAATTCCAAACTATGCAATCCTTTAGGAAATCATGTCCTTGACCTAAATCAAACTTGATGGACATGTTTCATGGGTGTTATAGGGTGTATTGAATCATGTCTTAGGGTTGGGGAGCATGTCCTGGTCAAAAGTCAAAGCTACAGTTGACTTTTCTCGCAAAACCCTAACTGTGGTTCAGATGAAATTGAAACTTGTTGCTCAAGCTTCTTGGATCAATCCATTGTTCCAAATGGATCAATATGGTATATTATAAACCCTCAAATCATGTCTTGAGGTCTTGGTTCATGATTTGTCCCAAAAGTCAACTTAGGGGTGAATTAGGTCAAGAAACCCTAATTCCTGATTTTTTATGTATGCATCCCTTGAGGTCAAATTGACTTGATGATTGGGTCCATGAGGTTCCATGGAGTATATTAGGATATGTTTTGAATCATTGGCTCATGCCCAGATGAAAATTTTCATCTGGAGGCCCTGGTCGACCAAAACCCTAATTTGGTGACACTGGCGATCTTGAAGCTTGATCCACCTAGAAGGGAGCAACCTTGTGCTTAATCCTTGAACTGGGAGTCCTCTTTATCCATTGTGGATGTTTAAGAGGTTAGACAAGTTGAAGATCATGTCATTCCTTGATTGATCCTTTGTCTAAGAACTCTGAGAGGGCTTGAAACCCTAATTTTGATAGTAGTGAATGCTCACCCATCTTTGGGGAGACTGATGAAGTAAGATGGTTCATCCATATTGTGATGATGATTTGCACAATGATGGTAAATATTAGTGGTCAAAATTTGGGGTATGACAGATGCCTCTATTTAATCTTCTTGGGCACAAAGGTGTGAATGACGAAGGTATTCGGGCATTCGGGGTGCAAGAGGATTAAATATCAGAATACCCGAAATTTTGATGGTGGTTATGAATGGCAGATCGCATTCATCTTCTTTTGCTAAGCAATAATGCTTAGAAAAGGTAAATTTCCCCTCGATCATGGTCTTCAGCCAAGGAACTAGTCTCAGTTTTCTTTTGAGATGAACTTCCCCTCGATCCTGGATTCCTACCAAGGAACTGGTCTTAGTTTCTGAAATAAACTTCCCCTCGATCCTGGTTTCCTACCAAGGAACTGGTCTAAGTTTCTGAAATAAACTTCCCCTCGATCCTGGTTTTCTACCAAGGAACTGGTCTTAGTTTTCTGATTTAAACTTCCCATCGATCTTGGTTTCCTACCAAGGAACTGGTCTTAGTTTCTGAAATAAACTTCCCCTCGATCCTGGTTTTCTACCAAGGAACTGGTCTAAGTTTCTTTCGTCAATAAACTTTATTGATAAGAGACGCTATTCGTAGCGGTTTTCCTCAAACTTCTCGCCGAATCTTCCTGGGGAGATTCCATTTGACAGAAAAAGTTGACGTCAGACTTGCTGGGGAATCCAGTCGTCTGAGTTGTAGAGGTGCACAAACTTCTCTGTTGGAGACGCCATTTGTTTCTACTGGGGAAGACGAGTCTCCTGAAAGACTTCCTTCTTTTGGGGTCTTACATCATACCTTTCTCGGGATCTTCCCAGAGAAATGCCATATGATGGGATCCAATTTGAGGTGCCGATGACCTTTTCATCAGTGGTTCTTTCGGAGAAAAACTGTTGTACCGCTGAATCTCTGATTAGGAGGCTTTCTCTCGGGATTTTCCTTAATCCGGGAAAGCAAGGATATCATCTTCAATGGCGAAGAGTGATGTTGACTGAGGGCTCTCTGGTTTTTCAGAGGTTCAAGTTATCAAAGTGGTCGAGGAGCCAACTTCATTCCAGAAATAAACTGGAGGAGAGAGATTGTTCAGACGCAACATTTCCTGACGAGGAAAAAACAGACAACTCGATTGAGAAAACTGTTATCACTAGGGGACAAGACCGACTAGAGTGATAGAGATGCAGTATGAAATGTGAATGCAAATCAATAATACATGATGTATGTATGTATATGCTGACAAAATTGACGCGACATACAAACTAAAAGATGAACATGACTGGATACTCGGCCGTCGCGGGGCGAAGAAGTACCGTTGGTCCAATAAGTAGCAATTCTACCTTGCTTAGGAGAAGTAGTCCTCGCGGGGAACTATGTTGGTCGGGATTAGGAGATGAGAACTCGGTCGGGGCGTGTTAGACGAAACAAGGTCTCTGACACAGTTGATCCATTCATTCAGGCGTACTGGGTTAGAAGGAATACTTTGATTCTGCACTTTGAAGTTTGCTTACTTCTGGAGAAGCGATCGATGTTCTTTCGTTGTTCAACAGTCAAAAGGAATTGCCATCTTTATTTTAAAAGCCAAAAAAAATTTAACAAGTAAATTCATTTTTGTTTTATTTCAAGAATCGTTAATCATGTTAAAATGTCGTTCTGTAAAGCTAAAACAAATAAGAATTGCAAACAAAAGCACAAGGGCTCAAATTTTATTGATAGGATGGAAATCAGCCAAACGCGTGATTCCATAGAGTATTTACAAAGTTTTAGAAAATGGTAATTTAAGGGAAAAGGGTTACATTGAAACACAACAACCACTATCCTTCTACCAACTTTGAATTCGGGGCATCCTGAGCTTTTGTCGAAGATGACCTTGACTGGAGTATTTTTATGGATGCCAGGACTGCTACTAGGGGATTTGCCCCTGTTGAACACAGTTACTTGCCATTATCCTTAACTTTTGCCTGGACTGTACTTTGATGTTTCCAATCCACCGAGATGATTTTTGATCAGGTCTCTAATTTTTGCCTGGACCGTCCTTTCGGGTTTTCAATCCACCGAGACATTTTTTTTAGTTTAGGCGAAGTATTTCTTGACTACATCAACATTTGTGGGGTAGGCAAATTCCTCTCCGTCCATGGTTGCAAGTCTCAAGGCACCGCCTGAGAAAGCTTTCGTGACCACATAGGGGCCGTCATAATTCGGAGTCCATTTGCCCTGAGAATCAGTGAGAAATGATTGTATCTTATTGAACACAAGGTCTCATTTCCTGAAGACGCGAGGTCGGACCTTTTTGTCAAATGCCCTCTTTATTCTTTGTTGATACAACTGACTGTGGCATAGTGCCATTATCCGTTTTTCTTCGATCAGATTCAGTTCGTCGTGTCGACTTTGACACCACTCAGCTTCGGTGAGCTTAGCTTCCATCAATACCTTGATTGATGGGATCTCTACTTCTATGGGGAGCACTGCTTCCATGCCATATACTAAAGAGAAAGAGGTTGCCCCTGTTGAAGTGCGAACAGATGTGCGATAACCGTGAAGAGCAAATGGTAGCATCTCATGCCAATATTTGTAGGTTACAACCATCTTTTGAACAATCTTCTTGATGTTCTTGTTAGCCGCTTCTACCGCTTCGTTCATCTTGGGTCGGTAGGGAGATTAGTTATGGTGTTCGATCTTGAACTCTGCGCACAACTCTTTCATCATCTTATTGTTCAAGTTAGATCCATTATCAGTAATGATCTGGCTTGGAACACCATAACGGCAGATGATATTGTTTTTTATAAATCGGACCACCACTTGTCGGGTTACATTAGCGTATGACGCTGCTTCAACCCACTTGGTGAAATAATCAATGGTGACCAGAATGAACCGATGTCCGTTTGAAGCCTTGGGCTCAATCATGCCAATCATGTCGATTCCCCATATGGAAAAAGGCCATGGGGAAGAAAGAACCTTGAGATGCGTTGGCGGTACATGAATTTTGTCGGAGTATATCTGACACTTGTGACACCTCCTCATGTACCTGTAGTAATCAGATTCCATTGTCAACCAATAGTACACTGCTCTTAGAATTTTTCTCGCCATTGTGTGTCCGTTGGCATGAGTACCAAAGGACCCTTCGTGAATTTCTTTTATCAGCATGTCTGCTTCTGGTCTGTCTACACATTGGAGCAAGACCATGTCAAAATTCCTCTTATAGATTGCATCACCGCTCAGGAAGAAACTACCTGCTAGCCTTCTGAGGGTTTTCCTGTCTTTCCTTAGTGCCCCATGTGGGTACTCTTGTTTCTGAAGGAAGCATTTGATATCGTGATACCAAGGTTTACCGTCTATGACTGCTTCGATCGTGAAGATGTAAGTGGTCCTTTCAAGGCGCATTATGTCGATCTTAGGTATGTCATTCCATTAACCTACATTAATCATAGAAAAAAGAGTGGCTAACGCGTCAGCCATGTGATTCTCATCACGAGGGATGTGATGAAACTCGATTCTGTTGAAGAAGGGTAGCAACCTTCTTGCGTAATCTTTGTAAGGAATCAGTCATGACTGGTATGTGTTCCAATCTCCCTTTATCTGATTGATAACCAGGGCTGAGTCGCCATATACGTCCAAGTTTTTGATCCTTAAATCAATTGCTTCCTCGAGACCCATAATACAAGCTTCGTATTTGGCCTCATTGTTCGTACATTTGAACGTAAGTCTGGCGGTGAAAGGAACGTGGGTACCCTGAGGGGTAACAATTATTGCCCCAATTCCGTTTCCATAATGATTAACTGCTCCGTCAAAGATAAGTCCCCACTAGGAACCTGGTTCTGGCCCTTCACTGGGTAGCGGTTCATCGCAATCTTTCATTTTCAAATACATGACATTTTCGTCTGGGAAGTCGAACCCGATTGATTCTTGATCGTCAATCGGTTGATGAGCCAAATGATCGGCTAAAATACTCCCCTTAACGGCTTTTTGAGCGTGGTACTCTATGTCATATTCTGATAGCAACATCTGCCAACGGGCAATCCTTCCCGTGAGAGCAGGTTTTTCAAATACATACTTGATTGGATCCATTTCGGAGATCAACCAAGTAGTGTGACGAATCATGTACTGGAGAAGACGTTTGGCTGCCCAAGCCAAAGCACAACAAGTATTCTCGAGCATTGTGTACCGAGTTTCACAGTCGGTGAACTTCTTGCTTAGATAGTAAATAGCAGACTATTTCCGTTTGGTTTTATCCTATTGGCCAAGTACACACCCCATTGAGTCTTCCAAGACTGTGAGGTAGATGATCAGTGGTCTTCCTTCCACGGGAGGTGATAGAATCGGAGGATTCAACAGGTATTTCTTAATACTGTCGAAGGCGGTTTGGCAGTCTTCTGTCCAAACGCAATCCTGATTCTTTTTTAGTAATTTGAAAATCGACGCACAGGTCGCGGTCATGAGGAATATGAATCTAGAAATATAGTTCAAATGTCCCAGGAATCCTCTGACTTGTTTTTCAGTTTTTGGAGAAGGCATTTCTTGAATGGCCTTGACCTTGTCAGGATCAACCTTAATTCCTTTCTGGCTGACGATGAACCCTAAGAGTTTCCCAGAATGGACACTGAATGTGCACTTATTGGGATTCAAGCGGAGATTGTATTTTCTCAGATCCTCAAATAGTTTTGATAGGTGGGTCACATGCTCCTCCTCTGTCTTAGATTTTACAATCATATCATCGACATATACCTCGATTTCCTTGTGTATCATGTCATGAAACAGAGTAGTCATGGCCCTTGGATAGGTTGCCCCGGCGTTCTTCAAACCGGACGGCATTACCTTGTAACAAAAGGTACCCCATGGGGTAATGAACGAAGTTTTCTCCATGTCTTTTGGCGCCATTTTGATCTGGTTATAGCCCGAGAATCCATCCATGAAGGAGAAAACTTTGAACTTTGTTGTACTGTCAATCAGCATGTTAATGTGTGGTAAAGGAAAGTCGTCCTTTGGACTAGCCTTGTTCAGATCTCTGTAGTCGACACATATTCTGACCCTTCCATCCTTTTTCGGAACAGGTACGATATTGGATAACCATTGAGGATATTCTGACGTAGCGAGGAAACCCGTGTCAATCTGTTTCTGTACCTCCTATTTGATTTTGATGGCCATGTCCGGGTGAGTGCGTCTCAACCTCTGCTTTACTGGCGGACATTCCAATCTTAACGGTAAGTGATGTTCCACGATGCTGGTATCCAACCCTGGCATGTCCTGATAGGACCAAGCGAATACATCGGGGAATTCTTTGAGAAGCATTATCAAACTCTCTTTGGCAGTTGGACTGAGCAGTGCCCCAACCCTGATTTCTTTTCTCTCTTTTTCTGAACCCAAGTTTACCGTTTCCAACGGCTCTTTATGAGGTTCAATGGACCTTTTCTCTTGTCTGAGTAGTCGGGAGATCTCTTCTGGAATTTCGTTGTCACTTTCTTCTTCAGCCCCAAATACAGAGAACTCAAAGTTGGGAGAAGGCATCGGATCGTATGTTTCAACGGGGTTTAAATGAAGCAATCTGCATGACGTGATGATTCGTGTTTAGAAGAGATAGAGAGAATGCAAAAGTGTGTGCAGTGTATTTTTTTATTACTGCTTGTTTTTATTATTTGAGTTATTTTTTAGGATTAGCATTTTCTGAGAAAAGCGAAAAAAGAAAACAGTAATAAATGCGGAAATTACAGAACGACATTATTTTATTAATGAACAAGTCGATTCTTGAAACTACAGCCCTATAAAACAAAACTCTGTCGCTTTGGGCGAAGCGAAGAGGGAAATTTACAGAAAGCGAGCCCTATCAAAACATCCGTTTCACCTGGGCAGGGTGAAAGGTTAAAGATGGCAATTACTTTGACTTATGAACAATCCTTGGAACATCGACAGCAACCCATTAGCAGCGAACTCCTCAGTGAATCACAAAGTCTGGCACCTTCCTTGATTTGTCTTCAGAAATGACGCTGATTTCTGGTGGGGCAGGATCATTGGAATCTGTCTCCCAGGCAGAATTGTCGTAAGAGGATTCCTCAGTTGCATTTTGCATAGCATTTGTACTCTCAGCTGTATCTCCCCATCCAGTTGGCTGGATATCTTCGAGCCTCATACGAGAGCTTTCGAGAGCGGTGTACTTGACCATATAGTCGTATTTTTCGCTCGGTTGTCCCAAGGTGTCCCACACTTCTTTGGAACTAGAGGAGTCATCCCTCTCGATGACGTTGACCTCGGGAAAAGCATAGTTGATGAATTCTAGTCCGGCAAACGTTGCAAATTCATCGTCATGTTGAGTAATTTCTGAATGACCTGAGTGTTGATCCCATGACATGGTGGGGGCACAGGTATTCTATTCAATGATGCTCAGCTGAGTTTCATTACTCGGCTGACTTTCTGGCCCCAAGTCTCCTGGGTAAGGCTGCCACATTGGCAGGCCATCCATCGGGCCATAGTAATTGTGGTCAAAGTTGTCTTTCATCAGAGTGTCCTCCTCTAATGAATTTGGCGGAGCACGACATCCTTCCGGATCACAACCTCCATATATCATTTCGACATCTGACTGTGGTATAAATCTCGGACTCTGTGCGGGATAGCAAAATGGCGTAGGCACCTCTTCCTGAGACATATAACCGTCCTTGTTAAGATAGGACTTCCATTCTTCATCTGTGTCGGAGGAATCCTCCTTATTGATAGCATGGATTGCCTGAGGCACTGGGTGAAGGAACCCTCCACTGTGGAAGAAATTTTGAATGGGATGAAGACTTTCATTGTTAGTAGCTGTCTGGGTACAGGTTGCAGAAAAACCAAGACCCTTCTTTGTTGTATTGCTAGTAGGAATGACAAGTTGTCCCCATCCTGTTGTATCGGTACTCTCGAATGCTTTAATAGCATCTTTGTATGAGGAAATCGAAGTTCCTTTTCCCAATTGATCATCCTTGTGTAGCGAAAGCGCTTGGAACTAGGTTCCGATTATCCCTTCGGGTTCCCCACAAGTGGATGACGATAAATTGCTGACGAGCAAGGCCTGTTCCCCACAGACTATGATGAGTTGGCCGTTCTGGACGAACTTTAGCTTTTGGTGGAGGGTTGAAGTGACCACTCCAGCCTGATGTATCCAAGGTCTTCCTAATAAACAATTGTACATTGCCCGGATGTCCATGACCTGGAAGGTGACTTGGAAAGTGTGAGGACCAATAGTTATGGGAAGGTCGACTTCGCCGATAACCGTTTTTCTGGATCCGTCAAATGCTTTGACGACGACCTCGCTGGTTCTCATCGAAGGTCCTTTGAATGATAATTGCATCAAAGTGGACTTCTGCATAACATTCAGGGCTAACCCTGTGTCTACCAGTACGCTGGCTAAAGCATCGTCCTGGCAGTTGACTGTAATGTTGAGCGCCATGTTATGACGGCGACCTTCTTCAGGTAATTCCTCATCACTAAATCCCAAGTTATTGGAGGAAGTGATGTTAGAGACAATGCTATTGAACTGTCTAATTGTTACATCCTGTTCCACAAAGGCTTGCTCCAAGACTTTTTGTAGAGCCTCTCTATAGGCTTCAGAACTGAGTAAAAGTGATAGCACAGAGATCTTCGAAGGAGTTTGTAACAGTTGACCAACAATGTTGTATTCACTCCTTTGGATGAGCTTTAGCATCTCATCATCGTTTTTTGAAAGGTCGGGATTACTAGATTGATCGACTGGTGGATTGGGAACTTCTGTCTGAGGTTCCTTTTCTTTGTTGGGTTCTCCAACTCCTCTGTTGAAGATTCTACCACTCTGTGTTACTCGACTGATGTCTGCAATATTCACGACGGAGGGTAAAGGAATTTCCTTTCCATTCTCAATTGTTGTTGCACCGTATTTGTAAGGGATAGCCTTAGTTGACTCACACGGTAGTGGTCCCGGTAGATAGATAACTATGGGAGCCCTCTGATTTTTCTGACCATCGTAAGTAATTTCGATCCGTTCCCGGTTGGGAATTCTCGATTCGTCAAGTAGAGGGATAAATGCTACAAACATCCCTAGTCCCCTGATGATCAAAGATTACGACGACGTCCTCAATTTGATTGGCAAGGTAGTTCGGCGACCAATTGATGGGTCCGGAACCTGGATATGGGCGGATCTCTCCACAATCCACCTGCCCCTAGAGAGCTGCTCGCACAAGGTAGCACCCTTGGTTACTTTGCAAACAGACTCCACAACTTTCATAATTGTGTGGTGGTACCTGGCCACGACCACTTTGAATACAATGTAACCTCACTAGGTTAGCTTCCACGAGTCGGACATCCTGACTTTGACGCCGAGTGGGGTTTCCGTTATTGATACTAATTTGCTGAGTATCTGCATCCATGTAGATTGGCATCCACCAATGATTTAACAAGTACTGAAGTGCTTCCTGGACAAGGGCACATCCCTGATCATTTTCACAACCCGCTTTACAGCTGTGATAATTATGTGATATCAGGAATCCGAGTTGGACCTGCTCAGCATGCAACTCTACCAAGTTGGTATTCATCAAGCGAATGTCGAAGATCTGAACCATATTGATCTGATAGGGATTCCTATCATGGTAGTCTTGGATCCATCCAAGATCTATCTGATGCTGGAGGGCCTCCTGTATGAAAGAGCATCCCTGTTTGTTTACCGAGCAAGTCAGACAAGAACTGTAATCGTGCCGCGGCAGATTATGATACTGGCTTTGCCTTAAATGCATTGCCACCAGGTTGACATTCATCGCACGGATGTCGTGGTTTTGAATGACGTTGGAATTCCCATAGACCATGTTAACTCCACGGACTCGGTGCTCTTGGATCCATCCGAGATCCATCCGTTCCTGTAGAGCTGCTTGCACCACAGAACATCCTTGATTACTTTTAGAGCAGATATCACATTGGTGATAATTATGAGGTGGCACATGGCCGTACCCACTCTGTCTACAATGCATCTTGACCAGATTGTCCCTCAACAAGAGTACATCGTGAATTTAATAGACATTGTTAAATTCTTTCTCAATCAGGTTGACTGCAGCTTTCTCATGTTGAGGCAGCGGGTTTGTGAGAACATTGGGATTCGTATCTTTGAAAGATAAGAGCCCACTCCTAACAAGCTTTTGCACGTCGGATTTGAAATTGAGGCAATTCTCTATGTTATGCCCTGGACCTCCTTGATGATAAGGGCATGTCTGATCCACCTTAAACCAAAAAGGCAGATTTTCTGGTACTATAAGAGGAGACTTAGTCTAGATGTGCCCCTTAGCCAGTAGTAACGGAAATAGTTCTGCGTACAACATGGGTATAGGATCAAACCCTGGTGGCCGCATTGTACGGTTGATGTTGTATTGAGGACGAGCCTGCTGAAAAGGTTGTTGTGTCCTTTGCTGATTAGGTTGGCTCTGCGTAACCTGAGGTTGATACGTAGGAATAGGCACAGGGATGATAGTAGGAGTTACAGCTGCTACCGGTTGGTACCGTCGCCTTTGCTTTCTGAGAGAGATATTCCCAATATCTTGCTCTTTTTTCTTAGGGAGAGCACTACTGTATCGCTTCGTACTACTTGGTGATCCAGCGTCTTTTATTAGACGTCCTTCTCGGAAGGCTTCCTCGAGACGAACTCCCATACCGACCATCTCGGTGAAGTCACTGGGCACACTGGAAATCATTCTGTCATAGTAAAATGAGCTTAAGGTCTTTAAGAAGATCTTTGTCATCTCTTTTTCCTCAAGAGGTGGACAAATTTGAGCGATAATTTCGCGCCATCTCTGAGAGTATTCCTTAAAGGTTTCCTTGTCCTTTTGTGACATTGATCTGAGTTGATCTCTGTCGGGTGCCATGTCCAAATTGTATTTGTATTGTTGGACGAAGGCAGTACCAAGATCTCTAAAAGTGCTAATCGTAGTACGGTTTAAACCCATGTACCATTTTAGTGCGGCACCGGTTAAACTATCTTGAAAGTAGTGAATCAGTAGGTCTTGATTCTCCGTCTGAGCTGACATTCGCCGAGCATACATCACCAGATGGCTCTGAGGGCAAGAGTTACCCTTGTATTTTTCAAAGTCGGGCACTTGAAATTTGTGCGGAACTTTCACATTGGGGACCAGACAAAGGTCTGCGGCGTCCTTTCCAAATAAATCCTGACCGCGAATGGCTTGCAGTTCTTTCTGCATTTCCAGGAACTGCTCCTGGAATTCATC